>JAFREQ010000176.1:372500-457500 GCA_025331565.1 Holacanthus passer | reverse complement strand
AGGAAAAAGGCTCCACAAGTAAACAGAAAATACAAAATACCACAGCTGGCACCATGACTACTATTAAAAACACAATAGTACTACTTCAACCCTCCAGAAGAAGAGTGATTGTGGCTGTACTGTGTTTAATCGGACAGTAGGTGGTACTGCTCCTTCTTCTTTAGGACTGTGTATTTGTTTGGTTTCATTTCATCCATGAGGTTGATTTAAATTACTTTCTTTCACTGTGATGTGAGGCTTTTTATAATTTTATAATCTGCTGTGTGGACGATCGGGCAGGTAAGAGTCTGAACACGGGTGAGTCCGAACAGGAACACGGAGGTTTGACATTAAAGTCAGTGTTTGAATAAATAAAGTGAAGAGGGGAGAAAAAAAGACAACAGGACAAAAGGTCAGCAGGTCAGAGTGATGTTCTCAGTTTCAGCCACTAGATGGAGGCGGAACTTCACTGATGGAAAAAGAAGCAGCAGGAACAATCTGACCTGAGGGTCAGTTTAGAGAAACAGATACTGCTTTTGGCTCTGGATCATCTTTTTACATTTGGTCTTTAACATAAGCTTCTTATGGGTGAGATAAACCTGCAGAAAGTTCAGGAGACAAGGTCGACTGAACGCGGCCTCTTTTTGATGCTGGATATTTCAGTTGATCAGTTGTTGATATCAGTTCTGTCGAGTTGATTGGTGACAAAATTAAAGTTCCTGTTCTGAGTTGTGCTTTTAAATATACAAGTGTCAGAAGCCTGAACCAGCTCTAGTTTCAACAACATGAACGTCTGTACCACATCTCATCACATCCCATCCAATAGTTGTTTAGATATGAAATGTCAACCTCATGGTGGCGCTGCAGTCCAGAACAGCAGCAGCGCAGCAAGTGTTGAGACGTGGACGTGGAGCCTGAAATGAAACTGTTCTGTTCTTCATTAGAGTCACAGTCGCGTCGCGTCAGCTGGAAACTTAGATGTAATCAGACAGTTTCACTCGGCCTCGTACACAAACTCTTCCAGGCCGTCACGTAAAATATTCTGATCAGATCTGATGAGAGACAAATCACAGTGAAAAAGTCTCAGTACAAAATAGACAAAAGCTTTATCTTACAGATTCTTCATATTTACAGTCTTCAAGCTCCTGTATGAGGGAGCAAGTCCAGGATTAGAACATGTTTTTATATCATCAGAATAAGTTTAAAGAAGTTATAATAAATAGCTATAATATAAACATTGTTCACATTTTAACAATTTTGTCACTTTATTACATCTGAATCTTCTGCCTTTCAGCTCAGTCAAGTTTACTTTTTATAAAAAACAAAAAGTACATGAAATGATTATAACAAACTTATTTTTAAATGAAAAACACTGAAAATGAAATGACAGACTTCAAATGTTTCCGAGAAGAACAGTATTTACACAATTACGACGATAACAGTCTTTGTGATGAACTTTTCCCACCTTTGGTCACCAAACATCACGTCTGATTCTATGTTACAATCAGTCAAACAATATTTTTGATTGGTTCATCTGTTATCTGTCAACACATCTGTCTCTGTTCTGCTTCCTCCTCCTCTCGTGCCCCTCTTCTGTGGGGGGCCCCTGGGATCCTTCACGGATCCCCTCTTATTTATATGTTGCCCCTGGACGTGATGTCGATTTTCATCGCTTCCACAGTTAACACATGACTGCATGTGTGGTTAAAGCCTGTTTTATGTCTTTGACGTGAAACTACATCACATGCTGACATTCACATTCCTCCTGTTGAAGAATCTGTCTGACAGCAGTTTGAATGTTTCTTCAGGTTTTGTTTTTGTCCACTAAAGTTGTCAGTGTTTCTTATTAAACATCTCTGCCGACAGTCGGACATTTAAATCTACATTTTTACATTTGTTTCTGAAAGCAGGTGTTGGTGGTTTTAAAAAGCCTTTAATCCATGCACAAAAAACCATGAACCATCCCGTCATATATTCCAGGATGATGCTGTCAGGTTTGAGTTCTGTCCAAACTGAAAGCGCAGTGACTCTGAACCCAAACCTTAATATCTCCTTAATGACACATTGGTTTGGAAAATCCTCCTTCAGTCGGACAGAAGAAGCAGCTCAGTGAATCTGCTGAGAGCTGAACTGTCCTGTCCCTTGTATTTGTCGAGAGAAGTTGGAGGTTTTCTCAGTCACTTCAATGCAGTCGGAGTTTGGTCACAGCGGCATCTGGTGGACGTTAGAGGATCTGCAACTCCAAGGCTGCTGACTGGACCGGTTTTATCTCTGTGTGAACAAGGCTCCCAGTGTGATCCCAGCTGCTCCCAGTACAGCCAGTCCAAGGACTGTCCTCAAAGACCAGAAACTGACGGCAGGTCTGGACCCACCATACAACTCCACAAAGGCATCCTGGGAAATGAGACAGAGAGAGAGAGACACACAATGATGGATAAACTCCTGGGGTCAGATGTACAAACACACAAAAACAATTCATACGTCTTTTTTTAGGGTGTTTTTTCATCCATTTATGAATAATTGTGGAAATGAAGCTTGTGCTCACTTTCACAATGATTGAGATTTAAGCCCAATCCCACGTCCACGCTCACAGTTTGAGTCACCTTCGCAGCGAGTCCGCAAGGACTCAGCGTGTCAAAGTGTCAAGAGCATCAGGACTCTGTCACAGACTTTTTCAGCTATTTCTGTTTCACTTTCTTTGCAAAAAGAAAAAACAGATCTGCAGACGTTCCTGCAAACATTTCACAATGAAAGTCTCGTTAAGAAATGAAGGAATTCTTCTGAAACTGAGGGAATTAGAAATACAATAAAGGCCTGTCTCTAATATGACCTGTGTCCAATAAAGGCTTGTACAGTATGCATGTGAGGTGAATATAGGCCAATATGTGAGAATTTACATATATAATTCATGTCAGATTCCTGATGTTTAAACTGCAGTAAAACAAATAAGAGCTGTTTCTATTATTTTGTCCTCCTCATCTCTATGAATGAGATTAACGAAATAACAGAAACAGCTGTGAATGTAACACAACACAGTTCAACAGCAGCACAAACTCAATGATGATCCTGCAGGTAAATCTACATTAACCTTCATGAAGGAAAATTGAGCTACACACACACACACACGCGCGCACGCGCACACACGTTCCTATGATCACTGCATGTGTGTGTGTTTATATAGCAGTGATCTTTATTGTGTGTGAGATCAGTCGAGTGTTAACGAAGAAATGTTGGTTCTTTCCCTGTGTGTGTGTGTGTGTGTGTGTGTGTGTGTGTGTGTGTAGAACAGTAATATGATGATTAGGGGACAACCCTTGTCTAACATAGTTCCTCACACACATCTGTCTTTGTGTTTGACACATGAGTAATGAGTCTCTTTAAAGCTTCTATCATAAACCTTTTTCTAACTGACAGTGTGTCGACGTCTCTGGAGCTGAATCATCATCTGAATCTTTACTGATCTTCATCGTTCAGATCTTCATGTTGAGTCTCAGCTCCTTGTTTCTCTTCTATTTTAGATGAGGTTTGATTGACAGGTTTATATCTTCAAACACAACAGATGAAAACCACTGTGACACACACACTGCTAACAATTTGCTGCTGTAATTGAAATGTCACTTTATTTCACTACGTCACTTTAGATTTCCACTTCGTACTAGTTGTATAAACCTTTTTGTATATACTTTTTTATATTTATATACTTTATACTTTTATCTATATGTATTCTTCTGCTTCTTCTTTTGTGCTGCTGCAACGTCCGAATTTCCCCTCTGGGGGATCAATAAAGAATTATCTTATCTTGTCACACACACAGTGAGTAGATGATTGGCAGCTCATTAATAAAGTCTCGACCTGTCAAACTGCAGGAGACGCAGCCTGATTAAACAGAAGCAGATTTTTGTCATCGTGACTGAAATCAATTCATAGTTCAACATCAGCCTGAGTCACATTTCTCTGAAATGGTGAGTCATGAGGGGAATGTGTGTGTGTGTGTGTGTGTGTGTGTGTGTGTGTGTTCCTCTGTATTCACATCATGTCAGCAGATTGAACAGTAAAAACCTGTCATGTCTGGTGGAAAGTAACTAAGTACATTTACTCAAATATTGCCCTCAAGTACAATTTTGAGGTACTAGTACTTTCTTTGACTACTCCATTACAATTCAGAAGTAAATATTCTACTTTTTACTTTACTACAGTTATTTAAAGCCTTCAGTTACTTTGCACATTTTATAAAGCAATAAATGATGATGTATTATTACAGATGAAACTAGCAGCAGAATATAAAGTCATCAAACTGAGCTCCTTCTTCACCAGCTGCATCATTAAAGTGATGAACATATGAATGACCAATAATTATAGTCAATAATTTTCACAGTCCATTTGCCGACTTCCTTCTTCACCGTGACGCCACCGACAGGCGAGTGAATGAAACTACAGATTTCTCTTCGTTTGTTGGAAACAAACAATTTAAGTTCACAACTCAACGAAACACAGTTCACTTCTCTCTGACTCCCAGTTTATATTAGAACAGACTTTAAATGAGTTTTACGAGCTATAACTCATCACAGCTGCACAGTTAAAATAAAGCAGCCTTCACACATCCACCGTCATCAGATCCCTGCAGACAGAACAATGAGCACAAAAATCACCATCTCAAAAAACAGAGTTTAACGTGCAGCAGGTCACAGAGCGGAGGAGGCAAACACTCCTTAATGCAATGTGTTTATTTAAAGATATTTCGTTCATGATTTTAAAACAATCATCAGACTAAAAATATATCAGTGTTAGAAATCGTCACACACACACACACAGACACATACAGCTCAGCTCCGTCTCTATCTGAACGTCTTGGTGGAAAATTTTGTTACTGAATTCTGAGAAAGCAGCTCAGATCACCACTGCCTGTGTTCGTAGAGCTAACTACACACACACACACACACACACACACACACACACACACACAGCTTCACTTGCTGCGGTGTCAGCGCATTGCTCAATAAGCTCTGAAAGGATTTGAACCAGCCGCCATGAAAATTAACTGAAAACTGAGAGCACGGACACACCTCATGTGTGTATGTTGTGTGTGTGTGTGTGTGTGTGTGTGTGAAAGCTTGTATTGTTGTTAGGTACTTTAGATACTTATGTGTTATTTGAACATTTGAGTTTCTACAGAAACTGTCTGGCAGCTGATCTGAAGCCTGAGGCGGAAACTCAACCACACTGATTACCTGGAAAGATATTTCTAGGTAATACCACACACACACACACACACACACACACACACACACACACACACACTTATCAGGCAGTACATATAACTGAAGGAAACCACTGAGACAGGAGAGAATATAAATAAATGTCTCTGCTGTGTTCAGGGGTCTCTGTGTCTGTGTCTCTCACACACACACACACACACACACACACACACACACACACACACACACACACACAGGCTCCAGGTCTCTGGACCAGAAAGGAGCTGAGAACAGTTTGATAACTTGAGGGTCACATGATGCATCTTCTGTCAGCCAATTAGAACACAGCCAATGACAACATGAACGTGTTTTCATAACGTTGGAGATCGTGTGTGTTTACGGAGGCAGCCATGTTGGGTTTTTCCTGCAGACGTCTCGAGGTTACAAACAGAGACATTAAATGACAGGATTTCCAGCAGCTACATTTGATCTGGTTCGGTTGATGTTTTTAACCTTGTTTTCTCTCTGAAAGTTGATTTTTAGTCTTCTTAACATCTTTTCACATATAAATTCTTGAATGAATAAAAACCTTGAGTTTAATTGTTTAACTCTTCATATTCGAATTGATCCAGTTATTTCTTTGATTTGTTTCTTCATCAGAAACACAACAGGTTCAGTTTAGAGTGAAATGAGCTCCATGTTTCTGTCTCACTGTTTCTCTGTCTGTCTGCATATCTGTCGCTCTCTCCTCCATCCTCTGTCTCTCTCTCTCACGCACACGCACACACACACACACACACTTCTGTACTTATGAGGACCCTCATTGACATAATGCACAATGCCTCCAACCCAAACCTGAACCTGAACCAAGTCTGAACCTTCAAACAGCCCTTTGAGGTCAAAACATCCTCACTTCGTTGGCTAAAAGCTCGTTCAAGTCCTCACTATGTAGCAAGTACACACACACACACACACACACACACACACACAGTTTCTCTGCAGAGTTTTAGGGATTTTCTGCACTTTGCATATGATTTGCATTCAAACCAAAATACTCTTTTCTGTCTGCAGCGTCACGTCTGATCTCCCCACTGAACCACGCACGCACATTTATCACTGATGATGGTTGAGACACTTTTTTGAAACAGAGAAAATCATCTATTATGAATACATTTTTTGACCACAGATTTGATTTCACATTTTGATCTCACACTGATTTCTGATGTTAACATGATTCATTTTAAATCCTCCTGGAATGTTTTCTTGGACACAGAAGCTTCCTGCTGTTGCCTGGAACATCTTCAAAACCCCGTCGCTCTCAGTCCTCCCACCTATATCAGTGACTCAGTGAAGTACTGAGGGATCCTTCCAGGACCTGAGCCCACGTCAGGAAACCCATGAAGACCTGCTGGAGCCTTATCAACCCTGAACCCTGTCCTGGAACCACTTCAGAGACCCTGGAATATCTGGAAATACTACAGGGGCCTTCGAGGACTTCTGGAACCCTTCAGGAACTTTGCATCTATTTTCTTTTCATTTACATTTTACACAATGTCCCAACTTTTCGGAATCAGAGTTGTAGCTATGTGAACTAAGGTTTTATTGAGCTGCTGATTGTTGGAACAGTTGAAAGATGAGTTTGAATGAAGTTTGTTTAAAATGACCGTTTCTGTAAATGGAGTCTGGTTGGTTTGATGAACCGCTGCTTCAACAATCTGAGCCTCTCAGTGGAAAAACACACCGAATCCACTGCAGCGTCTCCGATTCAGAAATCCCTCACCTGACCCCCCTCCACCTGCTCACCTGTTCCTCATCACCAGTCACCTGACCCCCCTCCACCTGCTCACCTGTTCCTCATCACCAGTCACCTGACCCCCCTCCACCTGCTCACCTGTTAAAACCTGTCTAAATTTTTCCATTTTGCTTCATAATCCCCTCCACCTGTTGTGTCACCTGTTCCTCATCACCAGTCACCTGACCCCCCTCCACCTGCTCACCTGTTAAAACCTGAAGGAAGGAAACAAGGACTCGACAGAAAACTCAAGTCTGGTTTGTTTGAAAGAGACAGAAAAAGCAACAGACTGAGACAGACTGAAAGGGAAAGGAGTCGTCCTCCTACCCAGCCTCCGTTGTCTTCTATCCATCCCCTGAGAGGCGCTGAGTCCAGACTCTCCTCCATCCATCCAGCGATGTCATCCACCGGCCAAGCCCCGCCCACTTTCACCACTTCGCTGCACAGAGCTCCGCCCAGTTCCATCATGGCCACAATACGTCCCCAGTTTACCCCGTCCCTGAACAGCTCCTCCCTCACCGCCGTCAGGCCTTGCCGCCGCCCTGCCGCGCCGCCGTCGCACAGCATCAGCACCGACACGTGAGCTGCCAGGTCACCACGGTAACGACGCTGCAGCTCGTCACAGGCGCACCTCAGGACGACCTGCAGGCGGGGCGGAGCCAAACCTACCAGGAGACCAGTGAGATCATTTGACTGGGAGAAGACAAGGTCATGTGACATCATGTGACATCATAATACAGAGACGAAAGGTGGGAGGGACTAATATCAGTTATTATTTCCCCACTGTGGAACGAATAAAGGTTTATGTTATGTTATCTTATCTTATCTTATAAACAACAGGAGCAGAGGTTTGAACTCTCTCTACTTGTAGTAGTACTAGGTTTTATACTAGAAATACTTTGTTATCGAAACAGGAGCAGCATTAATAGTGGTAATTGTTGTAGTAGCTTTAGTCGTAGTAGCAATGTTACTTCTAAGTTGTTGTTGTACTTATGGTCGCAGCTTTAGCAAATATCCTTTAACATCATCGTCATGTTCTGGTCAATGACAGGCTGGTTGCCATGACAACACTGTAAAATTCCTCACCTTGCCGAGTCTCTTCTCGGTGTGATGTCATCGCTCGCTCAGCTCTCCATGACGTCACTGACGCAGCGGTATTGTTTCTGCGCGTCCCGCCTCTTCGGCGCCGCCCCGGTGGGACGTTCAGGTCCAGTCCGCTGTCCTGCAGCCTGTAGCGGAGAAAATCCTCCACGAGGCCCCGGCTGTCATAGGCCATCGCCCCCTACAGCCCACCGACCGTCACTGCCACACCTGCAAACTGCTGTTAGAGCAGCTCACACGTCATTGATCCTGCTGACGTCAGCAGTCAGGTGTTACAGGTGAAGTCGAGATAAAAATCCTCAGTTTGAATCAGTTTCATTATGAAATATTATGAAGAGAAATTCAAAGTTACCTGATACCAAAGGTTCTCATCTTAATGTTTGGAAAAAAACTCCAACGATAAAGTCAAAACACGGAAGTTGGATGTCACGTGACAGTGAAGCTTCAGGCGATCGATCACAGGCGATGATCGATAAATCCACAGCTGAACTAATTATCGGGTTGATTGAAGCCCGCGTTGATCCGGATGAAGAAACTGAAGCTGAGAAACAAACTGACGCCTGAAGATCAGCTGATCAGAGAGACGATGGATGATCGATAATCGATATGAAAACACAGAATCTGAGCGGCAGTGGAGAAAAACAGGATCAGCTCCGCACGTGCTACACACACACACTCACACACACGCACGCACGCACGCACACAGCCGGTGGCCACGCCCCCTCGTCGGGATTCCCCTCGAACAGCTTCAACAGACTGAAGTCAGAAAAAGTCCCGATTAAAACGTTCAGATGATGAAGAAGATGAAGAAGATGAAGATCGGGAAATGTTCCGGATGTGTTCGGCTCTGTTCGGAATAAGATGATGATTGGTCACTTCCCGCTGCGTCACTTTCATTCATTAAATTAAATTAGTAAACATTAGAATTACTGGAAGTACTTGTTGTAGAAAATGTTCTAAGGATTAGTAACGCTTGATAATTAGTACTTGTTGTATAGTACTTGTAGTAGAAGCAGTAATACTAGTAGTATCTATTAGTCGCTGTTGTAGTAGTAGTAGCAGTAGTAGTAGCAGTAGTATCTGTCTTCCATGGTCGATATGATTCATCATTACAGGTAGCAGGTGATTATTTCTGGGGGGTTCAAAGTAAATTTGTGTATTAATCAAATAGAAAGTGTTGTGTTGTTTGAATGTTACACACTGAGTGTTTAATAAAGTTGGTTTGAATAAAACCAGCAGCTGTGTTGTGTGTGTTTGCTGCCACCTGCTGGATGTTCTCCTCAGTCACAACAGCACTTCCATCAAACTGAATATTTATCAAATATTAGGCTGTAACGTGTGTGTACATGTATGTTTCTGTGTGTACTCGGGACATAGATTCTATGTTCATTTGAATTGATACAGGAAGTTTTTATCCAGCAAGTATCAAAGCATCAGAGTAGCTCAGTACAATGACTCGAGTACTGGACTGAAACTTAGATAAGATAAGATAAACCTTTATTCGTCCCACAGTGGGGAAATTTGCAACTTGAAACTTAAGGTAACTGTACTGTACTTGTAGTAGCAGTAGTAGTAGTAGTGGTAGTAGTATTGTAGTTCTTGCTGTGAGCTGATGTGTCAGCTGATATTAGTACTTGTATTGAAGTAAAGTATCTGAATACTTCCAGCTCTGACCTTAGAGGCTCAAACTATTTTCCACGTGAAGTTGAATTCTGTCAACTAATCAATCAGATGAATTATTATTATTATTATTATTATTAGTGTTGTTGTTGTTGCATGTACTCGCCACCAGACGGCGAAGGTGTTTTCTCACAGGCACAGATATTTACGGTGCAGCTGAGATCACGTGAACGCAGCATAAAAAGACACACACACACACACACACACACACACACACACACACACCGGTTACCGGAGCCGAGTCAGATGTGTTTCTATTTTCTCCATCTTTCCCTCCGACCCGGAAACAGTGAGACACACAGACAGACTGGTCTGCTCCTCTCTCTCTCTCTCTCTCTCTCTCTCTCTCTCCCCATCAAACTCCGCCTCGCGCTCCACATCGATCCGGTCACAACAACCGACCACCGACCTCCGTCCGAGCCGGACTGAGCCGGACCACAACACGACCATGTCCCTGCAGCTGCCCCCGTGCGTGATAGACTGCGGGACCGGGTGAGGACACACACACACACACACACACACACACACACACACACACACAACGACTGTGACGCCATATGAAGGGAGGTGTGTGTGTGTCAGTATGTGTGTGTGTTCTTGTAATATCAGTGTTAAAAATGATGAAGTTAGAAGTGAACATGTGATCAGAGTCTCAGCAGGATGAACCTGAAAACAATAAATTTATCATCAGGATACAAAGATGTCTTAGCTGGTTATAACAGACTATAATGTGGTTATAAGACACGTTCGAATGTTTATTAATATTCAGCATAATATTTGATATGATTCCAGCTGTTTGACTGTTTTCATTCATTCTGTGTTTGTACAGCAGCGCCCCCTTCTGTTCACAGGGGCCAAACTGCAGCTGCATCACAGTCTGTTATTAACCACTCAATACAACTTATTACAGCTTTACAGACTCAGTATAGACTGATTATAGACTGATCAATGGTGGTAATTAAAGGCGGTTACAGTGTCTCGGACTCGTCTGTGATCCTGTTGTCTCCACGTGTTCACATGTCCTGTTCTGTGTTTGATGGACAGCGTCAGGAGCGCTGGTCTGGGATCAGTCTATTCTGGTCTGAATGTGTGAATGTAGGACAGCTGCAGGAATTAGAGCAGGAGCCGCCTTCACATCAGCAGGAGACAGGAAGTGACTCTAAAGTGTCCAGATCAGGTCGTCAGAGAAGAAGACTGACGGACAGTTTGGAAACAGATGGAGCTGAAATGAGACATATTTCTGTGATACACACTCCTGCCGCCCATTGTCACACACACACACACAGACACACACACACACACACACACACGTCTCACAAAACCAAAAACAATGTTTTTGTTTCTCTGTCTGCAGCTACACAAAGATCGGCTATGCTGGAAACACAGAGCCGCAGTTCATCATGCCCTCCTGTAAGCATCCACCACAGAACCTCACAGCACCACACGCCTCCACACGCTCAGCAGAGAAGCAGACAGACGACACTCGAAACAATCTGGTGCCGTGAAGTTCGACAGAATGTTGTAGAGAAAGAAAAGGCAGAAACCAAGTTCTTCACTCACACTTTCTTTCTTGTTTTGCTCATTCAGCTGCCTGATTTCATTTTTCCAAACACATGATTGGCTGAAGGTCTTTGTTTCAGCACAGTTTCTGTGTTTTTACTTTTACTTTGCTGGAGGGGACTAAACCACCTGCAGCTCTTGGGGGGCGGGGGACTCCAGCAGGTTCCCACTTTGTTTTAGGTCCAAACAATCGGAGTCTGTCAAACAGTTTATTTATCCAAACTGCGACACCCTGCCTGTGTGACCTTTGACCTCATGCTGCTCTGAATCTGATCTGGATCAGGTATCGCCATCAAGGAGTCGGCCGGTGTGGGAGAACAGGCTCAGAGGAGGCTCGTACGAGGAGTCGACGACCTAGACTTCTACATCGGAGATGAAGCCATAGACAAACCCAACTATGCAACCAAGGTAGGAGCAGGAGGAGGAGCAGGAGGAGGACATCGGGGACTCTGTTGGTCTTGTCTCTCATGTTTAGTTCTTCATCACTGGTGTTGAGTCTGTTCTGGTCTTCATTCTGGTCTGTTCTGGTGTGTTCTGGTCTTGATCCTGGTCTGTTCTGGTCTTGTGTCTGGTGTGGTCAGTGGCCGATCCGTCACGGGATGGTGGAGGACTGGGATCTGATGGAGAAGTTTATGGAACAGATCATCTTCAAATACCTTCGAGCTGAGCCTGAAGACCACAGCTTTCTCATGGTGGGTGAACATGTGACATCAGTCCTGCCGTCTCTATCTGTAGTTTGATGTAGTCATCAGACAACCAATCAGAGAGCAGGGTTCTCTGTGCTGTAGTGTGTGTCTGTCTGTGTGTGTTTTCAGACAGAGCCTCCTCTCAACACTCCAGAGAACAGAGAGTATCTGGCAGAGATCATGTTCGAGACCTTCAACATACCTGGACTCTACATCGCAGTGCAGGTGAGACAGACAGACAGGTGAGACAGACAGGCAGACTGACAGACAGGTAGAGAGACAGACATGTGCAGCTGTATCATGTGCTGTTATGAATCGATTCGTCTCCCTCCATCAGGCCGTGTTGGCGTTGGCTGCTTCATGGACGTCTCGTCAGGTCGGACACAGAACTCTGACCGGCATCGTCATCGACAGCGGAGATGGAGTGACACACGCTATCCCTGTGGTGAGACACACACACACACACACAGACATTACGTCAAACATATCAGTGGTTGTTTGGAGCCTGATTGATCTGATTGGTCAGTGTGGTTGTCTGTCCCAGGCTGAGGGCTACGTGATTGGCAGCTGTATAAAGCACATTCCCATCGCGGGGCGGGACATCACCTTCTTCATCCAACAGCTGCTCAGAGACAGAGAGGTGGGGATTCCTCCAGAGCAGTCGCTGGAGACGGCCAAGGCTGTCAAGGTACCAGAGTCCTCCTCCTCTGCTCCTCCTCTGCTCCTCTTCTGCTCCTTGTCCTTTTCCTTCTCTTCTACTTCTCCTCAACTGCTCCTCAGCCCTACTCCTCCTCTTCTCCTCTTCCACTCCTTTTCTTCGTCTCCTCCTCTTTCTCTCCTCTTTTTCTCCTCTGCTTTTCTCCTCCTCTGCTCCTTCTGTTCTCCTCTCTGCTCGGCTGTGGCTCAGGTCACATGTTGTTCTTGGAAACATGTTGAGCTCCAGATGCTCCTGTTCCGTCAATGTGTGAGTGAATGGGTGAATTTTATCTTCTTTATTTATTTAATTTTTTTTGCGCCGAGCTGAGCCTTGAAATGAAAATGGTCTATTTCACTTGAGGTCTGGAGACTAAACATCTGTAAAATCACATTTTAATTTGTGTGCATCTGTGTGTGTTTCTGTGTGTAGGAGCGTTACTGTTACATCTGTCCAGACATCGTGAAAGAGTTCACAAAGTACGACTCTGACCCGGCGAAATGGATCAAACAGTACCGCGGAGTCAACGCTGTCAGTAAGACCGCCTTCCACATCGACGTGGGCTACGAGCGCTTCCTGGGCCCCGAGATCTTCTTCCACCCTGAGGTAACTTTACAAAGCTTTTTAGCCTCTTTTAGCAAACACGGACCTAAAAGACAGAGAATATTGGACTCAGATTCGTCAGTGACACCAAGACGACTCCAGATGAAGGATCATGTTGCTCTGTACTGGTTGATGTTGTGTTTTCAGTTTATTCTGCTGCCACAAAGTGGACAAAAATAATAAATTAATATGACTTCCAAGAATGGAACCCTGAGGAACACCACAAGCCAATGTTCACATTATCAGTGATATTATCCTGTTGGTTGATCACATTAGCTTCCACTACTTTATAAACTGACAATATGTTAGCTGTTTACATTCGTTCTGCTGCCATCAGATAGGTAATGAAATCACTGCAGCTTTAACCCTGACAGTTGTGATGATGCAGTTCCGATGCAGATCAACTGATGTGTGTTTTTTGGAAATGTGTGTTTTTCAGTTTGCTAACCCAGACTTCATGCAGCCTATCTCTGATGTCATTGATGAGGTCATTCAGAGCTGTCCAATCGATGTGAGGAGACCGCTCTACAAGGTAACTCACCTGAGTCCACCTGAGTTCACGTGAGTTCATCTGAGTCCACCTGAGTTCACCTGAGCATGATTGTGTGTGTGTGTGTGTTTCTGTTTACGTTTCTGTGTGTGTGTCAGAACATTGTGCTCTCTGGAGGATCCACCATGTTCAGAGATTTTGGGCGGCGGCTGCAGAGAGACCTGAAGAGAGTCGTGGACGCCCGACTGAAGCTGAGTGAAGAACTCAGTGGAGGACGGATTAAGGTCAGACAGACCACACACCTGTCAGATGGCTGTGATTGGCTGGACGGCTGTTCAGTCAGTCTAATTTGACCAATAGGATTTCATGTATGAGGACCTCATTCTCTGAAAAACTGCTTGGGGGGGCTAAACACCTGAGAGAGACAGACAGGCAGACAGAGAGTTGACTGATTTTCTGTCTTTGCAGCCGAAGCCGATGGAAGTTCAGGTCGTCACCCATCACATGCAGCGCTATGCTGTCTGGTTTGGAGGTTCCATGTTGGCATCTACGGTAACCACACACACAGTTGTACTTCTATACTCAGGAGGACCCTCAGAAACAGACATCACTACATTCCTAAACGTAAACCTGATTCTAACCTTAACCACAAAACCAGGTCAGAACCTCCAAACATCCCTTTGAAAAAGCCAGGAACAGACCAAATGTCTTTATTTTAAAAACATGTCAGTCTTTTCAGATCTAAAACTCAAATCAGTCCGGTCCTCATAGAGGCTGTTTGTTTGTTTGTTTGTTTGTTTGTTTGTGTATTGACATCTGTCTGTGTTTACAGCCGGAGTTTCTCCAGGTGTGTCACTCTAAGAAGGACTACGATGAGATCGGCCCCAGCATCTGTCGACACAACCCCGTGTTCGGCATCATGTCCTGAGGGCGGCGGCAGCTACAGACGGTTAGCCTGTTAGCCTGCTAGATTGTTAGTCTGTTGGCCTGCCCACTAGATAGCCAGCCAGCTGGCCTGTTAGCCTGTGGGCTTTGAAGCTTGCTGGCCTGTTTACTTGCTATCTGCTAGCCACCAGCCACTTAGCCAACAGCCTGTTAATCTCTTGCCCCCTTCAGTTTTTTAGCCTGCTAGGCTACTAGACTGTTAGCAGGCTAGCTCAGTCTCATCAAGCCCATGGAGGTCTAGAGAAACTGAAGCACAAAAAGTCAGTTTCAAAATAAAGTGTGATGTGGTATTATTTTTAACTTTCACCATAGAGAAGAAGGGACACTTAAAGGCTTCTTGAAGATTTCTCCAGACCTTGAGGTGAGGTCCAGCTACCTGACAGTCTGCTAGCCTGTTAGCCATCATCAAAAACATAGCACTGCTGTGAGTGTTTGTGTTCAACTTTAAGCTGTTGGTCTAACTGAACAGACACAGATGTGACAGATACAAGCTGAGGTTTCTTTTCTCATCCATCTGAATTTGGAGCTGAATCCCAGAAGGGGTGTTGGACTGGTGGGTGACTGGTGGAGGACTGATGGGGGACTAATGGGGGACTAATGGGGGACTGGTGGGGACTGATGGGGGACAGGTGGGGACTGATGGGGGACTGACCTTTTTTGGGTTTTGATGCGGGTTTGTGTGGATCACAGATTCTGATCCAAAGATCTTCGCCTTTATCCAGAGCTGAGACACATCCAGCTCCAGTGAACCTGTGAAGAGGCTGTTGAAGCTTCTGTCAACAGGACAGGAAGGTCCAGTCTGCTGCACACGAACCTCTGGATGAAGGCCGAAGAACCTGAGTTGTGCTGTGAAGCTCTTTGTTTCATTTCCTCTCTTCCTCTTTACATCTTGTGCTTGTTGATCTTCTGAGTGTGAATGAAAGTGACGAGCTGCTGTCAGACGTGTTAACGTGTCCTGACTGAGTCTCTGCTAAAGTGTCTCAGCTGAGATCAAAACCACAAACTGTTCATTGATGTTACTGTGACGCCTGAAGTTGAGTCTCAGTCTGTTGTCTCTGAACTGATGGACGTCTGTCAGTTATGTCATGTTCCTCACAGCTTTATTCACACGTCCACCAAAGTTCAACTCACACAACAACACACACTCCATGTTAACTGAACATGAACTACAGGACAGACTGACGTTAAAAATCAGATCCGAACCCAGACATGAAACACATGTTGATCTCATTCAGTGTGACTGACACTTCCTGTGGATGTTAGTATCTGTGAGGTCCATCCAGAACAAACCTCCATAAATCCACTTTAAATCAGAAGCCAGAGAAAAAAGACTCTGCTAACAGAAGCCGCTAACGGGAGTCGTTAACAGGAGCTGCTAACAGGAGCCGCTAACAGGAACTGCTAACGGTTGCCGCTAACAGAGCTGCTAACAGGAGCTGAATCCATGGCAATATTACACCTATTGTTTACGTCCCCCAAAGCATTATGGGAACTGTAAAATTTTAAAGAATTTATAGCAGGATTATTTCCCAAATAGAAGTAAACAAAGGAAAATAACAGGAGCAGCAAAATCCCTTAATATGAAGTTTTCACATATTGACTGACTGATATTGACTCAGATTAAACACAACACAGGGAGCTTTGATTTGAATTTGTTTCATTCAAAAACTTGATTAATTATGGTTTTTTTTAGATACAACAAAGACTGTGACTCAACGTCAGGTGACAGGATCTGGTTTCATGTGGGTTTATAATTTTTGTTTGAGGTCGGAAGATTTTGATGTCCCTCTGAAACAGAATGAAACTGGCTTGAAGGAGGTTACAGAGAATCAAAGAGAGCACAAACTAAAGTCTCAGTGATCAGAACAAAAACACAACTACAATATGTTTTCATTTCTTTTCAACCTCTGGCTGGCAGAGTTTAGCTTTATTAGGTTTATTTCTACTAAAGGGAAACTACATGTTTCTTGTGCGTTGTGTTGTTGAGGTCATCAGATCGAGCTGCAGGTCGATTCATGTCTTATTGTTTGTCTCTGTGTTCCTTCACATGCAGCTCGGAGTCACATCAGTCTGCTCAGAAAGACGCACCGAGCCGCACACAGACTTCTTCATAGTTCAATAGATAGTTTCAGTTGCTTTTAATAGTTGGAGTTTAACTAACTTTCAGAAGCAACTGATGTGACTCTGAATCACAAACTGTAACAGTGTGTGTTGGTGTTTCAGTGTTTTCGACCTGTATCATAAAGTTCTGCATTCAGAGCGGTTATATTTGTAACACACAGAGGAAAACAGGTCATGTATATTATAAAGTGAAATATAGGCACATTATATATAATGTATATCCTGTCTGCTGAGAGCCCACTGAGGCATCAACTGATCCAGGAACAGGCCAAAACCACAGCTGACACGTGATACAAAGAAAAAAGGTTGGAGCTGTTTTATTGTAATTCTGAGTATCTGTCTTCAGTCATGACAGCAGGATCTTATCAACAGCTGGCAGGAAGTAAAGCTGGATGCTGTTTCCATGGGAACCAGTGAAAGGCCAATCATGAGCAGCAGCTTGAATGATTGCTTCATTCTGATGTTGTGTGAAAGTTCAGTCTGATGAAAGACTTTTGAACTGATCACTGCAGGTTTGGACACAAGTTGTTCTTAGTATTTAGCTAAAACTCTGTGTGTCCCTTCAACAGACCCGAGCGCCACCACGACCTCCAGCAGCAGCTCCTGCTTTTATTAGATATTACAATAACGATATCCTGTAATCATGAGATGCTGAGTCATGCCCATGAGAAAATGTCTCCAAGGAGTTTCTTCTGTGTTGAATGTGGTGCACTTTCATCCACAGCCGCAGCTTGCAGGGTTTTGCTCTGTTCACACCTTCATCTTCACTTTGCATCATATTTTCGAGCACAACAATTACGAAAACACCTGGATCAGCCCTGCAGGCGTGTGCTGGTTTGTTTGTGATGAGCAGTTATGAAATATATTGAACAGCTGACGGTTCAGAGGTGGTTTGGACATGAGTGTACAAAAGACATAATAGATATTTAGTTTTATGATGACGTTCACACAGCTGCAGTAAAATCCTATTTTTGTGGAGGAGCTGAACTTTAACATGTGGAGCTGAATGTTGATCTATGGTTTGATACTGAGCTGCTGTCAATAAACACTTGCCTGCAACACTCACGCTGGTCTCTGCTCTCTTTGACAGTTCTGGTAATGATGGATTCCGGCCAATTTGACGTTTGTGAATTTTCCCAGTGGGTTTGTGTTTTTTTTAACTTCCGGCAGCCTGTATACAGATGTTCAGTAGGTCATCTGGTGCAGGAACCCAACTGAAAGAGGATTCAAAGTGCATCCAGGAAGATGGAGGGTTGACTCACAGCTCACTTTTAAATAACATCATCATTGATATTAGGCCTTCGGGAGGATATAAAGTCTGAGTAAAGTCAGGCGTCACTGATGTTAAACAGTGAAAGACAGACGTCAAACTAACTCCATATAATTAAGTAAGACATGAAAACAAGCAGTAACAACAGCTGGACTGACCTCATTTATGTTCTTTACTTAATGTTTTTGTTTAATCTGTTCATTGTGACGTGTCACTGTTCATTAAAATTAAACAGGACGCGACGAAGAAGAAAAGACCGTTAATGACCGTTAATCAAACGGTTATAGCTCTGGTTAATGGCTAACTGAAGTTAGTTCATGAAGTCTGAAGACAGGAAACACCCGTGTTCAGACGTCAGTTTGTTCCTCAGTAAACTCAGAGTCTCTTTTTCCAGCTTCATTTATCTCATTGACCTGATCCTCTACAATCTCACTTCTCCTCTTTGTCACTCTCTATTTCATTTTCCACATTAACTTGCTGTGATGTTCAGCAGCTTGATGTGCAAAACGTATGCGCACAGCAGACACATTACGGTAACATCCCGGCCTCCGTACATTACGGTAGAAGAAGAGAAACAGGAAGTGAACTCAAACGAGCGGCGGCGGCGGCGCTTCGTTGTTTTCAAGATGAAGATGAAGATGAAGATGAAGGTGGTGCAGAAATGACTGAAAGTGGGGCTCAGGTGAGAAAGTAAACACGTTGCTTTACATTTAGTAAGTAATCAGAGTATCTGTGTTGAACTTTAAGCGTCAGTAAAAGTCAGTTTGTTTCAGATTGACAGTTTTAGTAAAGCTGAAGATGTTAAACTGAACATGAACCATCACAGTTTCTGTCTTTATTTCAATCTGTAACACTTCAGTACTTTCATATTTTCACACTTTAATACTTAACTGTTTTCTGCCGATTCCTGACCGGATCTACAACTGCACGTGTTTTTCAAAGTAAAAGTCTTTTTTAATGGAAACAGCAGCCGGAAACCTGAGATGTTTTACGTTAATGTGGTCACGTGACCACAGGTGGACGAACCAGCAGGTGCTAACCCCAACAGTCTATGTACTGTCTACGTGCTGGTTCAGTCTACGTGCTGGTTCCGTCTACACTTTGGTTCAGTCTACGTGCTGGTTCAGTCTACGTGCTGGTTCAGTCTACACTTTGGTTCAGTCTACGTGCTGGTTCAGTCTACGTGCTGGTTCCGTCTACACTTTGGTTCAGTCTACGTGCTGGTTCAGTCTACATGTTGGGTGATTCAGTGCGTGTCTCTGCAGCTGTTTGCTCGTCTGGAGGCTCGTCGCTGTCTGAAGGACATTGAACCTCGTCTGTTTCCTGAGGATGGAGGACCCGGCCATGGTGACTAACCAAACCCACTTCCTGTCAGCACACATCACATGACCTCATTAAAAAATAAGCAGCAGGAGCCTGATTACTGATGACTCTGTTAATAACTCTTGAGCTGAACTGTGTTTGACTGATCAGCTCACATGTGTTTGACTCTGCCAGGTGAGGTGGTGGAGTTGTACGGAACAGAGGGAACAGGTGAGTTCACTTTACAGGAAGCAGCTGGGTTGACCTTCCTGTCAACTGTGTGTGGGTCATGTGTGACATGTGTGTGTCTCAGGTAAGACAGAGCTGCTCTACCACCTGCTGTGTCGCTGTGTGCTGCCGACGGCTTCTGGGGGTCTGGAGGTGGACGTTGTGTTTGTGGACACTGATTACAGTCTGGACATGTTACGACTGGTCAGCATCCTGGACAGCAGACTGAACGCAGGTACACACGTACGCACACAAACAAACACCAAAGAGGAAGTAGAGTGACCTGTATTTTTATGACATTTCAAACATAATATAAAAATGTAGTTATGTTGTTTTTGTTTAATGAAACACTGTCGCCCCCATCAGGACAGAATGTTTACTCTACTGTTGTTCAGACTGTTCAGAATAAATAAATCATCAGGATGTTTGTTGTTTGTTGAGATTGTTGATTTAATGAGCTCTGCAGCCTGTAGAGGGCGCTGACATCTGTCTCGTCTGTTCGTCAATGAATTACAGCAGTCGATAATAATCTGTCTCTCTCTCTCTCTGTCTCTGTCTGTCCAGCTCATTCTGCCGGCTCGCCCTCAGCAGGTTCAGATGAGGCGGTGTTGCGTTCGTGTCTGTCTCGCCTCCTGGTCATTCACTGTTCCTCCTCCCCCCAGCTCCTCCTCACCCTCCACTTCCTGGAGACATCCTTGTCATTGCGGCCCGGCCTGGCACTCCTCCTCATCGACAGCATCTCTGCTTTCTATTGGCTGGACCGGTGTGAGGGCAGGGCCAGCGTCGCCAAGCAGGAAGAGAAGCTCAGCAAGTGTGCAGAGCTGCTGGGTCGACTGCTCAGGTACCCATTCATCAATTTGGTGTTTCTGCTGGTACTTTGGGTTGGAGGGGCATTGAAGAGGTTTTATTCTTCAGTGAGGGGGTTTTAGAGGTCCTTTATGTGGTTGGGTGGTTCTTGTGGCTATTGAGGAAGTTCTAGTGGTCACTGCGGAGGTTCCAGGGTTCCTTCAGGGGTTCTCGTGGTTGTTGTCTGTGTGAGGTTGGATGATTCTAGAGGTTATAGAGGTGGTCTTGAGGTTCTTTAGGGGGTGTTAGTGGTCATTAATGAGGTTGTAGTGTTCATAGAGGTTCGAGATGTTCTTTGGGTGGTTGGGTGGTTCTAGTTGCCATTGAAAAGGTTCTAGGAATCCTTCCTGTTCTCATGGTCATTGGGTATTGTAGAGTTCCTTTAGGCAGTTGATGTGGTCACTGAGGAAATTTTAGGGGTCCTGTAGGTGCTTCTTGGGTCTTTCAGGAGGTTTTAATAGACCATGAGGTGATTCGGGATATTGGATTGATGTGTTTGACATCATTCTCCACCAACATCACATGAGTGATTGTGTTTTTAAGAATACTCCTTATCTCTCCAGTTCCTCACATTTGGAGAACTGAAGCTGTTCTTGAGGAACGTGATAGAACACGCTGAATGTTGGGTTCACTGCCGTCTGCTCTGTAGAAATTTGTCAACAGTTGACAGCTTTGTTGGTTGAATCAGTCTCATTTGTGGCTTCTCCTCTCAGAGATTACAGAATCACCGTCTTTGCCACCTGCCACGCCATTAGGAGGAGCTCCAGTGGACCTTCCTCCTCCTCTGAGTACGACCGACCATACCTCTGTCGCCCCTGGCAACGGCTGGTGAACCACCGGCTGCTGTGCTCCAGGCAGGAGGCTGCAAACAACATGGCAGCCGCAGAAGGAAACAGTAAGGAGCAGAGAAGACGGCAGGTCTTCACCGTCCAGGCCACCTCCTCCTCCTCCTCCTCCTCCTCCAGGATGAGTTCCTTCTATGTGACAGATGGAGGGGTGGAGTTTATCTGAACTGTCACTCACCAGTTGCTCACAGGACTGTAAACATCAGTTCATTTACTGCAGGTGAAAGCAGCTGTGTACATTATGTTGCTTTTTTTGTTAAATTTTGATTATTTTAATGTTTACATGAAAAGGTAGTTCTCTATATATTTCATTTAATGTATAAATACAATACAAAGTTCAACAAAGCTTTGTCGTGGAGGTGTTTTCATGATGCTGAGATGCAACAGTCACTGCTGCAGGCTGGATGAATGGATCAGTATCCATCCAGCAGTTAACCTCCACTTAGCAATCAAGAGAAGATACAACTGAAAACCGGCCACTTGAAGCTGTTCTGAAAATTCACAGTAGAACAGCACCTGGAGTGGTTTCTTGGTACCATCCACAACATTTGTCAATGGAAACACAAAAATAATTAATAAACTAAAAATAACTGACTGAAACGAAGTGGCTTTAAACCTCCTGTCCATCAAGCAGCACTAAGACTCTACAGTATATGTTGGGTTTTACTTTACACCCATCTATACATGACTGTAATGATGGGGGGCGTGCTGGTGTTAACTGTGTTTAGACTGTCTCATGTCCAGCTCAGGTGGAACAGTCCGTTTGTTGTCATCTCAGCTCCATGTGGCCTGCGACTGACAGTCAGAGACAACTGATGTTGGTTTGATGAACATGTGTTAGTCTACAAGAGCCTCCGGAGGGGCCCGGCCCCTCACTTAGCCCACACCACTGGGCTAAACCGGCTGACTGTATGTAAAGTAGTTTAACTAGCACTAAAAATAAACATTGATGCTTCGGGATCAACAATCTAATGTTATCAGATGATGATACTTGTGTCCATCTACTTAAATAAAGGATGCTAATGACAGCAGGGTGTGTTTTATAAATGTGTCAGTGAAATGTTGTGGTTGACCACATTGATTCATTCTGACAGTTTGATTCCTTATTGGTTATTTCTCTGCATTTTTCTCAAATTTACAGTACTGATGTTGCATTTCAAAACTAACATGTTTAAAGGTTGTATGTTAATGAGTTCGTCCATGTTTGAGGCACGTGCCGTAGCGGTCCGGCTCCTCGCGGCTCCAGTCCGGGACTTCCAGTCTGATGACAGAGACCGCTTCACCAGAGCGGCCCTCCTTCAGATCCCTCCGCGGGGTCAGACACACTTTTTACACAACACAAACAAATGAAGCCGTTCGGATACAGACTCAGACACACCGACACGGTTCAAACTGTCAGTCCGGCTGAATGTCGCCCTCATCCAGCCGTAAACAATCAGCTCTGTCCGGTGAACGTTACTTCTCCGGCACAGTCGTTCATGTTTGATGGGACCTACTTCTCCTGCTGTCGCTGACAGGCGGTGCTTCGGTCGCTCCCAAACATGGCCTCCATGACGGAGCGACCGTTTCAACTTTAATTTTTCGCCAATTTTCAGAGCAAACCGTCTATTTTTCCTTCCACGATGAACGGACATGTTTGGTCGGAAAATCTCATCATGCCAGACTTGTGAAACAGATGTGATCTTTTGGAGAAGTTCGCTGTTGGATTTGAACAGATCGGTTGAAGTTGGCTGGAAAGCTGGAGAGGAAAAAGAGAATTGCATCAAATCAGTAAGGAGGATTTTTCACCTCTTCTCTCGACACCTGTGCAGGTTTCTTCTCAGTTTTTTAGCTTCTTCCTGCTTTAACTTGACGCCAGTCGTTAACATTTAAAGTGGGACGATGAATAAACGCGCTGGATCCACTCGTTTCCAGTGCGCGCTAACAGCTAGCCTGCTAGCTAATGCTAATGCTAACAGAGAAGTGATCAGTCAACTGGGCGGTCCGAGGAAGCTAACGGCTAACTGCTAACTGCTCTGTTTCTACTGTTCACTTTAATAATACAGATGATTGATCACAGTCGACTGACACCTGGCGTCTGGATGAAGAGTCGGTTTGGAGTTAAACTCTATTTACTTATGGGCCAGATAAATAATTCAGATAAAGGCTCATAATTAGTTGAATGTTGGTTTGAACTCTTCTGACAAATGGAAACTTCGCCAGACAGTTTAACTAACAGACTCTTGATCATGTTTTAATCTCAGCGTGTGTTCTTTGGTCGACTGATAACAAACTAGTGTAATGAACCATCCATGTAATGATGCATGTGTCATGTCAGTTGTGACATGTTAAACTGTACATCTGTGTTCATGTGAAGTCACATTGAAGCACCGGTTTGTTCTCTCGTCTAGTCAGACTTCTGTTTTCTGTAGCTGCTGTTTTCCTCCAAAACAAAACCAAGTCGTGTTTAGAAGAACAAGACAGACGTTTTTGAAGACATGATCATTAGATCCCAACAGATCAGCCTGTAATCAGGTGGAACACAACAGCAGGAGACACTACAAACACATAATACAAACGCTAATGTGAGGTGTATTTTAAGATCTTTGATCATGACAGATGTTAAACCAGTCAGAATGTTAAAACCAAATTATCCCCAGCATCACTGACCTGTAGTCCAGGTGTGTTCATCAGGTTTTTCCTTCTGACAAACTACTGTGGTGTTGGACTTACGGCGTGTTTCTCATCTTTGTGTGTGTGGGTGTGCAGAGAAAGTATTAATGATGTTTACCTAATTTGCTTTTGAGCTCTCTCAGCCCCCATACCTTGGTGACGCAGTGCTGACACTTGCTTAGCAAGTTTACGTTTTCCAGATAAGGTTTTAAGCTCAGGAGCAGCAACGAGGAGATGAGATCCTGAAAATGTGACAGCAGCACTTCTGGTCCAGGTCACATCCTCTAGTGGGCCTCTTGCTGCGTCCAGTCTGGGCTCTGTAGTAGCAGGTCACTGCGGCTGGACTTGTAGAAGTGTCTGGGTTTAACACCGTCATCATCATCATCCCTATATTTGTATCCCCTGCTGTTCAGATGGTGAGGAAACAGTTTAAAAAAAAAGGAAAGGTCCTGTTACTATGATATTTTTCAGGGTGAATATAGTGAAAATCACTTAACAACTGAACTCAGCTGCAGGGTTTTGACTGGTGTTTTGGTGCGTAGTTCTCACATTTATTAGTTTCATAATCATCCACAGACTGTTTCTGGGGTTGTATTAGTAGCAATAACGTAAATATTTTCAAGGTCAATTAGAAAAGTACAATTAAGGCAAATAGACACACAACAAAGCAAGTTGTTACACAATTTGAATAATATAAATAGCATGATTTCAATAAAAAAAATAACTTGACAGTCTCAAATATGAGCAGGTTTTGAATGGCAGTAGTCAGTGAGAGGAGAGATCAAAGACATACAGAGTCATACAGTCAATTCACAGAACAGAAGCAGTAAATCATCCTTCACTCTCACTGCCTGGTTGATTGTTACCTCTCTTCACACAAGGCAAGCAATTCAGTTATTAATTTTTTGTCTAACTCAGTTACTCCTTGCTGTGAGATTTTGACAACAGGCTTTTGTTGTTGTGGTTCGCTCCGTCCCAGCAGCAGCACAGACCCGTCACAAGTTGTAACTTACAGACGACGGAAACGTCCAAGCGAATTTCAAAATAAATTTCCATCTTGAAGATGATGATATGTGTTGATGTTGATGTTGATGATGAGAACATGCAATACTACAATCCACAGGTGTGACGATAATGATAATAACAGTATTAAACAGAGACACGTGGGCAATCAGAGGCTTGTAAACACGAGTCCAGACTCTGCAGGTCCAGTGACACATGAACCTGCAGAGAGCGACAGGAGAGAAGAGACAAAACTACGAGAGAGGGAAGAAGTTGCATTAGTAAGATGCATTGATGGGTTATGAATGGATACAGGAGGAGGAGAGAGAGAAGGAGAGTTAAGCTCAGTGCATCATGGGAAGTCTCCCAGCAGTCGAGGCCTATAGCAGCAGAACTAAGGGATGCCTCAGGGCTCACCTGGACCAACTCTAACTTTAAGCTTTGTCAAAGAGGAAGGTTTTAAGCCGACTCTTAAATGTGGAAAGGGTGTCTGTCTCTCTCTCTCTCTCTCTCCCTCTCCCTCTCCCCCTCTCCCTCCTTCTGTCTCTCTGTCCCTCTCCCTTTGTCTCCCTCCCTCTGTCTCTCTGTCTCTGGGGAGGGACCACCTCTGAATAGTAGTCTATAGTGTACTTTTAAAGGGAGCGATGTCGCCATACAAACACTGAAGTCAAAGCTCTGTAAGTTATTGTTTCTGTGTCCATCGTCATCTTATTGAGCCTCAGACGAAGTTGGTTTGGCAGTAGATGTTGGCCTGGTATTTTAATAGCAGTAGGTTTGTTCTCACCACCTCCGCTAATCAGTTTCCTGAGGAAACCCTGCAGGTGTTGAACATCTGTGACCTGATATCAGCTCAGTATCAACTTTAACACTGCGGAGACATGTTATACAATGAGGTCATTAAAACTAAGCACGCCAAGGCTTTTTGGCACCAATCAGTGTTCTTTATTATCAACTACTACTATAAAGTTTATCATCTTAAATTATTAATCTGCTATGAATGAAAGTTGAACTGCAGAATGTGAATCCTGAAACTGATGTGAGATCATTTGGAGAGAAGACATCTCACTCTGTTGAACTGCAGAGACACTCTGGTTGTACAGTGAAGTTACAGAGTGGAGCTTCTTCCCTCACAGATGATCTTTGACCAAGAGAGAGACACACAGACAAGTTTAAATGTGTTAGTTAACATTGATTGGTCAAAGCCGATATGAGACATTTGTCATTTTAACCCATGGATGTGTTAATGAGACCTGGATAGTGTTCGAAGATGGTGCCCCATTGATTTCTGTAAATGTTGCTGACTGAGTAGCAGGAAACTCGTCAGCCTATAATGGACAAGTGAAGAATTTATCAAAAACTTCATAAATGAACTTTAAAATATCGTTTTTAATTGGTTAATCCATTCACCTGTTCTGCTGCTTGTACAGCTTCAGGCCAAGTTAATCTCTGTAATAATCATGTGACTGATGGTCTCTTTAAATGTCCATCAAGAGACAGTAGCACCTTAGTTTTTACCTCACCACTTGCTGTACATGAGAATTAACTTATTTTAAACCTGATGGACAAACAAAGGTAGTTCCCAGAATTCCCACTCTGTAGCTCTTCGAGTGGACCAAACCTGAACCCCCCTTTTTCTTTTTTTACCCAGAATGCCATCTGAGGCTCACTCTCAGGAGCCTCGGGACAGAGGACCAGCCCCTCCCGTCACTCGGGCGGGACGCAGTGCTCAGCTGGCCAAAGCTGCCGCCACTTGCCCCGCCCCCGAGAGGCGGCCTCGTGGGCGACCTCGGAAAGATGGGAGCAGTGGCCGCTCTGCACCTCCCACCCCTGCTCCTCCTCCCCCTCCTCCACCTCCTCCACCTCCCAAATCAAGGAAGAAGTAAGTGTGACTATCTGAAGCTGTGTGACGTTTCAGTGCTGAAAGTCTGTAAGACACACTCTTCCACACGCCTCCTCCAGGTCTGCGGCCAGACAGTCTGTGTGCTCACCTGCTACGCCGATGTCTTAAACATCACGTAAACCTGGTCTCTGTAAACACAGTAGCCGAGAAGAGAAACCGGATTTCTTGCTCATATATGTGTAGCAGACTTTCTAAACATCTTTGTCCATGTGAGCTTGTGCCAGACTTCAGTAGAGTTGAAACATAAGCTGGATTTATGGTCAACACAAGACAGTAACAGGAGTGTGGCTGTAGATACAGTGAACGTGTCATATGTGTCAATGACTGAAGTTATTAATTCACTACAGATATCTGCCTTATATAAGTTTATAAGTCGATTCATTAGGCTCTATGAATGTTATTAATATTTAATGCTTAGAGGGAATAATGTGAAAACAAACACACTGATCTGCAGGTGTGTGTGGACAACTATCACTATTGTGGGGACATAAATCTGTTCTGATGGAAACATAACATGACTGTGTGTGTGCGCGAATGTGTGTTTGTTTTGGTGAGTGAGGTCTGTTGGAGAGGAAGTGGTTAAGTTGCATGCTGGGTAATGAGCAGCGAGGAGGAGGTGTATGGTGGAGTCTACTCCAGGTTTTACCTCCTGACACACACACACACACACACACACACACACACACACACACACACAAAAAATCTGTCACTGGTGTTGCTCTGGTTGTGATCTCTGCTGTGATGTCATCATGTTTACCTGAACACCTGGTCAAAGTTCAGGTGGAAGTGTTTTCAGCCACTGAACAGGTCAATAGCTGATCATCTGTTGATCACTTTCTGCATTTATCAATTCATTCACAGCTCATCACAATCTCATGATTGTGATGCCCCCCCCCCCCAATACAAACACACAGACACGCTTGTGTGTGTTGCAGTGCTAAGTGCTCTGGCCCTGGACCTGGACCGGGCTCTGACCCTGGACCTGGACCGGGCTCTGACCCTGGACCGGGCTCTGACCCTGGACCTGGACCGGGCTCTGATCCTTGTGTTTTATTCTTCCCCTGTATTACTTGTTTTGTGAAGCATTTGAGACCTTCTGTTTCTGCTGTATGAATGATGAGCTGTAAACATGTTTTCATTCTGCTGTAAAACATGAAAAATGGCTGTAGAAATGTGACTGCTGAAGGTCGGAGACTTCCTGAATGTGGTAAAAGTTGTGTCTTCACAGCAGTCTTTGTAAGGTTTACACTCAGAGTCTGATCTGTTGAACTGATGTGTTTTTGTTTTGATGTGTTTTGTGTGTTGTGTGTGTGTGTGTGTGTGGTGTGCAGGGGGCGGAGTCGAGGCAGAGCCCAGGTAGAGGACGAAGAGAGCATGGATGCCCCAGAGAAGAAAACCCCCCAGAAGACAGGTGTGTATGATGGAGAGTGTTTCAACCTGCGGCTCATCTCTGTTCAGGACTGTTGGCTTACACTGGCTCACAGCTGTGTGTGTGGGGAGGTGTTGTGTATTAGGGATCATTCCTGGTATAAACACAACCTTTTAGGGACCAGTAGTCCTCATGGGGACCAAAGCCTGGTCCTATCCTAGCAAAATAGCTAGGCTGTCCACGGTGAATGGAAGTCAATGCAATGTCCTAACGAGGATAGTTGCGTGAACTTGTGTGTGTTTCTGTTTTGTCGGTCAAAGGGTCAACACAGTTCAGTCTGCTCAGTGTGTGTGAGCTCAGTCGTGATAACAGCAGCTTGTTCAGACCTCTTCTGTCTCATCACTGTCTCAAACTCTTGTTGTTTTGTCCAAACATCATTGAAACCATAAGAGCTTTGGCTGAATTTTGGGGAAATGTGTCTAAAATGAAGCTCAAGAATCTTTCTGTTTTCTGGGATGATGTAGCCGTAGGAGCAGCTGTAGTTTCAGGTTTAATGAGGGTCCCTGCTCACACCTGGTGATGTTTGTGTGTTTTCAGCACTGGGCCTCATTTGTTCCTTTAGTTTCTGACCAAATACCTGCAGAACTACTAACAGTCCTGTCAAGCTAGAGTTTTGCTTCTCCAGGCTGCACGTGCTGATGAACATAAACGGATGTTATTTGGACACACTGGGGTGTGTGTGTGTGTGTGTGTGTGTGTGTGTGTGTGTGTGTGTGTGTGTGTGTGAGATTGTACAGATTGGAGGTTTACCGCAAGTGTCCAATAGGCAGCAGTGTCACATTTGTCAAACCACAAAGTAAAGAAGAAATCAGAAACAGTATCACTTTTTTACTGTGGAAATAAACCAGAACTCTGCTGAAATGTAACTATGTCCTAACTGACAGAAAGCAGAGAAAAAAACTTCCTGACTGGATGTTCAATCAGCCTACCAGCTTGCTTGACATGCTACTTGTTGTTGAGATTCGGGAGGTGTGACCAACAGTTACCCATAACCCCCTCCTCTGTGTAGGTCCACACAGACGTTTACATGGCTCTCGCAGGAGCAGAATTCCAGCTTCAGTCTCAGTTGCACTATGTTGTTAGCTTTGTGCTAACTTGCATGTTAGTAAATGTTAGTGTGCTAATGTAATAGTTAACAGGGTGAATAATGTAACTGCTAAACATGTTAGCATCCTGAAGAGTTGATGTGCATCATGTTGGTCTGAAACAGGTGTGTGTGTTGCTGTGACGCCCTTTAGTCTTGTTTATCATCACACTTCCTGTTCTATTGTGGATGACCACCTCTGACTGGACCTTTTTTTACCTTGTGACCCAGTGTATTCACATATGTTCTGGGTTTCAGGGGGCTCTGGGTTTTAGTTTTTGTATTCATTCGTGTGTGTGTATGTGTGTGCTTGCACAGACTTGAAGGAGGTGAAGGAGAAGACAACAGGACGCCGTCGGTCCACCTCCAGGAGAAAATCCAATGCAAACCCTGAACCCGACCCTGAGCCCGACCCTGAACCCAAACCCAGCCAGGGCTGTCTTAGCCCGGAACCTGAACAGGACCCTGACCCCACTGTCCCAGCGTCCAGCCCAGAACCGGCCCCCAGTGCTGAGCAGGAGGAGAGAACCAGCTCTGCTTCTGCTGCCCCGCTTCTGGCCTCCAGCCCCAGATCAGCTTCCAGTCCTGTGGAAGAACCTCGAGTCAGTCCCCTGCCCCCCTCCCCTGACCCTACCCCAGTTCAGAGCCCAGCCTCCAGCCCCAGACCAGCTCCTGAGCCTATGGAGGAGCACCGGCCCAGCCCAAGCAACAGCCCCGCCCCCATGGAGGTGGACTGCGATCCTAGCACGGTTCCCAAGGAGACAGAGGGGGATGGGGCCAGTCACATGGAGCAGAGTCCCGCTCTGAGTCCCTGTTCCAGTCCTCCCGTCTCCCCCTGCTCCCGACTGGAGGACGAGGACTCACTGTCCCCTCTGTTCCAGCGGTGTCTGTCAGAGGACTCCGGGGGGTCGCCCACCCCCAGCCTGGGACACACCAAAAAACGGTGAGACATAGTTAGAGTATATGCTGTTGCATGTCTTTGTGGGGACCAATTAGAGTTTTAGACCTTGGTCCTCACTATGGTTGTTCGGAGGATTATAATAATAATAACAACTTGTGTTTGTATCGCACCTTTCAAACCTTTCGAACATACAATACAGCTCAATGTTTTTACAGTATAGCATGTTAAAGCAAAGAAGAAAAAAACTGTAGGATAAATCCAAAAAAATACATGAGTTCATAAAAATAGGATAGAAGATTCAATAAAAAGGCAGGAAAATAAAACAAGTAAAATGGTAGTAGAAAGACAAACACACACAGCATTAACTAAATGTCTGGCTGAATAAGTTAAATTTGCATATCTAGTGTAACTGTAGCTTACTCCCCAGTCTTGGAGTGTCACCCCCCACTCGTTTTGCGGGCTACTTTGGAAACAATTAAAATACCAGCATCAGAGGATCTAAGGGCTCCAGTTGCTTGATAAGGAGTGAAAAGGTCTGATCTGTAAGAAGGTGCTATAGCAAAGCAGCAAAGTTGTTAACTTGGATGCTCAGAAAATACCATTAAATTATTTCAAGTCTGAACACTAAGTCACCTGGCACTGATGGGTTCCCCCCAGAATGATACAAATCCAGGAGAGAACACCTGCCCCTTTTACTGAAGACCTGTATTAATTACGTGTTGAAAGAAGGCTGTCTGACCCTTATTATTTTTTTTACAATGAGAGGATGGACACTGTAAAATCTTTGTAAATAGACGAGAACCAAACAGCATTCGTAAAAGGCGGAAAAACTTCCGACAATTTAAGGGGAGCCCTGACGGATTATTGAGAGGATTCTCAGTTTAGCTTGTGGCTTTGTTGGGTATTTCTCTGTCTAGTAATGAACAGATTCAGCTGTTCAGCTTGTATCCAGGCACAGTAATCCTCTCCTACAGCAAGAATAATACTGGTCCGTCCTTAACATACACAAAACTCAGTTCATGACATTTAATTATGCTCCCAGTTAAGAATTTACTGAAAACTATCATTTCCACTGTCACTCATCCCACATCAAGGAGGAAGTTTGCGTGTCTCAGTTATGTGATCTTCTGTGAGTTTCAGTTGCATTAAGGTCGGTGTCTCTCACCCTGCAGTCTGAAGCAGTGTGCCTTCTGTTACCATGGTGATGAGCCTCCTCTGGGCCAGGGCCGCCTGGTGGTGTTCGGCCCGACGCCTGGCTACATCCCGCTCCACATCCTCAACCGCCGCGCCTCCTCTGACAGAGACAATGACTGCCACGATCACTGCTACCGTGGCGACCAGGACCCACCCATGTGAGTGACCTCACTTCCTTTTTATCCCCTATCAAATTATAAGTCAAACCATCCATATACGCATTTGCATTCCCATAAGAATTAGCATAACTCATTACACAGTGAATCTGCTCACTTATATCTTTTATTGTATTTTATGACCCAAGTCAGTTAAACTGTGAATGTGTGCGTGTGCGTGTGCGTGTGTGTGTGTAGGTGCAGCAGTCCAGAACAGTGTGGTGAGTATTTTCTACTTATACTAACTGTTAAGGTTAAGAATTTTTTGGAATCTCACTGTTTGTCTTTGATTGTCATGATTTGATTTAGAATCATTCCTCTCTTCAATAAGGAGAAATGGGGACTTTCAGACTCTTACTCAAACTTGCTATGTGCCAAAGCAGTAACTCCAAAACTCAATTTGATTACATTCAGCCTAAGCACATAAAGTGCTGGGAAAGGTACAGTAGCCACTGCCTGGTAACTACTTAGTTACCAGTGGTGGCAAGTACATTTACATTTACAGGTACTGTACGTTAGTACAAGTTTGAGGTAATTGTGCTTTACTTGAGCCTTTCTTGGGCCTGTTTTTGGGGCCAGCCTTTATTTTTTTGTGTCAAACACACCTCCAGCCATTAATTGAGATGCTGCTTTTATTTTTGGCTTTCTGCTTTTTGGCTTTCCATTGAGGAAATACAGTACTCTACATTTTGCAGGTTTTAGTGTTACTGATCAACGTCTGAATGTGTCTCCTGATGTTTCAGAGGAGGAGTCTTCCTCAGACTTTGTGGAGCAGCTCGGACCCATCGGCCTTCCACATGACATCAATGTCCAATCACTGTTCGACCCCACAGGTACAGGGAGCTAACTTCTTCCTCTCCTTAATCCTTTCTTTTTTCTTGACCTTCATCTGTCAGTATCAGTCCATGCTCTCAGGTAAACATGATTTGTGTGTGCGCGCATAGGTCAGTGCTGCGCTCACCTGCAGTGTGCAGCCTGGTCAGAGGGGGTGTGTCGTGGCGAGGGCCAATCACTGCTCTATGTGGACAAAGCCATCGACTCAGGAAGCACGCAGGTCAGTTTATGCAGTATCTAATACTGACTACACACATTTAGGAGGAATAATAGCTACATATGGTCTCACTAAGCCGTGCCTCCCCTCTCCTCTGTCCAGGTGTGTGTGTTCTGCCGACGGCTCGGAGCGTCGCTGCGTTGCAGGCAGACAAGTTGTGGGCGGAGCTACCACTTCCCCTGTGCTGCTGCAGCTGGAGCTCACCAGGACTGGACCCAGAGACACACATTGTGTACAAGACACACACACACAGGTACACAGTCTCTCAAAGTGTGTTTCCTCACACCTGTTTCTATGCACATGTTCATAAAGTATGTGCACAAAAAAATGGAAATGCCAAATTCAACAAACCTAAGAATGTTTTTCCTGTTGTCTGAGGGCTAAAAGTTGTTGTGTATCAAATTGGAAACAGACTGAGACTAAACGCTGGCGTCTCTACAGTGAAGAGCTGAAACCATCAGATCTGAGGATGAGGAGACTGAGACCTTCATCGCATTTACACAGGAAACTAACAGAAACATCTCAGTTCCATCAGGTTTTCCATCGTTTGACCCTTGACTGATGTCTTTTAATGATCCTCTTCTTCTACAAGGGTTTAATGGCACTGACTGAAGGATTAGCGCCACCCGCTGTTTATCTCCATCAACCAGTGAACTCAGATTCACACAGTAACTGTAGTGGATGGAAATAGGCTTCCATCATTCATGATTTTCTGGAAATTCAGTTTAAACTTCCTCCCCCTCTCTCTGTTTCTCCAGTGTCCTCACAGTGTGTGTTGTGTTTGGATGGCGGTGATGTCAGGGGTCTGTTGATGTGTTCTTGCTGTGGTAACCGTTACCATGGCAGCTGCCTGGACCCCCCTCTGGCCCCCTCCCCTCTGTGCCGGGCTGGCTGGCAGTGTCCTCAGTGTCGAGTGTGTCAGAGCTGCAGGTATCACATGCACACACATTTCATGATGACTTCCATTATTGATTAATCTTGTTTTTTCATTGATAGATCCCTGATGTGTCTGGTTCAGTCTCAGTGTTTCTAGCCGCAAACAGCAGACAGACGCAGTTAGAGAGCAGCTGGTGAACACAGTGGAGACTTTAGCAGCTATATTTCCTTTAGGAGCTGGTAGAGACCAAAAACAGAGCTAAAAGAGAGAGAATATTAGACTCGGATTGATCAGGTGACACAAACAAATGAAGGATCATGTTGATCTGTAACTGCTGGATGTGGAACTAAACCACTGTGTAACAGCTTAGTCCAAACTGCTTTATAAGCTGACAGTATGTCAGTTGTGTTGGAGTGTTGCTGCCCCCTTGAGGCCATAAAAATCAGTTACTGCAGCTTTAATATAACCTGATGTTTTTTAGATAGCAGAGATGAAACGGTGCGCATCTGGATGCACACTGCAGCATCAAACCAGGCACATGTCAAACATCCATGAGGTGATAAAAGGAAGGAAACACGACGCTCTGCTTCCTGCTGTTTGTGTGTGTGATGTTGGAAAGGTGTGAAAACACAAATGGCTGAATGTCATGGATTTTTAGTCGTTCACATTTCAGTCAGTCGGTGCCAGAGGTTCTGAGGTTCTTGCACCAGACTTACCAGACCTGTACAGACACCTAAAAAACTCTGCAGTTATGTAATTGTGGCATGTTTTGAAACACTGCTGCATGTGCAGAGGGGTAAGACCTTAAAGTCCCCCTTTATCTTTCAAAAGACCTAGTTTACCCAACGTACCTTCTAACCACATCTGGAGAAGTAGGGGTTTATTTCTGTTCTGAACAGCTGGTTCAGTCTCTCCTGAAGGACAGCCATAGTGTTGCACTTCACACAAAAAGTGACAGAAAAAGCTTTGTGAAGAATGAAAAATTGTGGGGGGAGAGGAGGTTTAAGAAAGGGTTCGACAATCTGATGAGCATTTTTTTTCAATATTAAGTTTGCTGACCCCCCTCTCCCTTTCCCTCTGTGTGTGTGTTAGGTTGCAAGGTGATGATGGTCTGTTGCTGGTGTGTGAACGCTGTGATAAAGCCTACCACACACACTGTCTCATACCACCTCTGGCTCACACACCGAGCACCAGCTGGAGCTGCAAGGTGAGATTCACACACGTACAAGTACACACTGGGATCACTCTCAGTATTCAACTTTGGACCAACTTGTCTTGTACGTGTGTGTGTGTGTGTGTGTTTTTTAAAACCTCTCTCTCCTCCAGAACTGCAGAATCTGCCGCCACTGTGGTGTGAGGTCATCAGGCCAGTGGGCCAATCACCCATTTCTGTGTGCCTCATGTGACCCGGCCCTGCCCTGCCCTCTCTGTGACCATGTCCCCGACCTCTACACACCACAGGACTATCTGACTTGTATCCGCTGCTATAGGTACATAAACAGACACACAGACCCCACTTGCAGGAGGTGTCATTAGACGTGGTCGCAGCTTCGGCTTTTGTTAATACTTTATAGCTGCTTAACATTAAAAACCCTTGGCTGAAAATACTTGATTTGACTTGTACTGTGACGCAGGCAGAGTTACAGTTAATGGCAGCAGCTTAAATGACATATGCAGTTCTGTCCATCGTATCTATCGGCAGTAGTTACCAAATAGTCAAATGAATAGATGCTGACGTGTGTGTTGCCCAGCTGGCTGAACTTGCTTTGGGATTAATTAAAACTGATCAAATAGATGTTTAATTTTTTGTGTTTTGTTACAGGTGTGTCCATACCGAGTGTATTGTCCAGGCTGGGGAGGGCAGGGCAGGGTCTGAAGATTATGTCTGCTCCGCCTGCAGGCCTCAGGAGGAGGAGCTAATCCTACAAACTTCAATGCCGCACAGTCCTATCCTGGACTTGCCACTCAGTCCCATAACCATTAGCATTTCACAACCATCAATTCCAGGTCACACTGAGGTTCCACTCATCAGTTCAACAACTCATAGTCCAATCCAGCTCATCTTTTCAGAGCCACCACAGTGTCCTACAAAGACCCTCAGTTCACCCTCGCAGCAAAGTCTTACGCCATCTCACCCTGATCCAACAGAACTCCGGCAAAGTTCAGCGCCACCTCACCCTGATCTCACAGAACTCCAACAAAGTCCAGCACCATCTCACCCTGATCCCACAGAACTCCAACAAAGTCCAACTCCACCTCACCCTAATCCAACAGAACTCCAACAAAGTTCAGCGCCACCTCACCCTGATCCCACAGAACTCCAACAAAGTCCAGCACCATCTCACCCTGATCCCACAGAACTCCAACAAAGTCCAGCACCATCTCACCCTGATTCCACAGAACTCCAACAAAGTCCTGCTCCATCTCACCCTGATTCCACAGAACTCCAACAAAGTCCTGCACCATCTCACCCTGATTCCACAGAACTCCAACAAAGTCCAGTGCCGTCTCACCCTGATCCAACAGAACTCCAACAAAGTCCAGCACCATCTCACCCTGATCCCACAGAAATCCAACAAAGTCCTGCACCATCTCACCCTGATCCCACGGAACTCCAACATAGTCCACCGCCATGTCAACCTGATCCCACGGAACTCCAACAAAGTCCTGCACCATCTCACCCTGATCCCACAGAAATCCAACAAAGTCCAGCACCATCTCACCCTGATCCCACAGAACTCCAACATAGTCCACCGCCATGTCAACCTGATCCCACAGAACTCCAACAAAATCCAGCGCCATCTCACCCTGATCCAACAGAACTCCAGCAAAGTCCTGCGCCATGTCACCCTGAACCCACAGAACTCCAACAAAGTCCAGCACCATCTCACCCTGATCTCACAGAGCTACAACAAAGTCCAGCGCCGTCTAATTCTGATCCCACAGAACTCCAACAAAGTCCAGTGCCGTCTAACCCTGATCCCACAGAGCTCCAGGATAGTCCTGCACCATCTCTCCCTGAACCCGCAGAGCTCCAACAAAGTCCAGTGCCGTCTAATCCTGATCCCACAGAGCTCCAACAAAGTCCAGTGCCGTCTAACCCTGATCCCACAGAGCTCCAGGATAGTCCTGCACCATCTCTCCCTGAACCCACGGAACTCCAACATAGTCCTGCGCCATCTCACCTTGAACCCACAGAACTCCAGCAAAGTCCACCACCATCTCACCCTGATCCAACAAAACCTGACACAAGTCCCTTGCTATCTCTCCTTGAAACTGCAGAACTTTCTGAAGAATATTCTGCACCATCTTACTCTGGTTCCACTGAGCTCCTACAAAGTCCAGCGCAACCTCACTCTTATCCTGCAGAGCTTCAGGAAAGTCCTTCGCCATCTTATTTTGATCCCACAGATCTCCCGCAAAGTCCATTGCCATCTCACTCTGGTTCAGCAGAACTCCAAAGAAGTCCAATGCCATGCTCAGCTGGTCCTGCTGATGTGCAAGAAAGTACTACCCATGTGACATCCATGCAGGCTCAGCATAGTCGTCATCGGCTCAGTTACACCTCTTCTGTTCTTACCCAAAATTCCACGGAGGATCTGCTAATGGCCACAGAGTCTCAGCAGAGTCCAACACAAGGTAGTCCCATCTCTTGTAGCAATGCGCATTCTCTGCACAGTCCATCCCAGGCAGGGTTTAGTCCTACCTGGGTTCAGGCAGGGCCTGCAGAACTTCAGCGAAGCCCTCCACCACACAGTCCTGCACAGGACTACACTAAAAAGACAGAGCTTGATAGATCATGTAGTACTAACATCATCATCTCACAACCTCAGCACAGTCCCCCACAAAGACAGCCTAGTCCAATGCCACATAGCCCTGCACAAGCCGGCACATCACATCCACAGAGTCCCACACGAGATTCTAAACCTACACTGGACCAGGAGAGCCCTGGATCAAGCAACCCTGCTCAGCTGCAATGTGGGGCTGCATGGGACATTTCTACACTGGACCAAGACCTCTCACCAGTCTACTGTAGGTCTACCCAGACAGCAAGAAGACACACTTCACTGAGGCCTATTTCAGCTCCATGTAGCCCATCACCGGCCCCACTCAGGGCCACACAGTGTAGTCTGTCACTACCTGCGAGCCCGGTAAAGGCCCACTCTTCACAGTCTGTTAGGCCTTCACAGCTTAGCATACTTACTTCTCAGCTTGCAGCGCAGTCAAGAGCCACAAAGGAATGCACCCAAACCAGTACCACAGAGCTGAAGTCCTTGAAGAATAGCCCTGTGAGTCCTAATCTTGATGGCCAAACACTGGAAAGTAGTCCTGCCCCTCTTAGCCTTACCTCTAACCTGTCCACAATGCCCCCTGATAGCCATGGCACAGACCAGCTTGGTCCTGTTCAGAGTAGTGCACTTAATCTGGACCAATCTAGCCCCTTTCACGTCCCTGCCATCCCCACACCAGAAAGCCTTGTTCATATTAGCGCTTCAATTGAACACAGTAGCCTAACTTTCTCATCTTGTGCTAATGAAACTGATGAAATCCCTCCCCCACCGACCCACATTCATCAGAGTACTTCTTGTAACAGCCCATCACGCTGCACAGAAGTTGTTGAAGGTAAAGCCAACCCTGTAAATATCCAAAACAGCTCCAATAGTTCTAGCCCCAAACATGCCAGTCCAATGCCTACTAGCCCTGCCGGCTCTCCTCTGGTCTGTTCTCGCCCCATGCCATTGGAGACTAGCCCTGCCCATGTCAACTATTCTGTACAACCAACCAGCCCCTCAGCAGTACTGGCTCGACCATCCACCCACCCCATCTCATGTCTAGATGAGGAGAAGGAGGTAGCTGTCGACCACCTCAGTCATTTTATTCAGTCAGAAACTAGATCCAGTCATCCATACTCCACTCCAGAGAGTCCAGTTCAGCCTAGCCCTACTCATTCTAGCCCAGTCCACACAGAAGCTAACAGTGGCTATGGTCTGATGGGCTCCATAAATGCCCGAGAGAGAACTAGTCCCTCTATTTGTAGTTTTGCAGAGCTCACACAAACTCAGACAAGCCAAGGTCCCACACATCCTGATCAGTCAAGTCCATCACATGTCCAAACTACAAGCAGTCCTTCACAGACTTCACCAGTACAGACAAACCCTTTGCTGACTCCAACTAGCTTTAGTCCTCCACACTGTAGGCCAACTGATACTAGCCCAGCTAGTAGCTCTGTTAGCCACAGTCTGAGCCATAGTGGCCAGACAAGTTCCCGCTCTCCTCGCGTAACAGAGGCTAGCGTCATCCACAGTCCACCTAGGTCTAGTCCTGCTGGTCAAGCTAGTCCTGTTCACAAACAAAGCACCTCTAGTAGTGCCCACTCAGGCCCAGTCCAAAGAGAGATTCTCTCATTAGCTAATGTGGTATACAGTAGCCCTGCACATGCTACTGTTGCTTGTGTTAGCCCACCTCACAGTCCAGCTCAGGCCAGTGAAACATATCATAGCCCCACAGGTAGCCCCCATTATAGCCCAGTTCCCAACACTGGAACCGGTTCTGGCCCTACTGTGGCACAGCTGAGCCCTTCTTTGGTTAGCTCAAGTCTTGATGTGGACATGGTCAGTTCCATAATTCAGAGCTCTGTTCTTCCTTGTGTGGTTCAGCTTGATTCTGGTGTTTGTAGATCAACAGACAGTATTAAGCAGAAGAGCCCAACACCTGCCAGTTCCCTTCCCGATACCTCATCTGCTGTTAGCCCCCTCAAGGCCAGTCTGAGCCAGGTTAGCCAGTCCCCAGCTAGTCCTCTTCACACCCACAACAGTTCTGCTCTTGAAAACCAACAAAGCACTGCCTCAGGAAGCCCCCTGTATCAAAGATCAGCCACCCCTGTTGATGCTACTTCCACACAGGGTACTCAGAGCCATGCTAGCCCTGTCAGCCCTGTCCATTCTAGTCCCACTCAGGATAACACTGTGATGCCTAGCACAAGCCACACTAGTGAAATGTCCACTAGCCACCCAGACTCTGCCCCCCCACAGGTTAGCCCTCTTCAGACATTCTCTCCTCATGCTCCACAAGCTCAAGCTAGCTCTGTGCACAGTAGCCCAGTTGCTAGTCCTGTTCATGGCCACTTACATTCAGATGATACACAGGTTACCCTGCGCCTTGTTCCATCGAGCACTGTGTGGCCAGAGGCTTGTTCTAGTCCTTGTCCTGCTCACCCTGCGCAGCCAGAGGCTTGTCCCAGTTCTGTTTCTGGGAGCCCTATGGTGTGTCAGGGTAGCCCTGGTCCTGTTAGCCTAGTTCTTGCCACCCCCGGACAGTCTGAAACCAGCACTAGTCCTGGACCTGCTAGACCCGTGCGGCCTGAAACTGGTCCTGGTTCTGGAAACAACTCTGTTGCCCGTCCCCAGGAACACACACAAACAGAGAGGGAGTCTGCAGCCACTGTGGGTGAGTACCAGGGAAATCTGCTCACACATTTTTTTTGACATTTACTATTTAAAAAATGTAGAAGTGTAGACACTGATCATTTTGGTTTAAACATAAAACAAGATTCTAAGAGTGCAGGTGTTATATTTTTTTTTAACTTATTTGGTTTGCTGAGTTTATAACATCTTCCTCTTCCTATAGATGTCTGCATGGCTGAGGAACAGGAGATGCAACAGAGGAAGACTGAGGAGGAGATAGAGAGAGAAGCACCACAGCAGGAGGAGGTGGAGGAGCCTCATCCAATGACAAAGGCGAGTCCAGAAGAAGAGGAGCCCGTTGAGAGTGGAGAACGAGAACAAGACCAGGAAGAGGAGGAGGATCAACACTGCAGCAGTCTTCCTGCAGGTAGGAAGCAGCGGTGCTGTCGACACTCACCTGTATTACTGTTTAGTTCAGGTGTACCTGGGCTGGAATGTGCTGATACTCAGCTGAACTGTAGTAGATTATGAGTCACTCTGAGCTGAACTGTCTTCACTGATTTCTCTCTCTGTGCAGGAGGCCAGCTGGGATCTGTCCTGAATGAAGACCATCACTCTCCTCCTCACACTGCAGCTGCCCTCCCCCTCCTCCCACAGCCAGCTCCTCCCTCCCCCCAACCCACCACACCACACTCTGCCTTACGCCCCCAACAGCCCTCCCATTCCCCCTCACCTTCACCTCCTGCCTCCCCCCTCACCTCACCACAGTCTCCTTCCCCTTCTAGAGCTGGCCCTCTAGAGGCCTCCCCCTCTTCCTCTCACAGGACTGCCTTACTCCCCTCCTGCTCCCTCCCCCCCACCACCTCCGTCCCCTCCTCTAGAGGACTGCCCTCAAGAGCAGGAGCTCACCAGTCAACAAGAAGCCAAGATGGGGAAAGGTGCGGAGGCAGATCTAGAGGACAAAATGCTTTCCTATCATGTGAAGTTGGTGGATGATGACAGCCAATCGCAGAACCAGTTTGAACCTGTTGCTGTGGCAACAGAACCCACCAAAGATAAGTTTCAATCACACATTGAGCCTTCAGAAAGGGAGGAGGAGGAGCCTCCTCAAACACCAGAGCCAACAGCTTCAGGTGTGGCAGGTGCTTGTGAAGTGGTTGCCAAGCAACAACCAATGAGCGAGACGCAGGTTGCAGAGGAGGAGGAGCAAGGGGAGGGAGTGACTAGTAGGATGGATGAAGACAAAGTGAAGGAGGCAAGAGAGGGCACTGAACAGGGGGGCCAATCAGATGTGGAGGAGGAGGAGCCAGTGAGCCCTGTGCTAGAACTGGACCCCTCTTTAGACATGGAGGTGATGGAACTGATGACCTCCTCATCTCCTCCCCCCTCCCTCCTGCACCTCTCCTCCCCCAGCCCGCCTCTCTTCACCCGCCAGGGGAAAGGTCGGACTCTCAGGCCTCCTCCCTGCTCCTCCAGGCCGTTAGATGACCTCTCCATTCGTCTGAGGCAGTCTCCCTTCTCCACCGAGGCCTCCCCCGAGACTTCCCCCACCAGAACTCCCATCACCCCACCTCCACTCTCCCCACCCTCACCTCCTCCCCGGCCCCCCTACCCTGCCAGAGAGTCTCCACCTCTTTCCAAGGTAAATCTAACAACTGTGATGTCTTCTCCCAGTGACTGTCTCCTCCTTGTCTATCTCCTCCCAGTGACTGACCTCTCCTTTTATATTTTTTGTTCCCAGCCCCAGGCTCCTCCCACCACTGTGCTCCCTCTCACCCCCAAAATCGGAATGGGAAACCGGCCATCTCCAAGAGGAAATTCTCCCCTGGCAGAGCCAGGCTCAAACAGGTTTGTGACTCTTTGACCTCTTGTGTGTATGTGTGTTGTTGTTGTTGTTGTAAATTACTCTCACCGTGCTGGTTTCATTCCTGAACTGAACTGTTTTTTTCTCCCAACATGTGATGGAGATGAAACTAACTGTATTTCATGCTGATTGATGATCTTTTTTAATTAATCAGTAAATAGGTTAGGCCACAGTGCCCAAATACATGTCTTCAATCAGCGCAAATGTTTTCATTGGCATCAACCAAAAAAAGATTTTTACTGATTATTTTGTTTTTGTTTAGAAAACATGCTGCAAATAGACCCAATGTGACAGAACTGTTTCCAGAGGACACTAAAAAGTGCTGCGCACTGCTTGGACAGTTTGTGACGCTGGAAACACTTCTGTTGTCATTTTGTGTATTTACAGCGTGTTTCTGTCTTTGGTTGTGACTGTGAGCAGCTGGATCACAGGAAAGTTTGACCCTTTTCCTTGAAAAATGGAAAGCCATGAAAATCATCTTGTTCAAGTTGATTCAAGGTGTTGGGTTCTTCTTCTCTCTCTCAAACTATGAACCTCAGACAGCTGTTTTTACATCCTCTGTCCTCTCTCAGTGAATGTTGGGGAAATATCTTGTTAGGCCTCAGGGAGGCAGACAACTGCATAGATCGTGTGGAACCATCTAGTGTTCCTCTACATCCACTTGTCCTTCCTCCTCACCTGTCATTCACTGACGCTGCATCCATTCTTTGTATTCTTCTGCATGTTTGGTACACACACACACACACACACACACACATGGAGATGATTGCATGAAGATGTTTTTTGCTTTGTCTGATTATTTGAATGTTTGTGTGTTTTAAGATGCAGCGGGAGTTGACTGATCCACACACGCACTCATGCACGCACGTTGATGGATACAGATAAAGATATTAACCATAATATTAGGCAGCTCATTTTCCAGCGTTATAATCACCTTGTCAGCACTCTCTGGTGGACAGAGTGTGCTTGAGCTCACACCTGACTTCCTGATCAGCTGACACCAACCGATCAGCCTGGCTGATTTATCAGTTTAGCTCAAGTATAGATGGAAACTGGTTGCTCCCAGTCTGTGTGTCCTAGTACGACTGATTGGTTGCATGTTGTTGTCACGTTAACATTGTGTCATTATGACTTTTTGTTGATTTTGCGTGATTCATTTTTTCAGTTTCAATTTGACTTTGTTTTGTGGCCGTTGCATTTATGTTACTGCATTTTGTCCCCCACCTCCTCCTCCCTCCCTCCTCTCACTCTTCTTCTCCCTCCTCTTTCCTTTCCCTTTCCTCACATTCTTTGGCCTCCTCCTCCTTCACTACATCCACCTTCCTCCTACTCCTCCCCCCTAACTCAGGGTTCGTGGTGGAGTAATCGCAGGGCGGTGAGCCCCCCCTCGTCCTCCCAGGATTCCATGGGGGAGGGAGGGTGGGATAGCCCTAAGCCCCGTCCACCGGACTCCCCCCTCTGGAGCATGAGAGTGGTAAAAAAGCACACCCTAACTCTGATCTCTGTGGGCCCTAACTAACCACTGGAACAACTTACTAAGTCTGTGTTGACTCACACCCCTCTGGGATTTAACAGTGTGAGAAACAAATGCACCCTAACTTGCAGTCTGCCTGTCTGTGTGCTGGAGCTCACACCAGCTTACTAACTGTGTGTGTATGTGCATCCACCTCTCAGGAGTGTGAAGGTGTGGATACCTTCAGACATCAGCTCAGGGGTTTTTGCCTGGCAGCTCGCTGTCACTGGTTATGATGGAGCGTGATTGTGGTGGGTGGAGCTTAACAACAGAGAAAACAGTGAAGAAGAGCTGCAGCAGAGTCATCAGCCCATCACTCTGTCACAAGTCACTCCTTATTCACTGCAGGTTTTCTCAAAAAGTTTTGAAAAGCAATGAATGTATTTCCTTTAAAAAAACAGTTTGATGTTAGTGAATTTTACACTTGAGTTTGAACCAACAGCCTGCCGTCATAACAGAACTGACCTCTGAGGGAACGGAGAGCTTGAGAGTCCAAAACAGAGGAAGTGTATGAGCTGTCTCACTATCCAGGCTCTGTCAGTCCGTGTGCAAATACTTTCCTTCAGTAAACCATTTTAATCTGAAAGCAGCTATGGTAGCTAGACGAGCTTTCGTGGCTGGCTAGTGCCACCATGTTATCCATTATCTTGTCAGCAAGTAGTCACCACATCAGCGAGACTGCAGAACAACCTGTATCAGGAGGACGCCTTGTGCTCTGCCTGCCACCCAGGGTGATGAAGTAGTTTTATTCTTATGCTCATGGCCAGCTGTATGCAGCGGCGCTGTTGTGGAAAACCAATCCTACTGTTATCAGGCCCACTGTTCTCAGCATGAACAGGGAAACTTTGAAGGTTTGGACTCTCGTTGCTCTTCGGATCCCTGGTGATTTAATCAGGTCTGCTGTGTGATGAGTTTTGGTGTATTGGTTCATGATAAGAGATGAACTGAAACAGCTCCGTGCAAATGAAAGGGTTCCCACAGACATGGAAAACACTGAAAAGTGTGTGGATTGGAAAAAATGTAATCAGCCCTTGAGTAAATTAGAAAGGAAATATTAAAATGTAAAATAACCTTCATGAGCTACAGCTGATTAAAATCAACCACAAAGTAAAACCTTGAAGTCCTTGAAAGTTCTTAAATTATAGGTCAGTGATGCTGATGTCAGTGATGTCATTGTACTGTTTGTTTCCATGGTAACAGTATGTGTGATGTAAGCCTGTCATTAAAGCATGGTGTGATGCCCCCCCCCTTTTCCTCCTCCTCTTCTTCCCCATCCTCCTCGTTTCCTCCTTTTTTATCCTCCCTCTACTCCCCCTCTTCCTCCTCATGTCCCTTCTCTTCCACCTCCTCCTCCCCCTCAGGGTCGTGGTTCGGGGTTTCCAGGCAGAAGGAGGTCCAGGGGAGGAGGTGTTGGAGGAGGAAGAGGAGCAAGAGGAAGGAGCCGGCTGAAGACTCAGGACAGTCTGACTGTGTCACCTGGAGTAAGAACGTTTTTTTTTTTTCAGTCTGGTGTCATGTCACTGTTGGTCCAGTTTCAGAGTTGATCAATAACTAATCAATAGTTCATTTCATTTAAAAGGTGTTGTTGACTCTCTGTCTGTCTCTGTCAGTGTTTGTATGTGGAGCCGTTCCAGCCGAAGGAGGAGGAGGAGAACTCGATGCACAACACAGTGGTGATGTTCTCCACCTCCGACCACTTCACCCTCAGACAGGTACTTTCACCTGTATTTAAAACCATTCAATTCTAGTGTCAATATGATACCTGAGTTTCAGCATCAATACCAAACAACACTCATTTGACAACTTTGAGACCTCCCATATTAGCCCAAATATAAGACGACCCTGAAGATGAGACTTTTTCATCAGTGTTGCTGGGACACTTTTCCGCAGATACTGCAGAAAGTCCTCATCCTTAAAGGTTTTGTTTCAGTAAAAGTGGAACATAAAATAAAGCATTTAGCTCAAAGCATCACTGTGCAGCGTACAGCCTCACAGGCACAGCAATCACTGACAGTCATTGTGTGTGTGTGTGTGTGTGTGTGTGTGTGTGTGTGTGTGTGTGTGTGTGTAGGACATGTGTGTGGTGTGTGGTAGTTTTGGCCAGGGAGCTGAAGGCAGACTGTTGGCCTGTTCTCAGTGTGGACAGTGTTACCATCCCTACTGTGTGAATGTCAAGGTCAGTATACAGAAATCCTCGCTTTTTTTATTAGTGTCTTTAAGATGATTTCAAACATGAATTCTCTTTATGGACGTTCGTATACAGGGACATCTGTGGGATTATCCTGCCTGTAATCGAATTACTCCACCTGTAATCTGGTTATTTTATCTTTGTATGGATTACGTTTCCAAAGTAATCATTGATCATCAAATAATCTGATTACTCTTTCACACAATCTTATTCCTTGTCTTATAACCTGGTTATTCATCTGATTACTCTTTTTATAATTAGGCTACTCTTCCTGAAACCTGATTACTCTAATTGATCCTCCTGTAATTGGATTAATTTTAATTAAGTCCAGTAATGTGATTACTCTGTCTGTAATCTGGTTACTGTTTCCACTGTTGTGTCCAGATTACGCGGGTCATCCTGACCAAAGGGTGGCGCTGTCTGGAGTGTACAGTGTGTGAGGCGTGTGGTGAGGCCAGTGACCCCGGACGATTGTTGCTATGTGACGACTGTGACATCAGCTACCACACCTACTGCCTGGACCCGCCCCTTCACACTGTACCTAAAGGAGCCTGGAAGTGCAAGTGGTGGGTCCACCTGTCAAACACAAACACCTGTGTGTGTGTGTGTGTGTGTTGTGTGTGTGTGTGGGTTCTCCTCTCTGACAGTGTGTGTGTATGTGTTGTCCTCAGGTGTGTGTGGTGTGTCCAGTGTGGCGCCACCTCCCCTGGGCTGCACTGTGATTGGCAGAATAACTACAGTCGCTGTGGACCATGTGACAGTCTGAGCCGCTGTCCTCTCTGTCAGAGACAGTACATGCAGGATGACCTCATACTGCAGTGTCAACAGTGTGACAGGTAACACAAACACACACATTTATAAATATTCTCAGTGTGTGACCTGACATCTGAGGGTGGATCTGGACCCTGCAGATGCACCATTTGGAACAAGTGTTCAAGTCCAGTAAACATTTGTAGCTAAAACCAGGACTCGTTCCTGTGGCACTCGACAGGTCCAGTTCTTCCAGTTCCTCCTCCAGGTCCTGTGGTTTTCTGACCGACTTGAAACGTGTTGGATGTTTAAAGACTAAATATCAACCAGTCTGAACAAAACGAAGACATCTAGACTTAACTTTCATCTGTGTGTGTGTGTGGGTGTGTGTCTGTGTGTGTGTGTGTCTGTGTGCAGGTGGGTCCACGCAATGTGTCAGGGTCTGACCACTGAAGATGAGGTGGAGGTTGCTGCTGATGAAGGCTTCAACTGCTCGCTGTGCCGAACACATGGACGCAGCTCCTTAGGTAAAAACACAGAAACAAACACAACAAACACCAACTGTATAAAACAGCAGCAACTCATTTTGATGTGCAGCTCATTTTAACAGTACGTTCAAAGAGAAAATGGAAACACAAAACACAGCTGTTAGCTCAGGGACTAGCTGTGACTAGTGACTGCTCATTTTCTGCCTCTTCACAACATTAGAGCTCATGTTTGTTTTTATTCTGAGATGTGGACCTGACTGTGTGTGTTGATTTGATGATGACACTGATGCATGTGTTTGTTTTTAGGGAGGTCAGACAGTTTCGAGTCTCCCTACATGGCTCAGATCATCTCCAGGATCAGAGAACCAGGTCAGTCTTACAATTAAATGAAACCATTGAAATGTGCACAGTGTACGAATTGTACACAACAACAATTAGTGTCATTGCAATGCATCTGTGAGGAAAATCATTTTTAGATGCTACAAAATATTTTGTGGTAATATTATAGGTGATAATGTTACTGTGTGTGTGTGTGTGTGTGTGTGTGTGTGTGTGCGCGTGCGTGCATGCAGACACAAAGACGTACACTCAGGATGGAGTGTGTCTGACAGAGTCAGGTCTCTCTCACCTGCAGTCTCTGGTTGAACCTCTGACATCACCACGCAGGTACCGCAGGTAAACACACTGTGGCTGGTTTTGGGAGCCTCCAGAAGTCGGGAGCAGCATTTGTTTAAACTCGTTTAGACATCAGTGTTTACTCTGTGGAGTTTATCATCACTAAATTAAAACGGGTTGCAGCTCACAAACTGGTTGTTACATAGACATTAGTTGTTACTGAATATTTACTGCCACTGTCAGATGGAACTGTTACATACTGTTCACTGCATTAGCTAACAGACAGAGCTAATCTTAGCATACTAATGTAGGATCCCTTTGGAGGTGAAATTGTTGTCATATCTGAATTGACACTTAATCATAATCATATTGCAAAACATGCTTCCAATAAATAAAACTAAATGACCAAATACTGCTCGTTAGCTTAGCTTATACTTAATCAGATATCACTCTTAACAGATTTCTACATGAATGCAGAGATCGATAAAACAAAGTCACACCCACATTTACAAAGAATTTACAGTTAACTTTGATAATGTATGTACGAAAGTGTGACTTCCTGTTTATGTAGTTATTGCTTTTGATTGGGCAGAGCTACAAATGTTTCCTAGAAACAGATTTCTTTAACAGCTGAGACATTTGTTAAGTTTTAATGGTTCAAGCTGGTTTAGTAAATCACTAGTTATTAGTTACTGAGAACTGAGGAAGGACTTTCTGTTGAGACTGAAGGATTCAGGCGACCTGCTGGAACCTGATCCAGTGGAGTTTTTCAGGTGTAGAGGTGATGAGTCATCAGATGGATCAGCTGTTTCCTGTCTGCCTCCTACAGGTGTAAACCCAAACTGAAGCTGAGGATCATCAACCAGAACAGTGTGTCAGTCCTGCAGACTCCACCTGACCCCGACCCCCCTACTGAGCAGGACCAGAACAGAGGTCAGAGGTTGCACACACACTCATGTTTGTTTTTCTACACCTCTGAGGACCCTTTCCCTAGCACCTAATCTTCACAACTAAAGATCTAACCTAGACTAATCCTGGTTCTAACCTGAATCTTAAAACGTCTGAACCTTCTGTCTCTCTCTCTCTGTCTGTCTCTCTCTCTGTTTCTCTCTCTCCTCCAGGTGATTTGGAGTGTGACATGAAATCTGACTCCAGCCCTGAACGAGACCACGTCCATGATGATGATGTCACCAAGGATCCTGAGGTTACTGATGCCAACAAGAAGAGGAAGAGGAAACCCTACAGGCCTGGTGAGGAGGGAACGGAACAGTTTTGTTCAGAAATACTGACAGTCACACGGTCACAACTGAGGAAGGACTGCTGAAGGACAGTGATCAGTCTGCTGTAGAGTCTACCTGTTGGGACGTAACATGACAAACTGAAGCGGCTATAAATCAATATTTTTGGATTAATGGATCATGTGATGACTCGTGCATTGCTCACCCGTTGATAATTAGAACCAAAATTCTCACAACTCTGCACACATGTAGTCTGTCTTGTCTCTGAGCCCAATCAGGTAAATCAGACACACCTGCCTCAGCTGTCTTCTGTCTGCAACTCTACCTGCTTCTCTGTATCTCAGGTATCGGGGGGTTCATGGTGCGTCAGCGTGGAGGAAAGGCCGGTCTGAGCAGAATCAAACTGTGCAGAAAAGATTCAACAGAGACGCTTCTGGGTCGAGACGAAGGTGAGGAGTTACTCACCTGTACCTGTGGACACACCCTCACCTTCTTTTCACTTCATGTTGATGTGTTCTGTTTCAAAGAGCTGTTGGACATTTATGGATATTCAATTTCAGTTCATTTCAATTTTATTTCAATTCAGTTCAATTATCACAACATAAGTCATCTCAAGATATGATAAGATATTCCTTTATTCATCCCACAGTTGAGCATTCACAAGGCACTTTCCATACAGAGCAGGTCTATACCATACTCTTAATAATATTAGCTCTAACGAATAAACACACAGTCTGACTTAAAGGTTAATAATTGTAGCGTCTGTGTCATGTATCAGGCCTGTTGGTTGAGACGGTGCCCCCTGCTGACCAGACGATGGAGAAGGTGAAGAAGAGGTACAGAAAGAAGAAGACAAAGTTGGAGGAGGCATTCCCTTCTTATCTCCAGGTAACACACACACACACACACACACACACACACAGATTCAGAGGTCTCTCAGTCAATCCCAGCATCCTGATTGGCTGTCCCTCTCTGTCCAGGAGGCGTTCTTTGGTCGGGACCTTCTGGACCGGAGCCGGCAGGTGGAGAGGAGACCGGGCCCCGAGGCACCACATGCCAGCCAATCGGGAGCAGCGACAGATGACATAAAAAGACCTACCCCTGCATTACATGGCCCCTCCTCCTCAGGCCTGCCGGTTGGCACCATGGCAACCAACACCACCAAGAAGCAGGGAGGAATGCTGCGTGAGTTATTTATGAAGCTAATCTCTTTTCATATCATATCTGCATGTCCTCATCTTTGATTGGTGTTTCATATACATTCATATACAATCGTGTGTGTGTTATCATGGTGTGTGTGTTACCATCCAGCCATGTCGGAGGAAGCTCTGTTGGATCTGTCTGATGTTCTCAAGACTGATCCTCACATACTGGCTACAGGACACTCAGGTACACACACAGACACTCACACACAGACATACAGGTGCAAACAAACACACACAGTTAGATGACTAGTTACCATTACTCACCCACCATTCACTCACCAGCGTGTATTCATGTTTGTTTTGGTTTTTCCTTGTTGCCATGTTGTATCTTGTTAATTGAATGTGTGTAGAATGGAAACATGAGATCTTGTGTTTGCAGCAGTTTGCCATTTGTTGACTGCATACAGTGTCTCTGAAGTCCTGAACTCATTGTGCGTCTTCATGTCTCTGATCCAGTAAAGTTAGTAAATGTTGGTTCACTCTTTATTTATAACAGTCAGGATGCTCAATGATATTTGTCAGCTGGTCCACAGATGGAGCGCCCGCGCTGCTAGAGAACTAAATAATGATACCAACGAAGAAGAGTGGTCTCTGACAGGCTGCAGCCCTGATGGAGTTTAAGTTTGGATGATAATTGTGTGTATTTGTTTTCAGGTCAGTTCCAGGTGGAGCGCTCCCCCTCTCCGTTTGGTAAGACTCCACAGGACGACCTTCTTCCTCCTCCTGCTGACCTTCAGAGTGTCATTTGAACTTAAAAATCAACACAGCTGATTTTTAATTTTTCATAACAAACTAACAAACTCTTGTCTCAGATTTCTGCAGCTTCTTCTCCACATAACCCTGACTGGTTCTTCTTCTTCTTCTTCTCGTTCAGCTTCCTGTCTGTCCATCTGGCTCTCCTTTCATTCAGGTCATTGTTTAATCTCTATCTCTCTGCGTCTGTCTGTCTCTCAGCCGGTCTGGACATCAGCTCCATGGCTGACGACCCCTCTATGACAGGAAGTGCTGGGCGTGGCCAGAGGACAGTGCAGGAGGAGCCTCTGGACGCCATTTTGAGTCCTGAGCTCGACAAGATGGTCACTGACGGTGAGTTTGGACTTAAAAGGGCAATACCAACTTTCATAGTTCATTTCTAACATTTCCAAACAGTTTGGAGTATTTATTGTGAGAACCAGCTGACTGATCAGTAATGTTCTTATGCTTCAGGTGCCATCCTCAGCAAACTCTCCAAGATCCCAGGTAAGACTGAGCACACTCATCTCACCTAATGAGAGGCCACAACACAAAATCCTTTATGTGATTGATGTGTCTGAACCCACATCACTAAAAGCACAATCCATACTGTAACATGACAGACAGCAACAAACTTTTTCAGACATGAACTCTTTGAAGCAAAAGTTAAAAAAGTGACAGATGTTTTCTGTTGGCTGAGTGAGAATGGAGGTATAGATAACAGTATTAGAATTTAGTTCAGTTAACTGCCATAAATTCTCAAATAGTGTCTTGGGGCTTTTGTTCACCTGCTTCCCAGTTAAAACAAACTCAAACAAACTGTGTCTGTGTGTGTGTGTGTGTGTGTGTGTGTGTGTGTGTGTGTGTGTGTGTCTGTGTCTGTGTGTCTGTGTCTGTGTGTGTCTGTGTGTGTGTGTGTGTGTGTGTGTGTGTGTGTGTCTGTGTGTCTGTGTGTCTATGTGTGTGTGTGTGTGTCTGTGTGTGCAGAGCTGGAGGGGAAGGATGTGGAGGAGGTGTTCACTGCTGTTCTCAGTCCAAACAGCAGCACCAACCAACCAGAGCAGAGCCAACACACACACACTGCTGCTGGGAGCAAGACAAACACACACCACACAGGTATACGCACGCACACACACACCTGTACCTGACAGACATTTCACAGGGTCAAACAGAAACGTTGTCATAGGGTCCCAGTATCTTTGCTGTTATAGTTTTCATCCTGATTATTTCTTCAGTTGAAAGTAGTTTCAATTCAACTAAAGCTGCAGACTCAACGTGATGTCTTTGAATGTCTTGTTTTCTCTGACAGTCTGAAACCCAAAGAGGTACAGTTTACTGAGATCTAAAACAGAAGCACAGAAAATCCGACTCTGACAGAATGAATGTTTTCTAACTGAAAACAGGAATTGATTATTAAACTCTGCCTCTCAGCAGCAGCTGTGTTTCCTCGTCTTCCGCTGATGAATGGCCTGATGGGAACTGCTCCTCACTTTCCTAACACTCCCATGATGCCCAGCGGTGCTCAGGGTCCAGCAGGCTTTAGGTTGCCCCCTCCAGAGGGCCCGAGTGCCACTCCGCTCCCAGGCCCTGCCCCCGGCCTGTCCTCGGCCAATCAGGGGTCAGCGGGGGAAGGTGAACAGGATGTGATGTCGACAGCTCAGAGGAGCATGTTGAAGTGGGAGAAAGAAGAAACTCTTGGAGAGATGGCGACCGTAGCTCCTGTCCTCTACTGTAACACCAACTTCCCCCAACTGAGAGAGCAGTATCCTGGTACACACACACACCACACACACAGACTCACACACACACACACACAAGCAGCCATCCACTGCACCATCGTGACCAGAATAATGTCTTTGTTGTCATCTAGTATTAAAACCTAGTGTCCAAAACAACTTTTTGTCCAAAGCAAGTTTTCTTCAATATGGCCGCTGACACAAGCACAGCAGCTCCGTTCCTCCAACGTTCATTTGAGGCAGAGTTTCCCTGATTATTCTGAGGCTTTTTCTTGCCTCATCATACAGATGAAAGCGGAGAGAGACAGTAAAAGAAGGCAGATGGTCTTACCAGAGTCCTTACCGGTAGTGGGATCAACTTTTTGTGTGTGTGTGTGTGTGTGTGTGTGTGTGTGTGTCTGTCAGACTGGTCCACCAGAGTGAAGCAGATTGCCAAGCTGTGGAGGAAGGCCAGCTCTCAGGACAGAGCGCCCTTCGTGGTGAGTCTCCCACTCAGTTCTGTTCTCACCTGTGTTAAGCTGCAGTTTATTATTAATATTTTTTGGATTAAGGCCCATCAAAAAGTGACATAGTGAAATTTATCTCTTCAAAATATTGGCTCACCATTCACTTATTGACATCTGAGTTACTTGGTAGATACTTTAGCTGGACAGCTAACTGCTAACAACACCCAAACTACCTGGAAACTGTCCCTCAACTGTTTGTAACCAGAGTTTATACCCAGTTTTTCTGTCGCTCAGAGAGAAATGGTCACACTTTAGTTTTATTTCTACTTCTATGGTGACTCGTCAATAGACTGTATAAAAGAAGCGGACGTAGCCACTGCGACATCACCCACTGGTTTTTAGATGACTGTTCTGGAGCCTCCAGTTTGGCATTTCAGCCGTTGGCATCTTGGGTTTTTGGAGCCAGAAGTGACTTTATTCCAGAGGGTGGACCTGGGAACTAGAGAGGTTACCGGCCCAGCTGAATGTGTCAACCAGGTCTTGTTTTCTCTCTCCGGCAGCAAAAAGCTAGAGACAACCGAACGGCTCAGCGCATCAACAAGGCACAGCTGCCCAACGACCCACTCAAACGCCACCAGCCATCGCAGCAGCTGCCGCCCCCAGGGCCTTGTGACCCTGTTTCCATGGATACAGAGGGGGCGTTCAAAGACCCGTTGAGGCCCAGAGAGTCAGAACAGGAGCAGGAGTGGAAGTTTAGACAGGTGAGCAGAGTTTCGGTGTGTTTGACTTTAACACATCATCCCCCCATGAAGTAGAACCAGAGAGAGAAATCAACACCAGATTCCTGTCACAAACTACAGGATTGAACCAAAACTCACTAATAATCATCTGAAGAAGTCAGTTTTATTAATACAGAGTTTCTGCAGATCTAGAAAAGTCTTAAAAGAATTGAATTTAGTTTCTCAGCTGGTGGCTTGAGAAGGTATTAAATGCTTGTCTATGCTTAGCGAAAACATCAGTGAACTTAAATTGAATAGTTCATTTTGAATTGATTAATCATCCGTCTGTTTTCTACTGCTGATCCATGTTCAGATCACATTAGTTATGTGAATTATATCATTAATTATTGTTATATACAGCAACTCTATGTTTCTTTTTTATACTCAGGTGCTTTTGCGGTAAAAAAAAAATAAAAAAAAATCTTATATTCTGCTTTTTAATGAGCTTTGAAGCAAGATGTAGTTAGTGTGTTCTGTCTTTGGAGGGCAGTGTGAGTCTTATTGTGCACCAGTTTGAAGGAAGTGTGTTTTTAAACTGTATTTCTACCTGCAGCAGGTATGTCACCTGAAATGAACTGAAAACTGTAAAAAAAACAGGAAGTGCTAAATCTCTCCTTCATGTAGTCCAGTGATAAACGTAATGAATGTCATTGCCTTCCAATCAATCAATCGGTGCAGGATGGTGTTGGTTTCCCGCTCTGAGTAGTAACCATGGTAACCATCAGGCTGCATGTCAGGGGGTGCAGAGACAGACTGAGAGGTGGGGTCAGCTGACTTTTACTTGGGGCATGGAAGTGTTAAAAGCATAAAGAGCTGTTGTCATTGTGTCATTGATGAAGATAAGTGATGAAGATGATTGGTGTGATGAGTCTGCTGTGATGTGCATGCCTGCTGAGCCTCACTCACTCCAACTAATATCTCTGATGTAATTGTCATTAAAAAGGGAGAGGTAAATGACAGATGGGGAGCCGGTAAGAAGAGGCAGGAAAATCTCCCCCAAAGCAAAGCCCTAAAATCACCAACAGATAAAGATTGTCCCTACCAGGCATCTGTAGCAGGAGGTGGCAAAGAGGCTCTGGTAAGATCTCAAGGCGAACCTGTTCAAGGCAGACTTCCTGGATCCATGACTCCCTGAAATCCTCTTCCTGTCTGGGTCCCTCCTGTGCCGGTCTAAACACACACTTCAGTTTTCACTCTGATCACCTGGAGGTCGGCAGCTGGTCAACATGGTCAGCAAACCAACCATCTCAGCCCTTATTTGGAGGAAGAGACATCTAGAGTCACATGTCAGATCTGAATTTGTTGGACAGCAGAGCAGCTTCTCCTGATGAGGGCATTATACCCATTCAGGCCTCGGTCGGTTTGTTCACATTGGTGGAGTTTTTTTCGGAAAATCAGGCCTGAACTTGCTGGAACTGATCCAAGTCTGACCCAGAACAATATCTTTTTTTGTTCAAGGTCTTTTTATTTAGGTTTTACAGTTTACAGTTCAACATAGGTCCAACAAAACATAAAACAGGACAGTAAAGCCCCTCCAGCTGTAGCACTTCTCGCAGCAGCTTTGAGACCGATGCTGTGGAGCTCGATCCAGTCGTCTCGGGCACCCCCACTATTCTGACGTTGCACCGCCGCGCTCCTCCTTCCATGTCCTTGAGTTTGTCTCGGAGCTCTGTCACCTCCGTTTTCGGGGTATTTACCGTGGTCTGCAAAGTCACCACCTCGTCTGACCACGTTGACATTCCGGTCTCCATGTCTTGGATTGTGGTTTTCATTTGGTTGATCTCCGATTGAATCGCCGCCATGTTGTTTTTTTACTTCTGCTTTCAATGCCTGCAACTCGTTCTTCGGCAAGTGTGCCGAATTTCAGATTTTATCACCACCGAAATTTCAGTTTTCAGTCAGAGAAGAACCTCCGATTTCAGGGATTCAGCGTCCATCTCTGGTTTAGCTGACCGTGGCGGAGACGTTTCCGCCGAGGTGTCAGTAGCGGTGTGGCTCGAGGTGGTGTTGGGCCTAGTGTTTGCTGCTCCAGTGAATTTGAATTTGCGCAGATTCGTTGCCATTTACTCAAATGTAGACTTTCACCCAGCTTCGGAAATGTTTTCAGAGCAGATTGGTTGATGTTTTAATGTGCAGCATGCTTATTAACTTAAAATAAAAAAGAAGTTTGACGGGAGCTCAAACAAAACACGTCTTACTCCATCACCAGCTCAACAGCGCCCCTGACCCAGAACAATATTTAATAAGCTGCTGGTTCCTGAATGATTTTCCCCTCTCTGAGTTCCAGTTTCAGTCCAGAATGCAAAAGTAAATTCAAAAAGTTGCACTTTGTTAAATCACTTTTCTTTAACTGTAATCTTTAGCTTTAACCTGAGGTCATCTAACAACAGCATAACAGAAATTCAGTCCAGCTTTCTGGGAGTATTTGTGCAGCAACATCATAATAATACAAGTCCCAGATATGTTTTTGAATATGTTTCGTGTATGCAGCCATCATCATGTCGCTGTAGAACAAAGCACGAAGAAGGATGATGGTAGAAGTCCAGATTCTTCTTTTCCTTGTGAACACACTCTCATTTATCTCGTCTGTAACTGATGACTGTATCAGCATTATAAGTTAGATCAGAATGGAAACATTACTGACCTCCAGGACAGAAACACTGGAAACCACAAGTGTTGTTCTGAGACCGAGCCGACGCAGACTCCCAGACCACAGAGGATTTCAGACGCATGGACCCAGGATCGGTCACGGCCATCTTCTCTGGGCCAAAGGACAGTTTACTTTTGAAAATGCAGGGGTTTTGGGAACATCTGACTGCCTTACAATAACACATCACTGACAAAAACAGCTTTATCAGTCGCATCAGTTTGAGGACACTTGAAGTGGAGTTGACCCAGAGTCGCTGTCCGTGGCCTCCGTCTGTCTCAGAACTGACTGATTTTTTCCTAAAGGGATGCTGCCTTGCTCTGGATGTTGGTCTGCTGCCGTCCTTCAACATCCCCTTCTCACTGCTTTGGGAACTGCTCTCAGATTATTCTGGTTTCAGTATTAGCTGGATGCACCTTGTCACTGATTATAGCTGTACAAAGTTTTCCTGATTATTCTGAGGCTTTTCATGCCTCATCATACAGATTAAAGTGGAGAGAGACAGTAAAAGAAGGCAGATGGTCTTACCAGAGTCCTACCGGTAGTGGAGCTAAACCTGAAGGAAAGATCATGGAGTCATTAAAATCAGGAGGGTTCACCCTCTGGAGAGCAAGAAGGAGATCAGGAGCATTTCTGTAGCCCAACTGTTTTTCCCTGAACCAAGGTGTAGCATCAACCACTGTCAGTGTCAGAAATATGGAATCTGATACAAGCAGGTGTTCAACGGACACCAACAGGAAGTGCAGAGAGTGACCCAGTCTGAGAGCTGGACAGTTGGTCAGTTGGTCCAGCTCTCTGGACTGTTTTCCTCTGTGCTGAAGGACGACAGCAGCTCCACATTCACCGTGAGCAGGTATCACTGCAGGTGTGATTAACCAGGTGAGAGACAGACAGGGAAGACAGGGAGGAGTAATGATCAGCTCAAACAAGATGTGACTATAAGCTCCCCCCAGCCCCCTCTATCATCCACATAGCACCTGAACCAGAACCACAGGAGGACTAAAACAATTCTGTCTGCTACACATCACCCACAGTCTGAGTTATTATCCAGCACATTAGTCTGATAACAAGTCCATGTTTCATCCTCCTGTGACTCTATTGATGGAGGTGTTTTAGTCATGTGGTTTCTGCTGCCCCCCCTGCACGCTGTAAACTCATTCATCACTGATTCTCCCACATTTACTGAGAGAGAGAGCGAGAGAGAGAGAGAGAGAGAGAGGGAAAGTGAGCATTACTAGCTGCCATGTCATCATGTTTTACCTCCACATGTAGAGACCAATCAACTCGCTGACGTTTGTCACTCTGTGTCTGTTTTCCTTTTCCTGTGTTTCTCTTCTTGTCTTTTGTTATCTCTGTCAGCAAATGCGTCAGAAGAGTAAACAGCAGGCAAAGATGGAGGCCACTCAGAAGTTGGAGCAGGTGAAGAACGAGCAGCTCCTGCAGCAGAGGCAGCAGCAGCAGCTGTTAGCCAGTCAGCGCCTCGCCGGACGACTTTCCCCAGAAACCGGCAGCCGGAGCCCCTTGACGCCCACCCAGCTGCCCGTCCCCGGAGGCAACGCCTCCCCCCTCCATCCACTAGCATCAAGGGAGGGACAGTCCAGACAGCACCTCCTCCTGCAGGGGGGCCAGAGTTTGGGACTGGCTGATGACGTCTTCCTCAGACCACAAGCTCCTCCTCCCTCCGGCTTCTCCTCACTCCCTCACTCCCCCCACCCCTCCTCCCCTCTCAACCAGCCTCCATCCTCCCCTCAGATGTTCTCTCCACCTTCCTCCCGTCCCTCCTCACCGTGGGACCCCTACAGTAAAGTAGCGGGAACTCCTCGCCCCACCTCCTCCCAGGTTGGCGGCCTCCCAGCCCCCCAGCAGCAGCGTCGCAACTCCCTCAGCGCCTCCCCTGCCCACGATGCCTTTGGTTCCCCTGCACCATCCCGGACTCTAAAACCTCAGACGTCTCCAGGGCTCTTGTACCCACACCAGGTAACTCCCAGTGACTCCTCCTTGCTTTTACCTCCTGGTGACTTTCCTCTCCTTGATTTCTACTCCTAGTTACATCTCCTTCTTGTTTTCTCCTCCCAGGACTGCAGCAGAGCAGAGCAGGAATGATGAGCCCCACCTCTGCTTCAGCCCCCGACCATTTGGGCAGACATGTTGGCATCCGAGGAGCTGAGAGCTACCAGAGGACTCCCCAGAACAGCAGCAACATGCGTGTATCCGTGTCTGAATTGTATGGTCGTGCTGGTGAACTGGTCCAGGGCGGGTTGTTTAAAGCCCCCATGCCCCCCCAGCACCAGCCTCAGTCGGAGGTATTTGGCAGCACAGGAGGAGGAGGAGGAGGAGGAGGAAGGAGGGACCCGTCCAGACCCACAGACCTGGGCTTTGCCCTTCCCCAGTCTCAGGACCCTGCATATCCCTCCAGTCCTCTGTCAGGACTGGGCTCCCCTCACTGCAGCCCCTATGCCCAGACGCCAGGCACCCCCCGACCTGACTACAGCCAGCAGATCACTGACCCCTTCACCCAGCAGTCACCTTTGACCTCCCGGCCTTCGCCTGACCCCTATGCCAACCCTCAGACCCCTGGTACACCACGACCACATGCTGACCCCTCATACCTCACCACGCCGCCTGCGCTGAGACTGGACCAGTATAACCAGCAGTCTGCCAACCCTCGACCATCCCCCTCTCACCCAAACATGGACCCCTATTCCTCCAACCCAGGGACGCCCCGCCCCTCTGTTACAGAGCGTTTTCCTCGATCACCAGGGAGTCAGCGGAGCACCGACCCCTACGCCCAGCCTGCCGGTACACCACGGCCCTCGCCGGATCCCTATGCCCAGCAACCCTCCACGCCACGGCCCCAGAAGGCCCCGGAGCCCTTCAGCCAGGCCCCAGTGGAGAGCTTTACTCCTCAGTCTGCAGGATCCAGTTCATCCCCTTTGGCTCCAGGTCTGTCTGGAGAGACCCCGACACACCACCAGGTAACAAATAGCACAATGTTTGTTTGTCAATACTGCAGTTTTCCTTTTCATTTACTTATGTTTTTATCTTCAGTTGCAACAGTCTCCAGGAAGACAACAACAACAGCAGCAGCAGCATGACTCATTTCCCAGAACCCCTAGCAGCCAGACCCCAAAGCACCCTGGGATGTTGGAGGAGAGCAGCTTCTCTGGCTTGGCAGGTCAGACTCCTGGTCATGACCCCTTTGAACAGGGTCACATGACACCAGGCCCCTCACAGACGGACAAGACAACAACCAATGAAATGGCAGCATTGGTTGTGGCTTCTTTGGATGGACCAATGAGCATGCTGCCTCAGCTTGGTGACTCAGAGGAGAAGCTGAGACAGGTAGGATAGGTTTTGTCCAGGAAGGATAAACATGTTTTCCATTTTTCAGCATTTCACGTCATGACATGAGCTGATTGATGTCTGGTTTCGCCTCTCGTTTCTGATTGAGAGAAGTTCAATTCTCAGCTAGTTTGTTCTCTGTACACAGTTCTGCTCAGCTGCACTGTGTTCTCTCTGTCTGTTCCTGTGCAGCGTCAGCGGCTCCGGCAGCTCATCCTGCGGCAGCAACAGCAGAAAAGTGCATTACGACAGGAGAAAGGTCTGCAGGAAGCAGCTTCTGGACCCACTGTACCTCCTGCTGCTCCACCTGGACCCACTCCTGGTTCTGCTACATCACGCCACTGGTCCCAGGAGGATTCCTCCAATGCTCCTTCAACAGACCTGTTTGGACGTCCCCCACCCCCTTACCCCGGCACAATGAAGCCTGGTGGTGCAGCGGGGGCTCCAGCCCCGCGGTTCCCTGGAAGTTTCCCAGGGGAGCAGCAGAGGGGCTTCACCCCTGGCGAGGCCCCTTTCCCCAGGCAGAGCCTTCCTCGAGAGCTGGGAGTCAGAGGACCGGTCCTGAGGTGAGTGCAACAAAACCTGGTCCTGACTTGATATGATGAAGTGTTTTTGTCCTACTCTTATCTTCTCTCCTCTCCAGGTTCAGTGTTGCTCCAGGAGCTCCAGCGGGTCTCCAGGACTCTTTCTTGCATCCTCCCCAGGGTTCAGTGCCTGGATCTGGTCTCAGTGTGGTGGAGGGAGTCCCTGTCCAAATGAGGAGGTCGATGTCTGGGGAGTTCACAGGCATCCGACCCCTCACTGCTCCCAACGCTCACATGATGGCAGGTCAGAACAGCTGCCCAGTATGTTAAATAGTTTTAAATTAGTTTGATCTCAACCACCTACAGCATTGCAGTGCTGCTTCATAGTTTTCTTATGCAGGTCAGTTCTCAAGGGAAAGTGTATTACAGGTTATTTCAGTTTACATTTACAGGTTGTATTTCTACTCCACATATTGACATAATCTCTTTAGTGATCTCCTGCCAGAAAGGACCAGAAACTGTGAAAATGTCAGCCATTTTTTTAACACTTTTAATATGATAAGTACATTTAGCTGATACTTGTGTACTTTTGCTTAAGTAAAACAATGAATGTGAATGTGTGTGTTTGGTAATGATACTTTAACATGATGATGTAATGATACTTTTTTCATTAAAGGATCTGAACACCTACTCCGTCACTGATTAAAAAGTCATATCTATCATTTATATTTAATCATTTTGTAATGTCACTGGTGTCCCCCCAGGTGTCCCCCAGCCCGTCCTCCCCCGCTCTCTCCCCCTCCAGCAGCACAGCATCATGGGACAGCCCTACATCGAGCTACGACACCGTGCACCTGAAAATCGCCTGAGGCTGCCCTTCCCTCTGCCTGCCAGCACAGACCCCGATCAGTCTCCGGTCAGAGCCGGTCAGGGGGCCAGGATGGGTGAGACACTAGTGGGCCAGCAGATTGTGATGGAGCAGCAAAACCAGCAGCATCAGCAGCACCTGGGCCACACAGCGACCCTGACACAGAGCGGCGAGTCCACCCTCCCTGGAGCTGATGGGATAGAGGAGCACCTGGAGGGGGAGGACTCTGCTGTGAAGGATCTCGAGGATGTGGAGGTGAAAGATCTGGTCGACCTCAACCTGAACCTCGACCCTGAAGACGGTACGAATGCACGTTTCCATTGATTTCACAGAATCATCTCATAACAAACCTTCTATTGATCTTTAAACAACATGTGGTTCTTGTTACAATGAGAAAAGTTTTTGCTGGCTGTTTCAGGTAAAGAGGACCTGGATCTGGGTCCTAATGACCTCCACCTCGACGACTTCCTGCTGTCGGGGAAGTTCGACCTGATTGCCTACGCTGACCCTGAGCTCAATCTGGAGGACAAGAAGGACATGTTCAACGAGGAGCTGGACCTGGGGGAATCAGTGGAGGAGAAGGAGGGTGGAGAAAAGAGGGACGGAGTAAGCGGGAGCAGAAAGACAGATAGCCACACCTTCCAGATGGACCAGGTCAAACAGGAAGTGCTGGACAGCGCTAAGACAGAAACCAGGGACGGCCCCTCTGCAACTCAGCACCCGGCACCACAACCTGGGGTCGTCACCACCAGCAGACCCCCCAGACTTCCAGGAGCTGAGGCAGCGGGTTCTAGCCAGGCCGGCTCCTCGGCTCTCCTCACCAAGGTGGGACCTTCTCTTACTTATTATTATTAGATTATCACTAATAAAAGATAGTATGCAGAAATCACCAATAATTTGATAAAGGAAGAAAACTATAATGACCAACTTCCTCACATCTTTATGTCCTTCCCGCCATCCCTGCTGCGAGAAGATGGAGGACTCTGGTTCTGGTTCAGGAGCCTTGCCACCTCTGCAGACCCAGGAAGAGGCTCCGTCCGCAGGCATGGCTCCCAGGGTTCATCCCCCCATGGCTGGAGGTAAACAAATAACACAAATATGAACTTGTCTTTCATTTGAAATCTGAAATCTAAATCCGAAGATATTGTTAAACATCGGCAGTATTGATCAGTATTTCTACTCGATAGATTATATCGATTTATTGTTGATCTCTATTAATTGAGCTGATGAGCTGCTCGAGATTAACCAAAAAAATCTCTCCCCGTCCCATTTTGTCTCCTCTCTTGTTCTGTCTCCTTCTTGTCTCCAGGTCAACAGTCCGTCTTCCAGCAACAGAGACCGTTCGGACCCTCCCCGTCTCCATCGGCTGTCTTCACCTCCCACCCTCAGGGTCTCCTGGTGTCTCCACACCCCAACCTGACTCCTCAGGGCCCCCCTGCCCCACCTCACCCGCTGTCCCTCCAACCCTCTCAGCCTCGCCTCCTCCTCAACCCCCAAACCCAGCCTCCACACCCAGGAACCTCCACCCAGACCCAGACTCAGGCTGTCTTCCCCCAGAACCAGGACCAGGACCAGAACAAGCACAGGCCTCTGCTTCTGGAGGAACAGCCGCTCCTCCTGCAGGACCTCCTGGACCAGGAGCGCCAGGAGCAGCAGCAGCAGAAACAAATGCAGGCCCTGATCAGACAGAGGTCCACCTCAGAGTCTGTGTTACCCAACATGGGTAAGACCTGAACCCCGACACACCTTGTAATAGTGCTCCTGTCTGCGTTTTTATTGGTTTCATCTTTGTGAACTGTGTCTGTGTGTGTACGTTCAGCAGACTTTGACTCCATTTCTGACCCCATCATGAAGGCCAAGATGGTGGCTCTGAAGGGCATTAACAAGGTTATGACCCAGGGCAACCTGGGACTGAACCCCATGGTCATCAACAGGTAGGCCATTCTGACATACAAATCTGAAACACATGATGCTGCAACAGTGGAAACCAAGCTGACAGAGCCTGAGAAGTTTTTACCGAAAAATTAACAATAATAGATCATAACCTATATTTTAAGAAAGTACAACCTTGATTCCAAAGAAGTTTGGATGGTAAGACAAATAAAACAGAATGTGATAATTATCTAATCCTTTTTGACATTCATTCAATTGAAAACACTACAAAGACAATATATTAAATATTTGATCTCTTCAACTTTATTGATTATTTGGCACATTCCACAGGTAAACAGATTAGTTGGTAACAGGTGATAGGATCATGATTCTGTATGGATACATAGAACCTATCAAAAATATTAAACACTTAATATATTAGGACTCAAGTTTTTTACTTTTACTCCGCCACATCTGAGGGCGAAATATTGTACTTTTTACTTCACTGCCATTATTTTACAGCTTTAGTTACTGTGTGTGTGTGTGTGTCAGATTCCAGCAGGCTCCAGTTGCTCCAGTTGCTCCAGTTGCTCAGGGGGCACCTGCGGCCCCGGGTCCAGAAGGGACTCCTCAGCCTCCACACCTGGTGGGACAGGTGTGTAGAAACATGATAACATGAATCATAAGAATCAAACAAGAATCATCAGTTTATTTATGCAGCAGTGAAACACTGCTGAATTATTAATATGACACTTAATATGTTGTTAGCTTGAACTGTAAAGATTCACTTCTTCTACTTCTTTGCATCTGTAATGTGACCGTCCTGTGTGGATACAACAATGTGTCCTGTATTGGCTGAGTTTGGGTTCAAACAGGAAGTTTCTTCTCTTCCTGTTAGGACGGGAAGTTGAACCCCCAGTTGGTGCGGCCCAGCCCCCCCAGCTTCGGCCCCGGCTTCGTCAGTGAGTATCAGTCTTCAGAGCTGTGACACACAAACATGACTTAAGTTAGAATTAAATCAGTGTGGAGGGATGTGATGGTAGAAATCTTTATTTATTGACAACAGATAACAAGTAGCATGTCACCCTCATTCAAATACTAAATTAATATATAACAGAACAGATGAAAGAAAAAAGAATCATGGAAAGAACCTAAATACACACACACAAATGGGAATTGGTGAAATAATGAAATGAAAAGTCATATAGTAACAAGACAAATAAATATATATACATATGTAGTGAAGTACACAACAATCAAAGCTGTCATGTCTCCTACAGATGAGTCTCAGCGGCGTCAGTATGAGGAGTGGTTGGGGGAGACACAGCAACTCCTGCAGATGCAGCAGCGCCTCATGGAGGACCAGATCGCCGCTCACCGCAAGACCAAGAAATCTCTGTCGGCCAAGCAGAGAACAGCCAAGAGGGCCGGCCGACCCTTCGCCGAAGAGGACGCCGCCCAGCTCCGCCACATCACCGAGCAGCAGGGGGCGGTCCAGAAACAACTGGAGCAGGTACACGAGCACACCAGGGACCTCTGTTGTGTACTGTTGTGTACTGTCGTGGACACCACTTCCCAGGCAGGAGATCAGAAACTCTGACCCATGTGTACAGACATCTTTGAGACATTGGTGAATTAGTGAATCAAGTCCAGATAATGAACCTTCTCGCACATTAATTTCACTTCACTTCATATCAAACATGTATTATATATCCACTTTATCATCTTGTGTGTTCATATCTTATTTTTGTGTGTGTATGTGTTCATGGTGATGAAGGAACAAGAACAGTAAGGCTCACTGACTTGTTTTTAATTGATCTCTATGGCTCAGAGGAAGAAGATAGATCAGACTGTGATACATTCAGGTTTAAGACAAAGATAGAATATCAACAGAGTTTCAGTTTCCGGCTGCAGCAGTCAGACGTGATCTGTGTGATGTTTGGTGTCTGTGTTCAGATCCGGAAGCAACAGAAGGATCATGCAGAGCTGATTGAGGACTACAGGACCAAACAGCAGCAGCAGAGAGCTCTGCAGCAGCAACCAGCTGCGCCCCCCATAATGCCTGCAGGAGCACCCCCCATTCCCCAGACCCTCCACTCCCAGCCCGCGGTGTCCATGCAGCCCCATCCGGGCGGCCCCACCCAGGCCCATCTCCCAAACGTCCCCCCTGGTTGGACCCCGAGGGGTTCGGCCCCAGGGTTGATTGCGCAGAGGATGCCACCTCATCTGCCCTCTCAAATGCCCCCTGCCCCACCTAATGTCCCCCAAGCTCCCACACACTCCCAGAACCCCTCTGCCTTGGTGCCTGGCCTCGCTGCTCCAACAGCAGGTTTCACTACAGGTCCCCGGGGCCCCACTGGAGGGCCCAATGGAGCAGCAGTGGATGGAGCGGCCCCCCCTCGTCAGGTAACAACCAGAACATTTAGCCTGGTAGAGTTTACTGTCGTACTGTTAAAGCTGTTCCAGAAGGTGTGAAAGAAAAAAAGGTGATGAAATATGTGTCAAATAATTATGAATAGTTAAACAATTATCTTCTAAATAAACTCCCTACACATGCTCACAATCTTCTTCTCTGGAATTTGATGTATTGTTGATGTAGACTTTATCTATTCAGGAAAATATTTCATAAAGCAAAGTTTGTCTGGAAAGAATCTTTTTTTAAACAGAGAGAGAAAATATCTGTTTTCAAAAATATCTGAACATGTAGAGAAGAGCTCAGTTTGTAGTTCTCTCAGCTCTCACCATCACACAAAGTGTCTGCGGCCAGAGCAACAACAGTGGTTCTTCATTGAACGAAAAATCTTCTGGATTAACTTGATCTAGGAATATGTTTTGGTTTATGTCCTTCACTTTGACTTGTTAGCTTGTTCTTAGCTTATAAAAGTAGATACACAACATATCAGTCTTCACGAAGAGTAGAACTGTGAAATTTCTGTCTTCACGACCTGCAGGTGAACTTCGACGACAACAACCCCTTCAGCGAGGGTTTCCAGGAGAGAGAGAGGAGGGAGAGGCTGAGAGAGCAGCAGGAGAGGCAGAGAGTTCAGCTCATGCAGGAGGTAAAACATCACACTGTTGTCACTCACAACAGGAAGTAGAAACAAACACACAGCTCTTCATCTCTTCCTCTTCTCTCTCAGGTGGAGCGTCATCGTGCCCTGCAGCAGAGACTGGAGCTGGAGCAACAAGGCCTCCTGGGAGCCTCCATTGGTCCTGGTCCTGGAGCTGGAGTAGCAGCCATGCCCCCTTCTGGAGCTCTATCAGGGGCTCGAGTCGGAGGACCTGGAGGTCCTGGTGGGCCAGCACCTGCCCTCGGAGGGGACGGTCTCTCCCAGCTGCCTTTCTTCAGCTCCGAGCTGCCCCAGGACTTCCTCCAGTCCCCCCCTGCCTCCAGACCTCCCCCACAGCACCAGGGCCAGGCAGGGGCGCCATTCCCCCAACAGGCAGGTCTCCACCAGGGTTTCACAGGGGGACCCCTGCACCCTGGCGCTACAGCAGAGCGGGGCAGGGCCCTGCTTGAGCACGGGCCCCCCATGGACTTGGCCCCTTCCAACCTCCAAACCAGACCAAGGTTCTCAGGCCCCGCCGGCCTCTCGGCCCAGGGACCAGTACGACCAGCTGGAATAGGAACAGCAGGAATGACCCTCTCCCACCCTGGAGGTCAGGCTCATCAATTTGGACATGACTCCTCCTCTTCCTCCCCGTCCTTCCCCTGCACCTCCTCTGGAGGCCCTGTCTCCCTCATCCAGCTCTACTCTGACATCATCCCTGATGACAAACCAAAGAAGAAGAGGAGCAGGAAGAGGGATGGAGACGACACCACAGGTGGAGGGGGAGCCAGGACGCCGCTGTCTTCACACTCAGATGACATCACAGCTCCGCCCACTCCTGCTCTCTCGGACACTTCATGCTCCACGCCCACACGCGGCAGCATGGACCAATCAGATCTGCCCTTCTCTTTAAGCTCCTCCCTCTCTGGTCTGGCTCCGTCGTCCGAGTTGGAGAGGCAGCTGTCCATCATCTCTGCAGCCCAGCAGAGAGGCCCCGTCCTGGGCATGGAGCCTCTGCGAGGTTCCCTGTCTGCAGCTTGTCTGGAGGTCAAGGTCAGGAGTTTAACTGTGATGTGGATCAAAAACTGTGATGTGGATCACTTATTAATTAATATTATTGTTGTCTTCCCTGCAGGAGGAGCGTGAGGAGGGGGGAGCGTGTGGGGGAGGTGTGGTGAAGATGGAAGAGGGTGGGGGTGAGGGATTCTCCTCCCCCTCTCCTCTCCACGGGGGAGGTAAAGACGGAGATGGAGGGAAGGAGCTGCTCAGACACCTGCTGAAGGAGAAGACCTCCCCGACCACCACGCCCTCACCCACCGGCCAGGCCCCGCCCATTGCCCGCCGCCAGCTGTCCAATGACAGTGTCCGGTCCGAGGAGGAGGACAGGCCTTATTCCCATGGCAACATGGTGAGGACAGGGTTAACTTTCAGAGTGAAATAACTTTTTACATTTTTCAGTACAGAAACATAAAGCTGCTGTGACAGCACACGCTTTGCATTTTAATAAAATGAGAAGTTCTGCTAAAAGTGTCGCAGTAGCTGTTGTGTTCTTGACCGAGTCATTAGGACAGAAATGCTGCCAGATAACATGAAATAAAGCTGTTGGTATCATGAATAGGGCCTCTGAAAACAAATGTGAAAATCAGAGGCCTTGTGGCCAGAAGTTTGAAAGTTTTGGCTTGTATTTCTCATTACAGCATACAGTATATACTGTGATAGGTCATCGAGACTGTATGAGCTTAAAGAAATATTGCAGCATATTCCACCTCTTTCCAATCAATAGTCTGTCCATACGAAAAATTCACTAGTATTCATTCTGAATCTTTGGTGTATTATAATTATCATGTCAGTGAAACTGCTGTTTACGGAGTCGAACAGATTGACAGAAGTATGAACTCCTTCAGGTGAACAGTCCAGGTCCAGATCTCCTGGACTCCTCCGGCAGGAAGAAGACTCAGCGCTGTAAGAGACTTGCTCGGCCAGAGAAAGAGCGAGCTCCTCCCAAAAACAAGAGGAGGAAGAGAGAGGAGGAGGAGAAGATGCTCCACTCGTCCACCTCCTCCTCCTCTGACCCTTTGATGACGCACCTCACACAGGTAGACCAACACCACCTCCCTGGTCCTCCTTCCTCCCTCTTCTTTGTCAGCAGCTTCCTTTGTTTCTTCCTTCTTTGTGTCCTTAGTACCTTGTTTGTCTTCTCCAGAGCTGGAGACTTTGTTTCCTCCCGTTACTTAACTTCTATATTGCTCACTAAACTTCTGAACAATCAAATGATGGATTGATTACTAGAATTAGTACTGATTGACTTTTCCTTTGAGCTGCTAAAACTTGTTTTCAGTGCAGCTGCAAAAATTTGACTTGTAATTCCTCCCTTCCTCTTCTGGTCTCCGGTCTTCCGTACCATTATTGACAGCTGATTATCTGTATTGATTATTGATTAGCTGTCGGTGCTGCCCCTCATGGAGCCGGTTCTGGGGGTGGATCTCAGTCTGTTCGCCCCCTACGGCAGCTCCTCTCTGGGCAGAGACTCCAGACTGACCGGCTCCTTCGGCAACGCCTGCCTGGAAGGAGTCACCGACTACTACTCTCAGCTCATATACAAGGTACAACTGCAGTAATACTACAGTGTACTAGAATATTACAGTACTGCTGTTGTGATGCCAACCTCAGCAACACAGATCTCTTCCCAGCATTTGACATCTTTCTCTCCCCCAGCAGAATAACCTCAGTAACCCCCCCACGCCGCCGGCCTCGCTGCCCCCCACCCCCCCGCCTGTTGCCAGGCAGAAACTGGTGAACGGCTTCGCCACAACAGAGGAGCTGTCCAGGAAGGAGATCAGTGAGCAGGACGGTGAGGAAACACATATGATGATAGGGTTGTTCTATAAACCCACCACTTTGTCTTAAAGGCGTTTAAATGCTGTGTGACACATTAAGTGTTCATCAGTATGAAGATCACTCAGGAGATCACTGCAGACTAAAAGTGGTTATCCACAACCAACCTGTATAGCACAAGGTGTCCATGTTAAATGTTAAATGTAGTTCCATCTACATAATTACAGTATATGGCCAGAAGTGTGTGGACAGGTCTCAGTCTGGGTCTGTTTTTCTGGTTTGGTCCAGACCTCTTATTTCCTGTGAATCCAGTGATATTTTAAACCAAAGGGCTCTGTGCACCAGCCAGAAGGTCTCATCTCTATCTCCCCCCCATTGACTCTGTTTACACGAGTTAGCATGTTCAAAGTGAGCTAGCTGTAGCTTTGTTTGGCTCAGTGACTCAATGAAAGTGATGTGATCGTGTATCGTGTGCATCAAAAGACCTGCACCTGTTGTTCTCTATGTTTGTTTGTATGGGATGAACTGGAACATGAACTGTGAGTTAGATGGACATCACTGATGCTCCGGTGTCCAAATGGTTCAACATCTAGAGGAAAGGCTGAAACAAGAGGAGGCTGTTAGAGCAGCAGTGTCTGGGAATGTTCAGCAGTCCACATACTTTTGGCCATACAGTGTTTCACAGAAACTTAAGCATAAGATGAATGAGTCTTTTTGTGTTTTTTCTCTCAGTGAAAGGTGCAAAGCAGAAGGGGGAGGGGCTTCTGTCTCTAAACCACGCCTCAAAGACTGTAGATGTCCCCGCCTCCCTGCCAACCCCTCCCCACAACAACCAGGAAGAGCTCAGGTGATTTTATAAAATTCAAAGTTTAGAAGGATAATTTAGTGGCCTTTCAGTCACATCTTCTTCACCTTCTGTTGCACTGACACGTCTTCCTTCTTTGTGTGTTTTCCTCTTCAGGGTCCAGGACTCGTCGGAGCGCGACAGCCCGGATGGATTCATCCCATCGTCATCTCCTGAGAGTGTGGCTGACATGGAGGTCAGCAGGTTCCCCGACCTCTCCTTCATCAAACTAGAGCCGCCCTCGCCCTGCCCATCGCCTACAATACCCATCATGTCCTGTGCCAGGGGAAAAGGTCAGTCATCAGCGGGTGAAAAAACTCCATATTTCCTGTTTTTCTAGAGATTTGTGCTTCTTTCCTGCTTAGTGAGACCAGGATCACACAGTAACATCAATTGGATGTGTCGCTGTAAGACAAGTCCTGAAGTTTTTCAAAATGTTGTCTCTGCTGTTTTGGACTTGAGTGAAACAAAAATATAACAATCAGATTATTTCACCCCCCCCATAACATATTTCTGTATTGTAAATATATTAGACGGACCTAGATGGAGTCTAGTCTAGACCCGCTCTATTTGAAAGGAGGAAAGTTCTGTTGTCATTTGGAGCTGCTGCTCACCTGCTGACACTCCTCCCTCCGTGTGTGTGTGTGTGTTTTCAGGCTCTGCAGTGAAACAGGAAGTGAAGGCGGAGCCTAACATGCAGGGTCCATCCTCCTGCTCTAATACAGACCTGGTTACCATAGCGATAACCCTGAACCCCGTTGCAGCTCAGGTAAACACCCCCCCCTCTCTGTATGTTGAATCATCAGTGGCGCCTCCCTCCTGATGACATTGACATTACTGTGACTCTGTGTCTACAGAACGTTGCAGGTGTGATGGCGGCGGTGGCAGAGTTGCTGCGGGTCCCTGTCCCTGCCGACTACCAGCTGAGCCGACCTGCGGGCCCAGAGCGCAGCTCTCTGGCCCTGCTGGCTGGAGTCCGAGTGCCACTGACTCAGGTACAACAAAATATACTGCATGGATGTACAAGTACTGCATATACAGTCAGTACATGGCCCACAGGAAACTGTTTTAATGTGAAAGGCTGTCTGTCATGGCTGCTGTCAGCTGAGGGTCGCACCCTTGAATTCAGTATTGGCAGCTCCCTGCTGCCCTCTGCTGGACACTAAAATAGACCTGTTATTATTACATGAACATCTCAGCTGACTGCCATCAATTTTAAGACGATTTTAGAAATGTGGCAACAAAATAGAAATTTAATGATAGAAAAATGAAAATTAGCTGTGTTTCCATCAACTGATAAACTGTTTGAACCTGAGCACAAGTTTCCAATGTCAGGAAACAGAGAGCTGGACTGTCTGGACGACTTCTCTAGTTTAGTTTCTGAAGCCAGATGATGACAGACAGCTGCCATGATATACTGACTGTGTGTTATTTGATGTGTGTGCAGAGTTCAACAGGCAGCAGACAGCAGAGACCTCCACCTGCAGCTGGGAACACCGGTGTGTGTACACACACACACACACACACACACACTTTCTCTGTCTTTCTTTCTTTCATCTGTAGTTGTTTAGTTGTTTTTAGTTTGTCTCTTTGTGTCTTTCTTGTCACTTTACCTGCTGCTCTTTCTCTCTATTCTGCACCCTGGCTTGTGATTGACAGCTCTAAATTCTGTGTGTGTGTTCCCTACAGGCATCAGAATGGACAACATCCAACATGGTGGCTTTGCTGCTGCCAGGTCTCAGTGCTGCAGCTACTGCAAAGGACTGCTGGGAAATGGAATCCGCATTGTGAAGGAGCTCAAACAGGTTGGACACAGAAGACAAATGTTTAACACTGAGAGTGAAACAACAAAGATGGCAGACATGAAATGACTGTGTGTGTGTGTGTGTGTGTGTGTGTGTGTTATAGGAAGGTCAGTCCAGACCAGGATCCAGCCTGGTGTTCTGCAGTCCAAACTGCTCTGCACTCTACACGTCTTACCTGCAGAACAGAACAGCTGGACACAAGGTAAGAGATCAGATCAGATTATTAGTTATTGATCAGGAGCAGCAGCTGTGTGTCCGTCATGGTGATCAGTTGTCTTAAAAAGAAGGACAATTTAAATCAGTGCTTCAGGGTGTCTTGTTGTCCTTCTGAGAGACCTTCAAACAGAATGATCCAAATCTGAGCAGCAGATGCCGACACATCTTGACTTTTAGTTCAGAAACACCGTCTTGCCCCATAATGCAACCTGCATTGCTTAGGTGTCAGATGATGTCATGGTGTGCAGTTGATGACATCACAGCATCTGTCTGTCCATCTCAGGCTGCAGACCCCGTCATGCTGTCTGGTTCTGAGCGCCCTCCTCCCAGCAGAGTGCAGCACCAGTACACCAACAACATGTCCTCCATTGCTGTCCACTCCCTCCTCCACACTCCCTCTTCACCTCCCCCCACCTCCTCCTCCTCCCCACCTCTCTCTTTCCCCCCTGCCTCCACCATCACCATGGAGACCAGGCCCCGCATGGACAGCCTAAAGGTGGGTGTTTACTGACTAAAGTAATAACTGATCAGCTGGCTGATTGATAAGATGATGGACTGACTGATTGGTTTACAGGTGAAGGTGAAGTTAAAGCCCCGCCCTCGTGCAGTCCCAGGTGGAGAGGACTTGCTGTCATCTCGCCACCTGAAGAGGATGAAGAGTTGTCGCTGGAGGCGCTGGAACGTTAGCATTACGTTCAGCAGGTTAGCATCATGTTCAGGAGGTTAGCATTACGTTCAGCAGGTTAACATCATGTTCAGGAGGTTAGCATCCAGGAGGTTAGCAGCACGTTCAGGAGGTTAGCATCACGTTCAGGAGGTTAGCAGCACGTTCAGGAGGTTAGCATCACGTTCAGGAGGTTAGCAGCACGTTCAGGAGGTTAGCGTCACGTTCAGGAGGTTAGCGTCGTTTCAGGAGGTTAGCGTCGCGTTCAGGAGGTTAGCGTTGCATTCAGGAGGTTAGCATCACGTTCAGGAGGTTAGCAGCACGTTCAGGAGGTTAGCATCACGTTCAGGAGGTTAGCATCCAGGAGGTTAGCAGCACGTTCAGGAGGTTAGCGTCACGTTCAGGAGGTTAGCGTCACATTCAGGAGGTTAGCGTCACGTTCAGGAGGTTAGCGTCACGTTCAGGAGGTTAGCGTCAAGTTCAGGAGGTTAGCGTCGCGTTCAGGAGGTTAGCATCACGTTCAGGAGGTTAGCAGCACGTTCAGGAGGTTAGCATCACGTTCAGGAGGTTAGCAGCACGTTCAGGAGGTTAGCGTCAAGTTCAGGAGGTTAGCGTCGTGTTCAGGAGGTTAGCGTCAAGTTCAGGAGGTTAGCGTCGCATTCAGGAGGTTAGCATCACGTTCAGGAGGTTAGCAGCACGTTCAGGAGGTTAGCATCACGTTCAGGAGGTTAGCAGCACGTTCAGGAGGTTAGCATCACGTTCAGGAGGTTAGCAGCACGTTCAGGAGGTTAGCATCACGTTCAGGAGGTTAGCATCCAGGAGGTTAGCAGCACGTTCAGGAGGTTAGCATCCAGGAGGTTAGCGTCACGTTCAGAAGGTTAGCGTCATGTTCAGGAGGTTAGCAGCACGTTCAGGTTAGCCTGTTAGCATTGTTGACTCTCTTTTTTTACCCAGGGGCCCATGCATACCTAATGAGGCGGTTGCCATGCCAACAGAGGAGGAAGTAGATGTGCTGTTGAAGAATTTGGGGGCGTGTCTTCGTCCTGACCCTTTACCCAAAGACCAACGGAGGTGCTGCTTCTGTAACCAGCAGGGAGACGGACAGACGGACGGACCAGCCAGACTGCTGAACCTGGATCTGGACCTGTGGGTGAGTCTACTGGACTCGGCTCAGGCTCAGTCTGGACCAGCAGAGTCTCTGATGATCGTCTGGACCAGGAGAGCCAAATCTAACTGAACAGAATCCATTGAACCTGTCTGTCTCTCTGTGTGTCTCAGGTCCACCTGAACTGTGCTCTGTGGTCCAGTGAGGTCTATGAGACACAGGCCGGCGCTCTGATCAACGTGGAGCTGGCTCTGAGACGAGGTCTGACTCTACGCTGCGCTCACTGTCAGCAGACAGGAGCCACGAGTGGCTGCAACCGTCTCCGATGCACCAACACCTACCACTTCACCTGCGCACTACAGGCCCACTGCACCTTCTTCAAGGTACAACAGTCTGAAATACTGCACAGAAAACAAAGTAAAACAGAACTGACTCAAAGTTTGATTTTACACCATGAAACAGGGACACAAACACACACCTCATCCCATGTTAACACACGCCTGCAGTGTTGTGTACACATGTACATACACACCTGTATTTAATGAATATACACAGACTTACCTGCCTCAGCGGAGGTGAACACACACACTCTGCCCTGTCTCCTCCAGGATAAGACGATGCTCTGTCACCTCCATAAGCCCAGGACGGTTACTCTCAGTGGGGACAGGTCATCCAGCTGCTCCCCCTCCTCCACACCTGGGCCGACCCCTGACCCCGCTGCGATGGCGGCCTGCGACCCGTACGACTCTGAGCTGCACTGCTTCGCCGTGTTTCGGCGGGTATTTGTGCAGCGGGACGAGGCACGGCAGATTGCCGCCGTGGTGCAGCGTGGCGAGCGGCAGCACACCTTTCGGGTGGGCAGCCTGCTGTTCCGCAGCATCGGCAGGCTCCTCCCACAGCAGATGAATGTCTTCCACAACAAGACTGCCATCTTCCCTGTCGGTTACCATGCCAACCGCATCTACTGGAGCATGCGCCACAGCAACAGGTAAACCTCCACTGACTCACTGTGTGCAGCTGAGATCAGAACTCCATGTCGCATGATGCTTTGCTTCAGCGCAGGGTTGTCTGTCTTGTGATTTTTCCCCTGCAGTCTAATAATTATCATGTTGGGTCCAAACTGGGTTTAAAACAAGTTCCTAACAGAGTTTACACACCAACAGACTAATTAATGACATTTAGAGCCGCAGAACTAAACACATGACCTGAGCCAGTTCTGCCTTCTGGCTGATCGAGCTCGTCTGCTGCTCGTCTCCACTTTGTCTCAAACTGCAGTCAGAATAGTCAAATGTTTTCAGGGATTTTTAGCAGAACTCGTTGTTCCTCAGACCTCAGTGTTTTATTGATCCATCACTGCTGAACACTGATGTCTCTGTGCCTGTCCAGACGCTGTAAGTACATGTGCTGCATTGAGGAGCAGGAGGGTCAGCCGCTGTTTAAAGTGAAGGTGGTGGAGAAAGGCTACGATGACCTCATACTGACTGGACCAACACCAAAAGGTAAGTATCACTTGTTAAATGTTACTTGTAGAAACAGGAAGTGGACCTGTGTCTTCTGTGGTGGAGGAAGTACTCAGATCCTTTACTTTAGGAGTAGAAATACTGCTCTGTAAAAATACTTTTTTTTTTACCCACAGAGAAACTGTTAATCCTTAACAGGTCCACTGACAGCAGACGCTTCCTCTGTTCATCTGCTCTCAGATCAGCTCATAGTCAAAACATCAAAACGATGAAACTGTGACAGTCTCAACAATTCAGATTCACCACATTTGGAGAAACGTGGTTTGCTGTGTGAAAGTAGCTGCAGCTGTCAGTACTTGAGTCTCTGTGTCCGTCTGTCTGTCTCCAGCCGTGTGGGACCAGATCCTGGAACCAGTATCACAGATGAGATCCTCCAGTGGGACTCTGAAGCTGTTCCCAGTTTACCTGAAAGGAGAAGATCTGTTTGGTTTGACCACGTCTGCAGTGACTAGGATCATCGAGTCTGTACGTACACACACACACACACACACACGTTCAGACATTCAAATCAGACTCAAACTGACTTCCTGTCTGTCTCTCTGTCTGTCTGTGTTTAGTTGCCAGGTGTGGAGACCTGTGAGCGTTACACTTTTCGTTATGGCAGGAACCCTCTCATGGAGTGGCCTCTGGCCTTCAACCCGTCTGGCTCAGCTCGCTCTGAACCCAAAGCCTGCCAGGCCAAGAGGTAACACCGCACACACGCATGCACACACACAGGAGAGATGCTCCTCCAGCTCTTGTTCCTCTGGAGGTTCAGATTGTTGGTCACTTAAGTTGGGAACCATTGATTGAAGATACAGATCTGATCAGTTTGATGCTGGATTGGTTGTCATGATATCACAAACTGTATGTTAATAACATTAAATGGGATGTTAAGTGTTAGAACAAATAGCAGTTGTAACAGGAGACTGTCTAATGGGAAGGTAGCGTCTCTAACAAAGGACCATTGTCTAATAATGGTTTGAAGAAATCTGACGCATGTGGTGAAAAGACAAGAAGCACAACTGGATTAAAAATGGACTTAAACACCAGAACAGAGCTGCAAATAATAAATCCATTGTTAATAAATCCGTCAATAGGACTGCAGGAAAGATGGGAAGGAATCTTTGTTTTTGTTACGGTTAACAGAAAACAAAAAAAAGAAACCAGGATCGGGACAGTCAGTGTGGATCCTCGTGTTAGATGAAATGTTGATGCATCAGTTCTGTGACAGATGAGGATTGTTTTGAACTGTGTCTCTGGCTCAGACCGAACCTGTTGACCAGCATCGCTCCCAGATGTCAGGGCTCGGTGGGCTCCATTGTGGGCCTCGTGCCCGGCGTCATCTCTCTGTCTCCGGGTGAGTCTGTGGCCGGAGCTCACCAGGGCCGCCACTCCAAGTCGTCCCAGTACCGACGCATGAAGGCCGAGTGGAAGACCAACGTCTACCTGGCTCGCTCTCGCATCCAGGTGAGACACCAGGACCGCAGACTGAACACATGACTGCTGACTGAAGGCCTGGTCACTGATCAACTGTCTGTCTGTCTGTGTGCAGGGTCTGGGTCTTTACGCTGCCAGAGACATAGAGAAATGCACCATGGTCATCGAGTACATCGGCACCATCATCAGGAGTGAAGTAGCCAATCGCAAGGAGAGGCTGTATGAGTCACAGGTAAGACACACACATCTGAATTAATAATCACAGGAACGATCGGCTGCCTTTACAGACACATACAGCGGATGATCATCAGCGGAGGAGAGGACATTTATTCCAGAACTGTGAACAATCTGATGGAGATGTGAAATGTGTAAAGAGAACAGGAGAAGGTCAAGACCAGAGCCCTGAGGTGCTCCACATTTCACACCAGAAAATATTGATGCAATTATTATTGGAAACGCACTGGGTTTTCTTAGATAGGAAAGATTTTAAAAGTAACCATGAACCTTCTCCTCAAATAATTGATCCTAAGTGTGTGAGCCCTGAACCCTGCAGTTTAAAACCACGTCAGCCTCAGCAGCACACACATTATACTGATGCTTGTGTGTGTGTGTGTGTGTGTGTGTGTGTGTGTGTGTGTGTGTGTGTGTGTGTATAGAACCGCGGTGTGTACATGTTCCGGATCGACAATGATTTTGTGATCGATGCCACCATCACTGGAGGACCGGCCAGGTGAGACCACCTCAAACCGGTTCAGACTGGTTTCAAATATCAGATTCTGGAAGTTCGTTTTTGATTTGTGGAGCAGCGATGAATAATCTGAATTCAAAGGTCCACTTACTAGCTTTTTTCAACTTTCACCTCATCACAATGTTTCTTTGAGCAGACGCTGCCTCTTCAGTCACATGATTATATTTATTTTTTAAACATTCACACAGACATCGATGGCTGTAAAAACATACAGATCAAACAGGGAACTAAAATAACAAGTAACAACAACAAGCTACAGTTTGAGTTTCCAATATGATGTAAAAGAACCCGCCCTCTGCCTGTGATTGACAGGTACATCAACCACTCGTGTTCTCCCAACTGCATCACAGAGGTGGTCACTGTGGAGAAGGAGAACAAGATCATCATCAGCTCCTGCAGACGGATTCAGAGAGGAGAAGAGGTACCACACCCACCCACCCACCGACAATCAATCAATCAATCAGTTAGTCTTTAGCTCAGTCAGACCTGCAGCTCTCTCCATGAATCTGATGCTAACTGAACATGTTGCTCTCGTCTCTGAACAAGTGCTTCAGTCACTTTCTGTGAGGTCCTGACATCAGTCTGACTGTGGGACCTGAACGGTTTCTGTTTCAGTCTGAACTGAACCAGGTCAGTACAGATCTTTATTGTTTACACAGTAACAACACAACGAGACCGTGCTGGACTTCAGATCTGTGGACACAGTTCAGAAGAAAAGAAACAAAGACAATGAAAGCTGCAACACGAGGAATCCGGACACGACGAATAAAGTGCTGAGCTGTCAGAGGAACGAGATGAGGTTTATGTTGTTTGCGAGTTCAGAGATGAGAAGCTGAAGCTGAGAGCATGTTTGGATCAGATGCGATGGCTTCAGCTCCTGTTAGACAGAGAACTGATCCTGGTGAGGTTTCCCAGTTCATTCTTGTTTCATACATTTGATTTGAAACAGGTGAATCTCTTTCATTCTGTCTCAGTAAAGTCAGGAGCAACATGTTCAGTCAGATTCATGGAAAGAGCTGAAGACACCAGTTCACTCAGAGTCCACTGGAACCTGGTTCATGAGGACAGTGTTGACAAGACTAAGCTCACATGGACCTGGTACTCATGTCTGTCTCTGTCTGTCTGTGTCTCTCTCTCTCAGCTGTCTTACGACTACAAGTTCGACCTGGAGGACGATCAACACAAGATCCCGTGTCACTGTGGAGCCGTCAACTGCCGCAAATGGATGAACTGAACATACACACACACACACACACAGGCAGCTCTCTCTCTCTCACTCGGTGCTGAAACTGGATGTCGATCACCCATCATCACTCTGTGGGCGGAGCTACACTTCATATCAGAAGACAATATAATAATAATAATAATAATAATAATAAACTGATCACAGATAATAATGATGGGGGTGATTGACATGTGAGGGGGCAGGCTATATATCAGGGTGGGCGGGGCTACATCCAGATGACATGTAAAGGGGCGGGGCTTATGACGAGGCTGGTCCTCTGTGTATATTGAGTGTAAAAATGACCACAGATGTAAATGTGAGTGAATAACAGAATGTGTCATCCTCAAAGGGAGATTTATTAACTTGCACTAAAAACACAGAAAACTACAAAAACAGAAATTCTCACAGAAACATACTTGATTCCTCTTCTTCCTCCTCCTTCTCTTCCTCCTCCTCCTTCCTGCTTTTGTTCATTTCCTGTAAAATAAGAGATTTTTTTTCTTTTTGTATTTATTACTGAATGAAGCTATTTTCTAAATCCACGGTAAGTTTGAGGTCCGGAGTCGCAGCATGTAAATATCTGTATCATAAATTTAAAAGAAAAAATTTAGAAATCACTCCACCGAGAACTACCTTAACATCCTCTTCCTCACCTTCATCACCTGCCGACCAGAGTGTTGTTCTGTTGGAGTTTTAAATAAAGTTTCACTGTTTCTGTTTCCTGTCCTGTCGCTGGAGGCGGTGTGTTCTGATTGGACAAAGACTGTGAACAGACTAAATGCTTCCTGAGTGTCGGGCAGGTTTCACTGCGGCCTTCATCTGAGTTCAGTGTCTTTGTGTTTTTTTTCACCCAGCGTTTTGGCTGCAGGCGTCTGTGTTTTTAGGTTGTTTTTTCACTTTGTGGAGTTCAGAGTCCTGCTGCCGTGTACATATGAGGTTTTATCAGGACTCTGCTGATGTACAGTTAGACGACATAAAGCCTTGTTTTTGTTTTGTTTTCTATTTTTGGATGTAAACAGAGTGATGATGATGATATTTCTGTTTTTTTGTTTTTGGGAAAAATGTGGAATCTGATTTAAAATCAAAATAAAATATTTTACATCTTGAAGAACCGACAGCTGCTCTTTATGTCTGTGAGGAGCTTGTATCATATACATCATTCTCAAACAGTCATACTCTGAACAATGAGTACTTTTACTTTTAGTACTTTAAGTATATTTTGATGCTAATACTTTACTTGTAACAGAGTATTTCTACACTGTGGTATTACTACCTTTACTGCAGTAAATGATCTGAGTACTGGTTCCACCTCTGGTTGGATGAGTTGGAAAAGTGATGAAGAGCTGCAGGTGACATCTTGTCCCGTCGTGTCCCGACAGAAAAACAACGAGCTGAAACTCACGATGAAGCTCCGACAACCTGGAGGTCAAAGGTCCCAGAGGCCTTTCAGTTTAAACTTCCTGTTTGTGTCGACACTGCAGCTCAACAGAAACGGAGAATATAACTCTGGACACTTTGGACGATCTTCACTTGATGTGTCCGACAGACCAGACTGAGGACGAACCCTCTAAATGTCCTGATGTCTCTTCAGTCAGAACAGAAAAGAACATCGAGGCCACGTCTTAAGACAAACGGGACTGTTCTCCGACCAGCAAAGTTCAGCCTGCAGGGTTTGAATTAAAGTCAAAAACATCAGATGTGGAGGAAGAAAAGGTTTCTGAATATTTGATTTTAAAAATATTGAAATTTTGAAACTTGTGACGTCCTCCTTCAAACAGGTGTCTGATTTGTTTTACTGTGAAAGTTGCGGGCGGAAGTCACGTGGCTCGTGTTGCCGGACTTGATTTTTGTGGAGCAAACAAACGGTCAGTTTCTCCGCAGCTTCGTTCAAAACTGAACTGAAAATCCGCCTCGTTTTAGCCGCAGCGGCGGACGGAGCTGCTGGAGGCCGGAGAACCGAAGAACCGTGAGTACAGTCCTGATCCGAGTCCGGCTCCGAGTCCGGGTCTGGGTCTGGACTGGTCCATTTGTGGTTAAAGTTCAGACGTTTTAAAGCTCCGATATAAACAAATCCCACCAACATGAGCTCAGCTAACAGCTAACAGCTAAGCTAGCGGGTTCCATTATCGGACACGGTTTTGCTACTGCATTCTTCAAATATCAGAAGACCTTTTCAGTCCAGCTGTAAAAAATGAAGATTAAACGTGTTTCAGATAAGCAGATTTTCGAAATGTCTCATTTTAATCCAAAGCACAAAGCTCGGCTTGACTTCATTTAGTAAACGGATCCGAATCTCCCTTTAAAATCCCGCAGATTTGAGGCTCAGTTATAAAAATGCAGCGATGCAACAATCATGAATAATAATGTTTGACTGTCCTGAATCCGCCTGATGATCCTTTTTAAATCGGCTCAAACTCAGTGATTCTAATCCGCTGGGATCTAAAATAGCATCAGTTTTAATGTTGGCTTCACAAGCTGCTGTTTCCAGTGTTGTTCTGTGTAACAGGTGATTTTATTCTGAAAGGTGGAGAGAAGGAAAAACGGCTCCTCTGTATTTTGGATGAAGGTGAAACTGAAAAGAAAATCCAGCTGAAACTTTTTTTTGACATTAAATGTGGAGCTTGTATTTGAAGGAGCCCTTAAAGTGGAAGATTTTCAAATGGAGTTTCAGTTTGGATTTTCTGTCTTTTTATTTTGGGTGTTTAGTTCTGATGCGGACTGAAGCTCATGTTCACTGGTGATGATGAAACTCTCACTCTTTAAAGTCTTTAAAGTAAATGACTGACTTGTTCACCTCAGAATTATTAACCAGTTCAGGAGAGACACCTGACACCTGTTCAGCTCACCTGCTCAGGTGTTTGCTGACATCAGCTGACAACCAGGCTGAGTTTATATATTATTGATTCCTGATCGATTACAGTTTTTGGTTCTGATTCTTTCTGTTTGATTGGATCAGAAAGAGAAGCTAAAACTTTGTTTTCTGCACAAACTCACAGTAACTGCTGATTATTTTAAAGATCAAACCTGTTCATATTTAGACAGTTTAAACAGCTGATCACATATTTAACGTCAAGTCAAGGTTCATTTACTGCTTCTGAAACTTTTCTTTTAAATTATTTATATGTGTAAACACAGTGGAAACCGAGACCTCTGAGGTTCCTCCAGGTTTAGTTTGTTCAGGTTCTGCAGAGCAGCTTCAGAGTCAGTGACCTCTGACCCCTCAGTTAGTCCTTAATGTGAGCCGGTAAATGTTTGTCCTGCTGGTTCATCACATCTGAGTCCAGGAGGACAGATGAGACAACCAGCATCATATGACAACAGATGTGACACTTTTGTCCACATCCTGTGACATAGCCATAACCAGCATAAAGACACTGATCAGTAGACGTCTGGTCACTGACAGAATGAGGCATCAACAGGTTGTTCAAGGAGCTTAAGGTGACGTCATGCTGTTCTGCTGATGGACAGCTGGGGGCAGTAACGCTCCACAAACTGTCAGTCAGTGAAGAAGAACTGACAGTTTGAAACAATTCAAGATTTGTAGGGAAAAGCAGAAGCTTGTGAGTAAACACCAAAATTTTCTCTCTCCCTCTGTGTCTCTCTCTCTCTCTGTGTCTCTCTCTCTCTGTGTCTCTCTCTCTTTCTCTGTCTCTCTCTCACTCTCTCTCTGTGTCTCTCTCTCTCTGTATCTCTGTCTCTCTCTCTCTCTCTCTCTCTCTTTTTCTGTCTCACTCTCTCTCTGTGTCTCTTTCTCTCTCTCTCTCTCTCTCTCTCTCTCTCTCTCTCTCTCTCTCTCTCTCTGTCTGTCTCTCTCTCTGTCTCTCTCTGTGTCTCTGTCTTTCTCTCTCTCTCTCTCGGTCTCCCTCTGTCTTTCTCTCTCTCTCTGCAGTGTAATGTAAGGCGATGCTCGCTCGGCCACCATGGCCAGTGTCACGCTCAGGTACTTCTGTTATGGCTGCCTCGTCACCTCAGCCACCTGGTCCGTCCTCCTCTTCCTCTACTTCTCTCTGGGGGCGGAGCCCGGTCACAGCAGAACCCCCCTGCAGCACCGCAGCCAGCCAATCACCAAGGACCTGGTCGACCGCAGGGAGGGCCGTCGACCTCAACTGGCCAACAAGGGAGCGGAGCTGTCGCCAGAGATGGGTGAGTGGTGGTGTGTTCATTAAAACATCAGAGGAGGTCTTTAACAGTCTGTTCTTATAAGCTTCTTCACGGTCTCTCTCACACCGCGTCTGTCTGCAGGGATGATCTTTAACGAGGCTGATCAGGAGGTGAGGGACACCGGTTACCATCGACACGCCTTCAACGTCCTCATCTCCACCAGGCTGGGCTACCACAGAGACCTGCCCGACACCAGAGACTCCCAGTAAGCACCATCAGACCAGCTGTGTGTTCACTGGAACTCTCAGTTTGACGCCTGGATGTGCCTGCAGGATTTCTAACATCACAAGTTGTTAGGAGCCAATCAGGGTCCAGTATGAAACTGACACAAGTGTGATGTAGAAACTTGAAGCCTGCAGGTCACAAACACTGAGACGGTCCTGTGAGGGAAATCTCTCCTTGTCGAATAGAAAGTCGCTAATTTTCTCAAGACTAAGAAACTTGGTGTGATGAATCCGATCTCTTTGATCCATGCAGCCCGGAGAGAAGACCCACAGTGTTTATGTACTGTCCGGTAACAACAGAACAGTGACCACACACATCATGACAGTTGTTAATCATTCATTCTCTAAACCAATGACCATCTGCTGTTCCAGTCTTTCCCAGGCACAGTGACCCTTTGATGTTTATTTCCTGCATTACCTCAACCAAAGATCCTCACAACTAAATCCCATGTATGACTTTCTGACCTAAAAGGGGCGTGTTCGGCAGCGCAGACACAGTTTCTGTTTGATGATTCGTGCTCCGTGATTTTCACCAGAAGAAAGCACTTTGATCATGTCAGGATGTGAAGAGTTTAAAGAAACGTAAAGAAACAGAGTGAGGGAGACTTGTTGACTGCAGACACAGTAAATTCATTAGTTCAGTGTGTCTGTAGACCGACCTGTGTGAATGTAAAGCTGCTGTTAACAAGAACTTCATTCTAACAGTCATTTCAGCTGCAACTGATCATTAACACTGAGGACAGATGTGTTGTGTAGCCTACACTTATACACTGTGTGTCCAACAGTGAGGCTTCACTCCGGCCACTGGCTGCGGAGACGTCTGGACCCAGAAGCCGGCAGAGACACTGAAATCCATATCTTTCATAGAGAACATCATCGGGGTGAACTCCGGTCTCTAAACACCGTCGACCTGCGGACTGAGACGCTCATAACCCGCCGATATCGACTGGCTCTTCCAAATGTCAAATCATTTTTCTCGACCAATTGTAGCGGAGGGGCGGGGCTTACACAGAGTAACCTCGAGTTAACCACGAACGTAAACTGCTCCGCAGCTTAAACTGCAGCTTAAATTGCCATGGCAACACACCTCGAGTAAAATCCATCCACCTTCGTAGTACGAGTTAATCAGGAAGTTACTCCTGACGTCACAAAGTTACTCCTGAACTTACCCCGATAAGCCGGTTACCTCGCTTCGTAGTACAGCCCTCTGCTCTGACCCTGACAAACAATGAAAACAATCTGTCGCTGTTTTTAACAAGATGGTGGAATGAGGCTCATGAGTTGACGTAACTGTGAGGGCTGATAACAGATCTAGATCTTTGATGGTAAACTGCTCCCTGCAGGTGTCGGGATAAGGTGTATCCTCTGGCTCTACCTTCTGCCAGCGTAGTGATCTGTTTCTTCAATGAGGCGTTCTCCGCCCTGCTCAGGACCGTCCACAGCGTGCTGGACCGAACGCCAACCTACCTGCTGCACGAGATCATCCTGGTGGACGACCACAGCGAACTCGGTAACACCCAGGAAACACAAACGTTTTGTTGATCTCGTTTTGTTATTTCTGTATGTCAGATCTGTAACAACGGAGCGTTTTCTGCCAAACCATCACTGAGTGCATCCTAACGAGTGCTGTGCAAGAGTTGATTATTGAGGCTCCATGTTGGTGTGTGTCGATTCAGAGGAGCTGAAGGACGACTTGGATCGATACGTCAGGGACGAGCTGCAGGGGAAAGTCAAACTGGTGAGGAACCAGAGGAGGGAAGGACTCATCAGAGGACGCATGATAGGAGCCTCACATGCAACTGGTGCGTCCTGCCTCCTTAGGCCATATAACCCTATTCCTTCTGTCCTTAACCAGTACATCCATGTTCCCTATTTCCTCAATCTTATGTCCTCAATCCCTACCTCTCTAATTTCTATATCCTTGTTTCCTATATCCTTTTCTGCTTCCTTAATCCATTCTGAATTCATGCATTCTCATGCTTCCTACTTCCTTACTCACTACACACTTTTCTTGTCTTTAATAACAGATTTAGCAAAGACTTTGAGATCCTGCCTGATCAGAATCTGTCGTGTGTCGGCAGCTGATTTTATCTTGTAAACGGCTGTTTCAGCTGTAGATTGGTCCACTGGGTTAAGCATTGTTGTTTTACTTGAGCTCCTGATAGGATGGAGACAAAGTAAACCTGGACTCACCTGTCTGTGTGTGTCCAGGTGAGGTGCTGGTCTTCCTGGACAGCCACTGCGAGGTGAACCAGGCGTGGCTGCAGCCTCTGCTGGCTCCGATCCAGAAGGACCGACACACCGTTGTCTGCCCCGTCATCGACATCATCTCAGCCGACACTCTGTCCTACTCGCCCTCGCCCATTGTCAGGGGTGGCTTCAACTGGGGGC
>JAFREQ010000176.1:352500-367500 GCA_025331565.1 Holacanthus passer | reverse complement strand
GTTTTTTTCTATATAAAATCAAAGTCACTGATTCAACATGCAATAGCCTCAGAAAAGCTAAAGAACAACAGTGACCTGTTGCTTTTAGACCTGAGTTCCAGATGTCATTGATTGGGCCTGTTGGCACAGTTCTGTTGTTCAGGTCCAGACTGAAGCGCCGACGGGACAGAACCTGGAAACTGAGCCATCTGAGGATCAGAGCTCCGAACTCGTCTTCTGAGTCACTTTTAAAACCCGCTTTATCAAAATTTGTGATTTATTTCTTGTTTTATGACGTTTTAGTTTGTTTTACTGTCTTTGTGTTAAACAGGAGCTCATTGAGTTTGTGATTATTACTGAGGAGAAAACTCACTGAACATCAGCTGCTGTGACATCAGACCACCTGAACGAGTCCTGGAGCCGGATCAGACAGACCTGAAGGAGTTTCCAGGAGGGTTCTGGGTGTGTTAGGAGGTTCCAGGCGTTCTAGTTGTCAGGGATTCTTGAAGGTTCTTTTGGTCCTTCAGGAGGTTCCTTGAGGAGTCCTTGAAAAGAATGGGAGCATCCTGAAGCTTCTTCCTGACCTGGACTTCTTGTGGAGGTTTGAGGGCTCTTCAGTCGTTCCAGGTCTTCAGAGGTTCCTGGTGTTCTTGAAGAGTTGCTTGTCACCCTTGAGGAGATTCCAGGGGCCTTGAGCAACATCCAGATGTCCTGGATGAGTTCCTGGTCGTCTTCACAAAGAGAGAGAATAGATTTCAGGGTCCTTTTAAAAACGTTCCTCAAGGCCTTGAGGAGTTTTGTAAAAGAAGAGGAAACATTGTAAATGTTTCCTGCTGAAACGACCGACTGATTGAATTCAGGTTTTCTTCTTCAGCTGACCACAGAGATCAATACTGTGTGTGTGTGTGTGTGTGTGTGTGTGTGTGTGTGTGTGTGTGTGTGTGTGTGTGTGTGTGTGTGTGTGTGTGTGTGTGTGTGTGTGTGTGATGTACTGCAGAGTATTGATGAAAAGAGAAAGCTAATTATTTTGGGGGCTGAATTGCTGGAAGCCATCAATTAGATTCTTATTACACACACACACACACACTTATTAACCTTATTGACCTTCACTGTTGGAGTTTAGTGACCAGTTCAGTTTATTGATGAAAACGTCAGCAAACACAGTTATTGTGGTTTATAATATTTCGTATTTTAACACAGTGAAAGAGACGACATCACACCTGTCTCTCTCTGTCTCTTTCTCTCTCTCTCTGTCTGTCTCTCTCTCTCTCTCTCTGTCTCTCTTTCTCTCTGTCTGTCTCTTTCTCTCTCTCTCTCTCTGTCTCTCTCTGTCTCTCTCTCTCTCTCTCTCTGTGTCTCTCGTACATTTTAAAATTGAGTTACTTCCTTTCACAGCTCGGTCTGATGGATCTCAGAGGTTCATCCTGTAACTTGAGCTGTTTTTTCAGTCTGGATTTTCAGAGTTCTTCATTGTTTTAAAGAATGTTGATCAGGAGCTGATTGTCACCACGGTTTTAGGTTCCAGGGCTCTGAGGACGACTCGGGGGAGAATGTGAAAATGTTCCAGTGAAGTAGAAAAACGTGACGAGCTTCCAGGGTTCTGTGTGTTTGTTATCGGTTCTGCTGTGAAAATCAATCTACATTAACACACACACGCAGAGTTAATGTGACATCATGCAGTCTGAGCAGCTGGCAGCTGATTGGACGGTTGGATTGACAGAAATTTAGAGAAACTTTATTGATCTGCAGAGAAACGTTGTGAGATGGACAGATTACTGCTGTGTGTGTGAGAGAGAGAGATATCGGTCCAGTTCCAGGAGTCATTGAAAACGTCTGAAGACTCGAGCAGGAACCAGGGATGGTTGGTTAATCCAGCCCGGTCAAATGTATTCATTCATTCATTCATTGTATTCAAGGCACCTATTTCCATTTTCTGCTACTTTTTACTTCTCTCTGTCTCTCTCTCTCTCTCTGTCTCTCTCTCTCTCTGTCTCTGTCTCTCTCTCTCTCTCTCTCTCTCTTTCTCTCTTTCTCTTTCTCTCTGTCTCTCTCTCTCTCTCTGTCTCTCTCTCTCTCTCTCTCTCTCTCTCTCTCTCTCTCTCTCTCTCTCTCTCTCTCTCTCTCTCTGTGTGTGTGAGGTAATCAGCGGTAAGTGGAGTGTGTTTCTGGATGGAGACGATCAGCCGCCTGCAGCCGATCAATACGGCAATCAATACTGGGAATGGAGGGAGAGATCTAACAGGTCATTATCTGTGTGTGTGTGTGTGTGTGCGCGCTTCCAAGACATTTCATTATGTAAAACACTTGTTTATACAAACAGGTTGTGTTTGACTGTCAGGTGAACTCTGAACTTCCTGTCAAATGTTTTAGAGGCGACTCAAAGTTTTGGGTTCAAACTCTGGTCCACACACACACACACACACACATTCAGACAGAGTTTCAGTGGTTTTCGTTTTTAGATTCATAAATGTTGAAGTGATGAAGCTTCACTGAGGTCACATTAACACCTTCACCTCCATCCATACCTCGAACACCTTTAACAGCACGATGCATCTTCATCTGATTGTTACACATAATGATATTAGAGACTTAACACACACCCGGGTTGAGTTTCAGAGTCTAAGTGTGTCAGTAAAGTGATCTGACAACACACACACACACACACACACTTTCCCGTTACTGTGGCTGCTGTTAAACCTGTAGTTTCTTTAGTTCAACAACAACAAACCAGCCTGATGCACATTAATATTAATGTTCTCATTGTTACAGAGATGAGCTGGTTGAACGTTCGTCTGGGTCTCGACTGTCAGCGACGCAGCTCTGACACTCAGCAGCGTTTCTTTATATTTCTGTGGCAGGAAATGATTCACACACAGACGGGTTTTCTGTAGATTTGTGAAAAAAAAGTTTTTATTTAAACACAAAAGTGAAAACTTTTTATCACGAGGAAATATTTTCTTGAGGGCCGGAGCACTGGCCTAAAGTGTACTGTGAGTACTGCAGGCGGTGCAGGCGGTGTACTGCAGGCGGTGTACTGTGAGTACTGCAGGCGGTGTACTGCAGGCGGTGTACTGTGAGTACTGCAGGCGGTGTACTGCAGGCGGTGTACTGTGAGTACTGCAGGCGGTGTACTGTGAGTACTGCAGGCGGTGTACTGCAGGCGGTGTACTGTGAGTACTGCAGGCGGTGTACTCTATGCAGTCTTTTCATGGAGTGCTATAGTTGATCTTGTGTTTGGTGTTTTTCTTTTCATGTTTGTTAAAGATTTCGAGAACAGAAGAAACGTCCAGAAAAAGAAAATGAGTGACCCTCTGAACAACTCCCAGCTGGAGGACAGAACAGAGAGGACGGATGGATGGACGGTTGGACGGATGGATGGAAGGACGGATGGACGGTTGGACGGATGGATGGAAGGACAGATGGACGGATGGATGGACGGTTGGACGGATGGATGGCAGGACAGATGGATGGTTGGACGGATGGATGGAAGGACAGATGGACGGATGGATGGACGGTTGGACGGAGGGACCGACGGACAGATCATCGCTCCAGACGGGGGTGTAAAGGGAAGCGGTTCAGGGTTTCTGGCAGAGGCAGCAGATGTTTGAAAGGTGGTGAGTTTAATGTTTCCGTGCTGCATTCAGGAACACGTGAAAGAGGTCGATCCAGACTAGTGAGCAGCTCTGAAAGCAGCTCAGGCTTGGATTGATTTCCATTGTCCATCAGAGGAATAATAAAGTGATTTGTCACGTCGACGTTCACGTTTTCCACCCGGTCAGAAACGATTTCCAACATCTGTGACACACAATGAACTGATGAATGACTGACACTGATTCTGAGACACGTCGCGCTGTTTGCATTGACTCATGTCTCATGTCTTTGTCTTCGTCTCATGTTGGACAGAATTGGTGCTCAGACTTTGTTCGTGATGATTTAAGTCAGGTTAAATAACGTGATACAACAAAATGAGATATTATTTGATCATTTTAACTTCCTGTCTCATAATTATGAGAAAAGATGAGATAAGATGAAACAAAGTGAAACATGAAAGAGCCTCTTAAAATGTTTATCTCAGCACTAAATTTATGTTTTTATTCAAGGCGAAGGATTTATTTTGAATCGTTTCAGCTCTGGCTGAAAACAATGTTTGACAGAAATGTGCTTCTCTCTCATGAGGAGCTCAAGTACTAGTACTTCCAGTACTACTAATACTACATGTGTAGTCAGAGACGGATGAAGGACACTATGATCCCAGCGGCAACAACAGAAAGTGCTTCAACTGCAAAGATGACCAGACTGATGATGATGACGATGGTGATGATGATGTCAGTCGCTGGTTCTGACTGAAGGCAGCAAAAAACCTTGACCTCATTTTCTGTCCGTCATCCTGTTTCCCTGTCCAGTACACTGTTAGCCTAGCTTAGCACAAAGACTGGAGGCAGAGGGAAACTGTTAGCCTAGCTCAGCACAAAGACTGGAGGCAGAGGGAAACTGTTAGCCTAGCTTAGCACAAAGACTGGAGGCAGAGGGAAACTGTTAGCCTAGCTTAGCACAAAGACTGGAGGCAGAGGGAAACCGTTAGCCTAGCTTAGCACAAAGACTGGAGGCAGAGGGAAACCGTTAGCCTAGCTCAGCTCACTTTGCTGTCCTGTGTCCTCACAGATGTCTGAATGGAAACGGGAAGTGATGGAGGAGACGAGGTCACTGGAATCTGTCTGATCAGTTCAAGACAACTGAAACATAAATGTTTATCAGTTTCACAATATTCTTCTGAATTTGTGACAATGAAAGATAAACGTGTCTGTAACTAGGTACATTTACTCGAGTACTGTAAGTACTTGTACATTTATCTGACAGCTTCAATTACTGCTTATTTTACACATTCAGAGGAAATAATTAAATAATCAGCAGATGAATCCAGAATGAAAAGAATCATTAGTTTCAGTCCTGAACAAAATAGTTCAAAATGAGCTCCAACAGGAAAAATGCTGCTTTTACATGAATGAGGAGGAAAAATCCTGTGACGACAGAAGATGAACAGAAGAACAGACACAGACACAGTTTGATGCTCTGGACACTGAAGGACATTGGACTGATGAGACTCACAGACTGAAGGAACATTAATGCAGGACTTTTACTTGTGATGAGTATTTTTACTGTATGGTATTTGTACTTTTAGTGCAGTAACTGAATACTTCCTCGGTCACCGTCTGTGTGAACAGCTGCTTCTCACACCTTCAGCTCGATCAATGAAGAGAAATAAAGATTGAAGTGTTTGTCATAACTGCAGCAGATATCAGAGAGTGTTTCATCTATTGATCAGCTGCTCTGCTGGGAACCAATCAGCTTCCTGCCTGTGTAAGTGAATTAAACTCTTGTGTGTGTGTGTGTGTGTGTGTGTGTGTGTGTGTGTGTGTGTGTGTGTGTGTGTGTGTGTGTGTGGCCCCCAGGGCTTAATGAAATAGGAGGTTACATCTGGGGCTCTGTAGGGAGGATCGATCAGAGGGAGGAGGGGGAGGAGAGTAGATGTGAGCAGCAGACAGAAACACTCCCTCCACCTCTCGCTTCACATCGCAGTGAGAGAAAGGAGAGAGGAAGTGAGACAGATAGCAAAAATGGCAACAAAGACCAACAGAAAAACCTGAGCGAGAAAACAAACCAAGAGCCGTGCTTTTATTTTGAAATTCTGTAAGAAAGTCCAATCTTTATGGGAAAGAAACGCTGAGGATTTGTCCTTTCTCTAAAAAGCTCACAGGATGAGTTTGTGTGTTTGTGTTGCAGGACATGAGGACCTTTGACACGGTGGCGCTGCAGGTCGTCGTGGCCGTCGCAGCCATCATGGCGCCTGTGTTGGTGAACGGAGCACGAGTGGTGAGCGGTGAGTTCTTCAGGAAGTTAAAGTTCAAGTGAATCAAATGTCTTTTTTTTTTTTTACCCTTAAAAAAAAGGTGCGGAAAATTAAAATCCTTTGATGTATGATAATCAATCAAAGAAGAGAAAGTAGAGTCAAGTAAAGTTCTTCTCTGTTCTTTGTTTATATTTATGTTTAATTTCTTTTCTTCATATTTTCCACTTCATCTTGTGAATTCCCCCACTGAGGGATGATTAAAGGAATATCTTATCTTTGTGAGATTCACCACTTCAACTTCATGCAACACTTTATGTCCGTTCAGTGCTTCAGTGTCGGTGACCACAATAGTCGTACATGTGACTGTTGCAGTTCAAACTGGACTGGCTGCAGTTGAAGTGGTAGTTGATGGACTGGCTGCAGTTGAAGTGGTAGTTGATGGACTGGCTGCAGTTGAAGTGGTAGTTGATGGACTGGCTGCAGTTGAAGTGGTAGTTGACGGACTGGCTGCAGTTGAAGTGGTAGTTGACGGACTGGCTGCAGTTGAAGTGCCATGGGAAACTGAAGCCGTGACTTTGTTCTCTGTTTGTTGTTCGTTTCTTCGGGGGAATCGTTGCTGATCAGTCGACAGTAGCATTGATGCGGTTGATGGGTGTTGAAGTGGGTGGTGAAGTGTTACTGATGTTTTGGGTTGTGAGCTGGTGTTGACTGGTTGTTTCATCCTTCCTCTGGTGGTCGGGGTGGATTCTGTGTTGGTCACATGATCGTTCTGAGTGTCATAAAATCTCTCAGTTAATAAAACCTAATTGAATGTTTGATCATGTGACCTGTTTTGATGAACACATCAGCTCCTTAAAATCTGCCTCCTCCTTTCATTTCATCCCATTTCCTTTAAACTGCGTGTGTGTGTGAGTTTTCACTGATTAGTTTTTGAACATTTTGTTTGTTCTTCCATTAGAGGAAACTTCAGTCATGTACAAACCATTCGTTTGTCTTCTTGCTAAAATCAGAATGAATCAGAGGCTGTTTGCCGTCCTGCGCTGAGTAATGGTCAGTTTGAGGGAGAGAGACAGGCAGGCAGACAGAGAGAGAGAGAGAGAGAGAGACGGGCTGATGGTAGACAGATACAAATGGAGCTCTTTAGTGGCTTTAACAGTAAAGTGATGATGGTGCAGAAGAGAATCCAGCTAATCACTTAAAGTAGCTCTGAGGCTGTTTTAACCAGACTGAGAATTAATCACTGCAGCGATTCACTGGGGATCTTTAAACACACACACACACACACACACACACACACACACACACACACACACACACATACACACACACAGAGTCAGCTGTAGTTTTCAGATATCAGATTATTGTTTTTTCACAGTGATGATGTCACTGATATGCTGATGATACAGTCGTGTCACAAACATCATCAAGCAAGAAGAAGAAGTTTTCGATGTGGAGATCAAGGAAGAACAAAGCCTCTTAGTCGGGGACTGAAGTAAAGGAGCCTTCGAGTCAGAGATCAAGCAAGATTAAAGCCTCCTTGTTGGGATCAAGTGAGAACGATGCTTCCTACTGAGGGATCGAGCCAAAAGGAATCTGCTGCTCACGGACCAATGAAGCTTCCTAGAAAAGCTTCCTCGTTAGGAATTAGGCAAGAGCTGAGTCTCCTAGTTAAGGACTTAACCCAGTGTGTGTGTGTTTGTGTCTCAGGTCAGACGGTGTGTTTGGGGGGTCCGGACCGTCCCTGCTATAAGATCGCGTATTTCCATGACGTGTCGAGTCGTGTCGCCTTCCAGGAGGCGCGTCAGGCCTGCGAGATGGACGGAGGGTCGCTACTCAGCATCGAGAGCCCGGCCGAGCAGAGAGACATAGAAAACCTGCTGCAGGTGAGACGGACGCCAGGTTGTCTTCGTCCCCTCCCTCCTCCTCTTCCTCCTTTCATTTTGTCTCCTCCTCTTTGTATCCAGGAGCTGCGTTCAGGAGCGGTGGGGGGTGCAGGAGGAAGTGCAGGAGGAGGAGGAGGCATAGTGGACGGCGATTTCTGGATCGGTCTGACTCGGGTGGACGGAGTCGATCAGACTCATCCCGAACTCAGCAACACCTTCACTTCCTGTCCACAGCTCTACCACTGGACCGACGGCAGTGTCGCCTCCTTCAGGTGAGTCTGCATCAGGTGACTGAGTAGAAATCCCACAAACACGATTGATGGGTTGACGTCTCCTGCATGAGATGTGAGTGTTATTAACTTATTGAGGTAGTTTAGAACAAAACGTAGTCTTCATTAAGGTGAACACTTGGTCAAGGTGGTTTAGACGAGACAACTAGATCTCACTGTGCGTCTGTGAGGGAAACTCTTTCTCTTGATGACGATGATGATGATGATGATGATGATGATGATGATGTAGGAACTGGTATTTCGACGAGCCGTCCTGTGGAGGGGAGGCCTGCGTTGTGATGTACCATCAACCAACTGCACTTCCTGGTCTGGGTGGGGCTTATCTCCACCAATGGAACGACGATCGTTGCAACATGAAGCACAACTTCATCTGCAAATATGAACCAGGTACCATCAACCAATCAGCTTCACTCTCAGTTGAACAAACCAAGTTGCATCAGTTTCTTATATTTTTATTCTTTCTTTCATTCACTCATCCTTTCTTTATTTCAGAGAGCCATCTTGTGAAGGAACAGGGTGACACACCTGGTGGGCGGGTCACAGGTGAGTTCTTATGAGGTCACAACGTCCAAACGTCCGGCACTAGAAACCTGACGGCTCCTGTCAGCCTCAGAGTAAAATTTATTTTTATATTCATTAATGCACATTAATTTATACGTATTCTTTGTGTGTGTGTGTGTGCGTGCGTGCGTGCGTGCGTGCGTGTGCGTGCGTGTGTGTGTGTGTGTGTGTGTGTGTCCTCAGAAGCTACAGCAGGTGGAGGTGTGGTCAAACAGTCTGCAGGCAGTGAGGAGGTTCCCCCTCAGGTCACCATGGCTGGAGCTTCAGGTACAAACACCTCTGACCTCTGACCTCCGACCTCTGAACACGTCTGACTGGAGTATCATTTTTCTGTGTGTCTCTGTTCAGGTATGTTACTGGTTTACGTGATCATCCCCACAATCCCCCTGCTGCTGCTCATCCTGGTGGCATCTGGGACGTGTTGTTTTCAGATGCTCAGTCGAAGGTGAGACGGAGACTCAGACTCTGGATTCTGTTTTTCTTTTCCTCATTTAGCAAGAGTCCAACATTTGGAGCTCAGGTCGACTCTTCATCAGGTTCAGAAACATCAAGCGAACTCAGGTCTTTGTCATTGAATAAAAAATGAGCCCAGAAATGAGTCAGACATGTTTAGGAAACGCTGTGTCATCATCAAAGTGTAGGAGTGAGAACCAGGAGACACATTTGACCAACTTTACAGGAGAGTCAACACAAAGACACCATGATCGTCCTGACTTTCATAGCAAATCTTCATAAGCATGTGGATGATAATATACTTATAAAATATTTTTATCCTTATTTAATTTGGGAGAAAGTCATGTGTCACGTTTTTGGAACCAACATTTTTCCTCATATATGTCCCGTCCCTCATCACCTCCACTGTGTCTCTTCGTTCTCTCTCTTCTGGTTTTCTGATAAATAATTCATTCAGTATCCACACGTCCCCCGACAGTAGAAAGCTCCTCAAGACTTTTCATTCATCAAAGTGTTTGCATCTCATTTTCGCCCTTCCGTCCCTCCAGCCCTCCCCTTTTACTCACCGTCACACTATTTACCAAAAAAATGTGAAATCATTCCTGGAAGAAGAAACAAATGTAGAAAAAAATCTTACTATCAGAACCATCTTACTTATAAAAAGAGTTGAATTCTTCCCTCAGTCCTCAGGGGGGCGCAGTTTGAAGGTGATAAATCTGATGACCTGTCAATGTCCATGTCTGATGTCTCAGGCGTCCTCTCAGTCCAGTCAGAGGACAGTCAAACTATAGAAACCTCAAGTCCCAGCAGCCTCTGCTTCTGCTGCTAAATCTGCTTACACTGTGACTAAAGCTGCTGCTGAGGGTGCAGACTTTTACTGTCTGTGTGTGTGTGTGTGTGTGTGTGCGTGCGTGTGTGTGTGCATGTGTGTGCGTGCGTGTGCTTACTCAGTGATTATGACAAGTCAAACACTCAGATGGCTTGTTAACTAGAGCTGATTTACAGCAGTTTCTGGCTCAGTGCCCTGCTTCTGTGTGTGTGTGTGTGTGTGTGTGTGTGTGTGTGTCGATACCTGGCATCAGTTCATGTTTCTTCAATCTGCTGAATCTGGTGCTTTTTGGTCACTTTAATACTTTAATGTTGCAGTGAACCTGCAGAGTGTTTGATGATGATGATGGTGATGATGATGATGATGAGGAGGAGGAGGAGGAGGAGGAGGAGGAGTGTTGGACAGATTACATGTGTAATTTATTTGCATTAAAATAAGATATTCCTTCATTAATGCATTAATGGGTGTGTTGACGTGCACCTCTTTGTGTCCTGGTGTCGATCATATTCTCGAGCTGATGTCAGACCTGTTTCAGCAGAGAAAAACCGACCAATCAGGACGTAGTGATCTGATATCTTAGAAGATAAATGAATAAATCAGCACGAGGTTTTCTAATGAGAGTCCTGTGTAAATGCTGACAATAAGATAAACCTTTATTTGTCCCTCAGTGGGGAAATTTGCATGATGACGATGATGATGGTGATGATCTCTCCCTGCAGTACTCCCCGCACTAAGACCGCTGTCGACCAATCAAACCTGTGGATCTCCAGGACGCCCAAACCGGACACCATGGATGTCTGACCGCCCCGTGACGTCACAGTGACATCACAGCTGGCAGAGGGATGACTTCACTTCACGGCTCCATCATCTTCATCACGCCGTGTTGACTGACTGGTGGTGCGTTCAGGAGTGGGTGGAGCTTCGAGAGGACGGTGATGTCATCACAGAGGCTTTTCTTTTTTTATTTCTCCTGAAGCTTCCATTAATGTCCATGAACCTGCAGCTCCTGTATTTTACTTTACGTTACTGCATCAGTTACTGTGTGTTAATACTCGATCACTGCACAGATGTACTACAGAGTACACACATTACTGCGCGTCTACGTTCATCTTCTACTCACTTGCATTCTTTTACTGGATCACTTCACTGTACTGATGCTTCAGTCCTTCCTCACCACTTCGTTTCTATCTTTTCTTTTTCTTCCTTCCCTCCTGCTGGTTTTTTCCTGTATTTCCTTTTATCTCCTTCCTTCCTTCCTCCCCTATCCCATTCTTTTCCTTTAAATCCTTTTGTTCCTGTTTTGTTTCCTTTTTCTCTTTTGATGCTTCTTTCCTGTTTTTCTGTACTTCCATCTTTCATTTGAGACTCAATCTATCCTTTCCTTTACCTTTCTTCTTTCTCTCTAATGTCCTGTTTCTTTCTATACCTCCTCCTTTCCTTCCCTACTTCTGGTTTTACCTGCTCGGTTCCTCCTCTCTCAGCTCTGATTGGTCAGTGTCCTCACCTGTGTGTTGACCTGTACTTCCTGTGGTGATTGAATCTTTCAGTGTTCCAGTCGGTCTGTTTCGTCTTTAACTGAATGTGTGCAGTTAATGAAGTGGAAGTGATCAGCAGCTGAGAGGAAATGAAGCGTCCCTCAGCGAAGGGCTGGAGACACAGCCGGGGTGCGTTTGATTTCAGAGGGAGACGGAGGGAGACGGGGGGAGACATAAACAGATCTGTTCATTTAAAAGGGAAGAACAGAGAGGTAGAACAGAAAACATGAGGAGACGATAAAAGAAAGTGAGAGATTTATTACGAGAAAATAGAATTTGTACTTCACATCATTTCTGACTTGTTTTTTTTTTTAGAAAAAACTGTTTGAGAATCTGAAAAATTTAAATTGTTATGGAAAACAAAGAGACTTTCTCACGGTTACACCTTCATCTGACAGAAGGTCTGAAAATAATGTGCCAACACTTTAACTGCCTTTAATCACCATCAATAATCAGTCACTACCATCAGTCTATAATCAGTCTATACTGAGTCTGTAAAGCTGTAATAAGTTGTATTGAGTGGTTAATAACAGACTGTGATGCAGCTGCAGTTTGGCCCCTGTGGACAGAAGGGGGCGCTGCTGTACAAACACAGAATGAATGAAAACAGTCAAACAGCTGGAATCATATCAAATATTATGCTGAACATTAATAAACATTCGAACGTGTCTTATAACCACATTATAGTCTGTTATAACCAGCTAAGACATCTTTGCATCCTGATGATAAATAACTGAAGTCTTCTCCCTGTTTTTCCTCCAAGCTTTGACTCAAACGCACCACAAACCAAACTGCAGCAGTAAAAGTACAAAATGAATCAGGAATGTTTGAGGTGTCTATTAATAAAAAACTATAACTATAATTGGCATCAGTGTGTTAATAATAGTGCAATTTACAACATTTCTAATTGTTTATAATGACGCAACCATTAATTTGGATGAATAACATTTTATGTCTAATTATTATTTGCTGTACATATATGCATCCATACAGAAACGTTCATATACTGTACATACATAAATATGTAAACATACATATATGTACAATATACATGTGTGTGTGTGTCTGCGCGCACTCATTTAATGTAATTCAGTTCATTTTAATTGATCCAGAAATAAAGCCATTTAAGAAATAAGACCTCAATTGAATCAATTAACTGATCCATTAATTAAATCCTATCACCATGGAAACACCTCGTTTGTCAGGTGACGTATCAGTCAAAACACACACACACACACACACACACACTCAGTCTTCATTTGCATACGTGTGTTTGTTTTGTACATCAAAACTTCTCTGTCATGACACTTCCTGTGACTCTGTGAATTCAACCAATCAGCTGCCTCCATACAGTCACAACAGATCGAGATAGATCAGAAGAAGGAAAGAATCAACCAGCCAAACTCTATCTGCTGAGGAAGATCATGTGATACAAGTGAAAGCTCCAGGACAGCTACAGTTTTATGAGAAGATTTAAATCTGAACCAAAAAAGAAACATTTGTGAAAGTTTCTCAACTTGATGTTTAATTCTCCTTTAAACTTAACATTCTGGAGAAATTTGATCATCATTCACAGTTTGATTAAAGCATCAGAGCAGAATTTATCTGGAAGATAAACTCACAAGAAGATTCAGGATGTTTGCAGAACCTCTCAAATCCATCAGCAGGTTCTCCCAATGTTTCAGTTCCATCTTTAGTTTGCTTCCAAAAACCTTTGATCATCAGACTGATTCTAAATCACAAACTTAAAGGTTCAAAGTTTTCAAAAAAATGAAGTAGGAGTGCAAGACGTTCTGAGCGTGCTCAATTCAGACGGTGTGTTTCCTGGTCAGGTAGTGACAAGCTGCTGAACAGCGTCTGTGTCGTCGCCTGTGGACGCTGCAGCTTCGCAGCCCTCAGCTGCAGCGTCCACAGCCACCACCGTCTCTTCCTGTTTGTAAGTCAAAGCGTGCATCATGTCATCATCAAACAGGATGGGCGGGGCTTCCTCTGTGGGCGCCGTGCCTACGCCGTGCATGCGCTTCCTGTGCTGTTTCAGGTTCCCGCTGCGGTTGAAGCGGGCGGTGCAGAGGTCGCAGGCGAACGGGCGCTCCCCGGTGTGGATAATGACGTGTCTGGCGAGCTGCGAGCGGCACTTCTTGTCTTTGCCACAGATGTGGCAGACGAAGCTCTGCGGCAGGCGCTCTCCGTTGGCGTGGACGACCTCACGGTGTCTCTTCAGGTGACTGAGGCGTCTGAAGCTGCGGCTGCAGAAGTCGCAGCCGTACGGTCGGATCTCGCTGTGGATCAGCGAGTGACTCGCCAGTAGAGACTTGAATTTAAAAACTTTGCTGCAGATCGGACATGGGAAAACCTTTGCCGCCGCTGTGCTCTTCCTGTGTCCGACGGCGTGCGCCGCTTCCTTCATTTTGACCCTCAGGTGAACTCGTACGTGGTGCTGCTTCAGGCAAGTGGCTCGCTGGAAGCTGCGCAGACAGATGGCGCAGCGGTGAGGTTTGTCACCTGAGTGGATGCGGGAGTGTGCGGAGAGGAGCGCTTCAGACTTCAGCCGCTTCCCACAGACGTCGCAGGCAAACGGTGCATCGGATGGCAGGTTCTCCTCGCCGTTCACTCGGTTGGCGTGGACCAGGATCTTGTGGCGTTTGAGCTGGTACTGACGGCCAAACTTGCGGCCGCAGATGTCGCAGAGGTGCGGCCGCTCTCCGGTGTGAGTCTGGAAGTGGATGGCCAGCTGCGACCTGCATTTAAACTCTTTGCCGCAGAAGTCACAGAGCAGCGAGCTCGAGCGCTGGGGCTCTGCGGCGCCGTCGACGTGGACGATCTTCTTGTGGTGCTCGAGGTCGTTGGTCCTCATGTAGGCTTTGGGGCAGAGGTCGCAGCGGTGAGGTTTCACCCCTGAGTGGATGACCTCGTGGGTTTTCAGCCGTGACCTGCAGCTGAAGGTTTTACCGCAGACTGCGCACAGCCAAGCCTGAACCTCACGCTGCTTCTCCAGCTTGGCGACGCCGTTGGGGTGCAACCGGTTCAGGTGGTGCTGCAGGTTGTCTCGGCGGTTGAAGCGCAGATCGCACAAGTGGCAGGCGAACGGCTTCTTCCCTGTGTGGATGAAGGAGTGTCGGGCGAGACTCGACTTATTTTTCATCACTTTGCCACAAACGTCACACACGGTGCTATCGGGCTCCAGCTTCACCGCATGAAGAGGTGCATGCTGGGACTCGGAGTCCAGCTGCAAGTCCTCGAGACCCGAGGGAGAGGGGCGAGAGTCGGCATCTGAGGGGAGACACACAGGGAGGACATCAGAGAGTGAAGTGTTAAACTTTAAAGATGAATTCTAATAATACATTCTAATACATTCACAAAATACATATAAAACATATACATATATATATACAATATAATAATACTGGAATCAAATTAAATGAATATAAAAAATATAAATATAAAAACAGATTGAATATTTTTTAACTAGATAAAATCACATGCAAATGTAAAATGCATATAAATAAATTGTACATAAAACAAGTAAATCTTTCTAAACATTCTTTCATTCATTCTAAATAAAATTAGGTTCAATCAGGTAAAAAAAAAATCTATGAATGAATTTTTTTTTTTCTCTCTCTTT
>JAFREQ010000176.1:322500-345000 GCA_025331565.1 Holacanthus passer | reverse complement strand
ATATGAGATAAGGTCTCATTTTTTAATGCAATGCACTTTATATACACTCAAATTTTAAGGTGGATGCTAAATATTACAAAAGCTAAAATATGGCTGCTTGCTTTGGGAAACGATCGACACTAACAGTGTGAGCAGACGGAAGAAACCACTGGTTTGGTTGTTGAAGAGGAAACAGGATGTAAGTGGTCTTGAGTTCGAGTGCATCAGGACAGATTTGTCTTGTGTTGTCAGTTCTGTCCAGGTGAGTTCAGGCAGATCCTGTGAGTCTGTCAGCTGAACCAGATGCTTCACTCGCATGGAAAAAACTAAACCATGATGAAGCTTCTTTCTTCATGTCTGATGTCGTTTTGGTTCCTTTAGTTTCATCAATACGACAAAAACAATAAAAACAAGAGGTTCAACACAACAAAGTGACACATGATGAGTTACAAAGTGAGTCTGTTGGAGTTCAGTGTGTCTGAGCTCGCAGTCAAACAAGGCAGTGCAAAAACATCTTCCTCCTCTTCCTCACTTCACTTCTGTCAGTCCTCCTTCCTTCTCCCTCTTCACCGTCAGTCAGTAGTAGACCTCCTCTTCCTCCTCCTCCTCTTCCTCCTCCTCCAGTCAGGTTGTGTGCAGCATTATCACTGAGGGAGGAAGAGGAGGATGAAGGAGTGTCTGCTGTTGAGCCTAAGCAGAGTTGAGATACTCCAGAGCAACTTCATAACAGAACTTATACTGTTCCTGTGGACAGACACAGAGGTCAGAGGTCATCACGCAATAACAACAAAAAACCAATAAGATAAGAATCATAATAATTGAATTGTGTGTATTTGTGTGTTGTGTGTTAGTTACCAGCAGGTCCACCATGTTTGGTTTGTTGTTTCTCAGCGTTTTAACAGCGTGAAAAGCATCAACGCAGCGCTGCTGTCGCAACATCTCACACACGATACTGATACTGCAGAAAACACCACTGCGACCTCCTCCATTGCTGAGGAGCAGGGGAGAGAGGAGGAGCAGAAGTTAGAAATATTACAATCAGAATGTGGTTCCACTCTCTCACCACCAGATGGAGACAAACCTTCGCTGAGGAAAGAGGAAAACTCAGTATATTTTGTACTTGTTTTATCAGCAGTACTGTATTGCAGCATCAGTAGGAGTAATAGAGGCTCCAGTACTATGTTCAGTCATGTGTTTCTGTGTATTCTTACAGGCAGTGGACCACAGTGCGTCCCTCCCCTCCATCGTACTCCTCCTGCCATTTGTCCACCTGGTGGACCAGTTTGAGGAAGGAGCGCTTGGACACGGGCGTGTCCCGGTACATCGGCCAGCCCAGGAACTGGAACTGCTGCACCATGCGGTACCCGTCCTGCGGCTGTAGGACACAGGGAGGACAAGGGGGTCAAAACAAGCTCACCTTGAGCTCACCTCACGTCTGTCAGGTAATGGAAATGAAATGAAACACGCCAAAAAGTTAAACCATGTAGATAAGGAAATAGAGCTGAAGGGAGGTTAAAATCAAACACACCCCAACCTAAACACGGAAAGGAAGGAAGGAGGGAAGGACAGAAGTGGATGAGGGAGGTACAGAAAGTAACAAAGGAAAGGAAATGAAAGAAGGGCTTATGGAAGGACAGAAGGGGATCCTTCCTCTCCACAGAAAGGACAAAGAGAACAGGCATAAACAAGAAAGAAAGCATAGAGGAAAGGAAAGGAGGAGGTAATAGAGGAAAGTAGCACTGGAAAGGGAGGAAAGAGGGGAGGAGGCAAGTAACAAAGGTGAGGAGGGAAGGGTGAAGGAAGGAATAAAGGAGGTGAGAGAGGTAAACAGAGGGAGGGTGGAAGAAAAACAGATCTAAACAGAAATGTGAGCAGACAGGGGGGAGAAAGAGTTTCAATCAAACGCACTGAGAGCTAAATCCGACGTGCCACCACCAGGCGGGTGGGGACGGGAGTCTGGATCAAACACAGCCGAAATTTTGTGAGACACAGGGAGGAAATGAGGCGCAAATCAAACGCCACAAAACCTAAACTCAGCCTGACAGGGAGGAGAAGAGGTTTAAATCAAACGCATTCTGATCTAAATATGGTGAAGCAGGAAAGAAATGGAGGTTTGGATCAAACACACGCGCAACTGAATGCTATCAAACAGAAATCAAACACACCCTGAACACCTGAGGGAGCAAAAGAGGTCAAAATCAAACCAGCCGGACTGAAAGAGGTGGAGTCTGTCTGCTAACAGTCGACCAGGATAAAACCGACACACAGCCGCTAACAGGCTAACAGATTCACTTTACATGCTAAGAAAACTAGCTTTTGTTGGAAAAGAAGTAAATTTGTTTTTCACATTTCATCCAGCATCTATTAACAACAGCTGGCATCAGCTATTATGAGCCATTAGTAATATTAACTGGTGGTTCCAACTAAGATCAACCAGCAAGCCGGAAAGCTAACTAGCTAATGAGTTTGTTTTGACTGTGAATCAACAAAGAACACAACTTCATTCACATTCACAGACAGACAGAGAAGTTTGTCTGGTGTAGTAAAACAAACGCACCCTGGCTGTGTTGTAGATCCTGAAGATGCGACTGATGACGTCCTCCTCAAGATCTGCAGAGACAAACTCCACCTGCAGGGAGCCGAGACGATGGAGGCCGTTCTCAGGCCAGTACTGAGGACACAGCTGAGAGACAGACAGGCAGGCAGACAGGCAGAGAGAGAGGGAGAGGGAGAGAGAGAGAGAGAGAGGGAGAGAGAAAGAGAGGGAGAGAGAGAGTGAGAGAGAGAGACAGACAGAGACAGAGAAAGGGAGAGAGAGAGAGAGGGAGAGAGAGAGTGAGAGAGACAGAGAGAGAAAGAGAGAGAGAGAGAGAGAGAGAGAGAGAGAGAGGGAGCGAGAGAGACAGAATCAGCCATTTCAGTCTAATTTCACCAAAGTTCCTCAGACACTTTAACAGTTTTGTTCAGATCAGATGGATGGATGTAGAACGTTAGTATTGTTGTCATAGTGTGTGTGTGTGTGTGTGTGTGTGTGTTGTGTGTGTGTGTTTACCTGTGCAGGGTCGACGTCATTCAGCATCACGATGGACGTACAGTGGTAGTCGAGGACCAGACGCCAGAAGTCCTTCACCGTGTTAGGCAAAGGATGCTGGGTAACGATGAACGCTGATGGCTGCTTATAGCTCTGTAACATGTCCATATATGGTCACACAGCAGGAAGTGACATCACACAGGTGAATAAAAACATCATCAACAACAACCAGTAGAATATGTTTCCCTCACTGAGCTTCACACACACAGCAGCAGTATTGTTCTGAACATCTGATCGTTTCACCAATAAACAACTCTGTCGTCATGGAAACCAAACAAACACCTGACGACAGTGAGTGTGTGTGTGTCAAAATCCTCCATTAACCCACAAAGAGGCTAAGACTCTCTGTCTCTCTCTCTTTCTGTCTCTCTCTCTTTTTTCATATTGACGTGACTGAAAGCTCCAGAACAGACACTAAATGGTCCTTGAGGTGTGTGTTACATACGTCCATGAGCGCAGCGTTGATGTAGTTGGAACTCTCTCCGTCGATGGTGATGAGGAACGGCAGGCAGCGGTCCGGAGGCAGCACGTCCATGCAGCGGTTCTTCTCGTGGTTTCGAGGCAGCAGAGCGATGCTGCAGTCCTCCACCCGCAGGGTCGGCGTCACCATGTTCAGAGTCTGAGCAGCAACAGGGCGCGACCAGCAACCAGACCGGCAACCAGACCGGCAACCATGTTATTACCAACATTATGTTTATGACCTTTGATGGGTCATTAATATTCATAACTGCCACTGTGGTGTTTATGTCTCTTTATTAAAGACTTAATGATATTTTAATGGCAGATGTGATGTTTGTTATGTTTTATTAAATCTTGGTAACATTTCTAACTGGAGACCTGTTGACTCTTATATTATGATTAGGAATCAATACGTTACCCTGAACTCCTCTTTGATCTGACTGGAGTTGGTCTGAGGATCCAATCGGTTCATCTCATAGTAAACCGATCGCAGCTGATTGGCTGGAATTGCTGTGTCACCACAGAGACACGCCTCCAAGATGGCGTCATGGATGAAGACGTACTGCTCCTGGTGGACAGAGAGGGTTTGAAAGATGAACACAGAACACTCCTCACCTCCTCCTCACCCTCGTCCCTCCTCGACCTTCTTTCAGGTTTGATTGACAGGAGGAGTGCTGCTGAAATGTCACTTCATAAATGATTTATGTCAACACACAGAGGAGGAGGAGGAGTGACATTACGGTGAGACAGAGAAGGTCATGACTGTGTCCACGTCTGTCTGTCAGTCACAACAGTCTGACACGAGGACTCACTCAACTGTTTCTGTGCTTTGTTTCTGTTTGTTGTCTGTGGAAGACAATTTCCACCATAAAGAAAAAACAAACAAATATTAATTAATGACAAAAATCAAGAATCAAGAAAGAAATCAAAAGTACAGAGTCGGGAGTTTTCGATTGCGTTGGATTGGAATCCATTTTGTACTGACTGATTTTAAATCACCTTTCGACCTCATATCTTCACACTGCATCATGATTTGTTCTTATTTTCTTGTCATGTATTATCTCCGAATGTTGACATGTTGAGTATTTTTACTTTTGACTTATCGTCTACTGTTTCGGTTTTCTTGTCAGTAGTCGACTGTTGAGTGTGTATATGTTGTGTCCAGTGTGTTTACGATGTGTGTGCGTGCGTGCGTGCGTGTGTACCTCAGTTTGGACCATGTTAACCCTTCGTGCTCTCAGCTCTCGGACACAGTTGTAGATGTCGACCACTCCCTCTCTCTCCGCCATGTCCAGCATGATGTCAATCACGATGAAACAACCTGTACGTCCCGCCCCCGCACTTACACACACACACACGCACACACATTAGACACACTCAGCTTGTAGAGATCATTTCAGTCAGAAAACTGAAAGAGCAGCAGCAGCAGCTTTGATCTTAGCGACCGATGTGAAGGTGTGTGTACCTGCAGTGGACCACGGTGGGGCCGGCAGTGGGCGGGGTTTTTGCTTTGACGCGGCGGATGAAGCCCAGGAGGCCGGTGGCGTGAAGCGGCACGCCGTGATCGGGCCAACCCGTGAAATGAAACTGACGGATCTCCCTGATCTCAGCGACACCCCTCTGACATCCAGAGAGAGATTCAGTGTTAGTGTCGTCCTGTTGTCTGGACACATTCAACATAATGTAATGAAGCAGTTTCCTTCTACTTCAACTGACAGTGACATCACACAACACTTCCTGCAGATCTTTCAAATTAAAAACCTTCCAGTTATTGAAGGGCTTCACCCCTCCATGTGTCTGAGGACCATCTGCAGGAAGTGTTGAGTTTCACTGACACATCAAAACAAGAAAAACAGAGGCGACACACACACACAGTGTGTGTTTGTGTGTGCGTGTGTGTGTTGTACCTTCTCCACAGCGAAGGTCCGGATCACATACTCTGACAGCAGCTGAGTCTCGATCAGTGTCACCTTCATGTCGCCATAGATCTCTGTGTCGTCTGGCCAGTACTTACAACACTTCACCTGCACACACGCACACACGCACACACACACACACACACACACACAGGCAGAAATAAATGGACCTATTAATTAAACACCAACATAAACAGAACAAAAGCAGCTGATATTAAAATCTCATTAGAGGCTCTGCCCCCCCCCATTAACAGCTAATTACTGCTGAACTAATCACACTGTTGCCACGGCAACCAACTAGGTGAAGGGGGGTTAGAGAAGAGAGAACGAATCCAGCTAAAGTGTGTGTGTGTGTGTGTGACAGAGAAAGACACAAGGAGATAATCAGCCTGATCTATCCCAGAATCCCCCTCTGCGGCTCTCCTGGAGAGGGGGAACAGATCCCTGGTGCCTTCTGGGTAATGAGAGCTGGGACAGGGAGCGTGCCTTCAGGTGTGTGTGTGCGTCTCAGGTTAAATCCTTCAATTTCAGAAGAGACTTGTGTTTTATCCGTCTCACAAGAAGGCGTTCAGCTGTGTGACGCTGCCTGAGCTTCATACGTTTCAGTTTACACTCAGTGTTTCTCTTCAGAATCGTCGTCATGACCTCATTTCTCATCAAGCACCAGTTGTTGATTTTCTATGACGTTGCCATTTTCCTAAATTCTATGTTCAGTAACTTTTTCCAGGCTGTAGAGCACACATGAGGAACGAAACAGTCAGAGTGCTGCAGAGTTCATTAAAGCCACAAAGTTAATAAACAACATTCTTAGATTCTGAACAGTAGTGGAGCTAAAAATGTAAAGTTTGTCCTGAGGGTGGTGCTAGAGGAAAGATCATGGACTCATTTAAATCCAAAGACTTCTTGAGGACACATCAAAAATCTCTTGTGTAAAAATAAAACTTTGCTGTGACAGCTGCAGTTGCAGGTTTGTGATACCACTGTCTTTGAATTACTGCTATGTACAGTATAAACATCAAATTGTAATATACATGTGTGTATATTTGGAACATACACTCTCAGTGAATTGAGATTATGTAAATGTGCAAAATGCTTATAAATTGAGATTAATGTGATGAAGTCTCCTTGAGTTGAGGGTACATCTATAAATAACTGGTCTTTTATCTGATCTCTGCTCTGCTTCAGTCACATTCACACATATATACAAATGAAGATTTGCTCTCCTGAGCTACACTTGGATCCAAATGTGAAAGTATGATAAACAAGGTACATGTACATTTGTGATATACATATACTCCTAAGAGCTGTGTACATATAAATGTATGGGCTTGGCTGTAGCTCAGGAGGCAGCGCGGCTGTAGCTCAGGAGGCAGCGCGGCTGTAGCTCAGGAGGCAGCGCGGCTGTAGCTCAGGAGGCAGCGTGGCTGTAGAGCGGTTGTCCACCAATGGGAAGGTTGGTGGTTGGTTCGATCCCTGGCCCCTGCAGTCTATGTGTCGAAGTGTTGAAGTGTCCTTGGGTAAGATACTGATTCACTGTTTCATCGGTATATGAATGTACATCGCTTTGGATAAAAATGTCTGCTAAATGAAATTGTAGAATTATACATGTAAATTTGTGATGGATGGTTTCTTTGAATTGCTGTTGTTACACATCTTTAAGTGTGATACATGAAGTATATGTACATTTGCATTATATTCATAATTTTGTCCGTAGTTTTGTACATATGTAAAAGTGTTATATACACACAAACCTGAGATATCTCTTCTTTATTTGTATGTACATTTGTGTCAAATGCAAATTTCACAGATCTGTGCGACGCTCAGAGCTTCAGTTCCATCTGCATTAATGCAAACAGCTGCATATGAATGTAATTCAGAGGAGACTACGACAGAAATAAACTTTTCAACAACAGAGGATCAACAAAGAGGAAGTAGAGACGTGACAGATGCACTCTGGGAAATGAAGTCCCAAACTTCATCAGAGAGGAGAAAGCAACCAGATGGCCACAACAATCAGTGTGTGTGTGTGTGTGTGTATGTGTGTGTATGTGGACTCACCCGCCCCACCTCCACCAGGTTCGTTACCATGACGATGGCTGCTGTGTTCTCCTGCCAAACCATCCGCCAGAAATCGTACACAGTCTCCTGCATGGGTCCTGAACACACACACACACACGCGCACATACACACACACACGCAGAGTAAACTTCATATTAGACAGCGGATCAGCAGGCGACACCAGAGCTGTACATGAATTATAATGACTCTTTTAATTATTTTAAATTAAGCGCACGTACACACAAACACACACACAAACACACACACAGAAAATGTTTTTAATCACTGTTGACAGTCTGTGTTTTGACGAGCTAATTAGTTCATGCTAATCCATTCCTGTCCTCAAGTGTTTTACAGAAAGAATCTCTCTCTCTCACACACACACACACACACACACACACACACACACACACACACACACACACACACACACTCTATATTCATGCTCACAGACTGACACGTTCACACAAACAGTCAGGTTTGTTCAGGATGATGGATTCTACCAGGAGTGCTGTTTGTGTGTGAGTGTGTGCATGCACGCGTGCGTGTGTGTGTGTGTGTGTGTGTATGTACATATCTGGAAGTTAAATATAAAACTTAACTTTTACATAAAAAGTAAAAAGTTTATAATCCAGATTTCAGTTCTGGGTTATTTGGTGACACCTGTGGTCGCTGGTGGTAACTGCAGGGAGATGTCTTTTGGAGATCCTGCACTTTGGAATTGCAGCTCCCATGATGCTTTGGGGGATGTAGGTATAATGTTTCCATGGATTCAGTCAGTCAGCTGTGAGCCACAACTTGCGACTTTTAACTACTGATCTGTGTTTCAAACGTGTGTTTTGTTCTTACCTTGAGTAGCAATGTAGTGGTTGGGTCTGTGGTAGCCCTGAGAGAAGACAAGAGGAGCAAACAAGAAAATATAACTTCAGCTTTTCAACAGTACTGGACTCTGGACTGGAGCATAGAAGGGGAATACTGGATCATTGACTCGTGTGATTATTACGACTGTCACGTGGAAGTCGAGACCGAATTAATCCAGAAAAAGCAGCTGTGTCTGGTCTGTCCTCAGGTTTTCACATGTTTGATGTGAGAACTTTGTTTGTCATTCTATACAGACATGATGGATTCCCTGTGTTGAATTTTCTTGACAGTTAGAGGGAAACTGTTGCCTCCTAAAATGTTTTCATACTGCTGCAACCACGTAAAGCTCAGTTTAAAGTTTATCATTATTGCTATTAACCATCAAACCTGAAACTCTCTGTTTGAACCTAAACCTGAGTGTAACCTGAAACAGTCCTCACAACGCAGAAAGTTATCAACACCACACACACTGACTCTCAGCTGAGACGTTCCTTTGTATGTCTGTTTACAGAGTCAACACCAATCAACACTGACGAACGTGGTCATGGACACCAAGTCAACCAGGACGTTTCAGATCGACCTTTAAAGGAACAAAAAGAGCAAACAGTGTGTGTGTGTGTGTGTGTTACTCACGTCAACATAGTTGGCATTGATGTAGTCGGAACCGCTGTCTCCGTCCTGAGGCTGCAGACGCACACGCGAGTGATCGTCTGGCACACACACACACACACACACACACACACACACACACACACACACACACAGACAGACAGAGACACACACATGCAGACACACACACACACACACACAGACACAGACACATACACAGACACACACACACACACACACACACACACACACAGTGTTAATTGGTCTGCTTGTTGTCGTGGTGAAACTGAACATAATCACCTCTAATTAGCTTCTGCTGAATAAATGATCTAATGATAAATTAATAACCACTTGATTACATTCATTCAACTAAATTATATAAACAAACTGAATGTGTGAAACACTGGGGACTGAGTGTGTGTGTTTGAACAGTTATGTTTTGTCTACATACATTATTAATCTTTATATTCCCTTTTTGAAACTGGAATCCTAATAATCACATTGAATATAACAAATACAACAAAACAAAATAATTATGAAGCTTCATTAAAGTTTCATGTCTCTAATAAAAAAAAAAAGAATTCATCCTTGTACTGATGAAATTCAAGGTTCAACATTTGATGCATTCATCAAGAAAATGATAGAAATGTTCGATGCTAATAAATCAATGATAAAAATATGGAAATAAATGAAAACAACCTAAAACTCTATTCCACAATAAAAACTGTAAAAAATGTCCTTTGGCCTGTATTAATTCATACTGAAATGGATTGGATTTTTCAAAGATTAACAATTTATCACAAATTGAGGGGTTTCACACATTTATATAACAAAATATGTACAGAGCTGATTAAAACTTAAAATCTGAGAAATCTGATCAGGTCAGTTTTTAAAAAACATCCTCTCTGTTTACAGTTTTTATTGTTTTTATTGTGGAATATAATTTTTTCATCCATGACAACTTGTTGGCTTTTATCTGTCACAAAGTTCTCTCAAGAGTTACAGTCACTTATTAATCATTCAATATTTCATTATTATTGTGTGAAAAACAGTCTACATATGAGAACTTTAACTCCTGAACCCTGAGATGGAGAAGAGACTCAAAAACTCTTGTTTTTGTATCGATGTTTTTCCCTGTTTCTGTATGAAGTCACATCAAAAAATTAAAATTAACATACATCAAGAAACTCATTAATTCAAGTCCCTCCCAGCAGCTCTGAGCCTGCAGCTGATTGGCTGTCACTGCTGTCACTCACTGTTATCTGAACATACACACGCACAGGTGTGTGTGTTACTGGCTGGTGTGAATATGAAGTGTGTCCCTGCAGGCCACCGTAGCTCACAGCGGCCTCTATCACACCTCATTAGCATCACACCACAGGACAGAGTGTGTGTGTGTGTGTGTGTGTGTGTGTGTGTGTGTGTGTGTGTGTGTGTCTGTGTGTTGATGTTAGCCAGCAGCTGAAACTGAGCAGCTGTCAACACTAACTGTCTGGGACGTTAGCACATTAGCTTCTGCAGTTTCCTGATGTGTTTCTGAGACCTGCAGCTGTGTGATGACAAAAACTGACATGGGATCTGCCTGATGGTAAAAAACCAACATCAGCCGTGTGTTTCCTGTGTGACGAGTTCAGAAAAGCTGGATGAAGCTGCTTTAAATGAAGGAGAAACGGAACTGCACGTTCAAACAATTCAGGACAAATATATAAAAACCTTGAAATAAATGGTCTGAAGAAAACCAGCACACGGGCACACCTGCAGTCGACGGGTGTCTCGGAGTCGGAGTCGTCTCGTGTTCGTCCAGCCTCACACATCAGCGTTATTCAGTGCTGTGTATTAGTATTATTCATGATCTGTGTCTCTGACTGGTGCCACACATCTGCTCTCCACCAGGGTTCTGACATTCAGCTGGTTTACATCAACCTCTAAAACCAGTTTACGTTCAGATGAGGAAAAAATGCTCGACTACGTACAGGCGATGATGTTCCCGTAACGATTCTTCATGCGGTTCTCGTCCTTTTTGGCCGAATCCCACGGAGCAGACTGTCCCTCGAAAAAACTCTGAGGAGACAAAAACACAGAGAGCTTGTTTGAAAGGAGAACAGATCCGGAGTGATGAAACTCAGTGAATGACTTCATGAATAATGCAGAGGATGCGTTTGATTTCCTGTTCTCTCCCTGAACACACACAGGCGTTAGTTTTATGGTCAGAGCAGATGATTAAGTCCAATTATGAGAAAGAGGCTCAGAGAGAAGCCGGAGGCGTCGAAACACACACTGATAGTTGTTTTTTTCACTGTCTTCAAACTGCTCTGTGCTGAAACAACACTTTTACTCTCTGTTTATCTCTGTGGTCCAAAAGGAAACTGAAACACAATTATCTCTAATATTAAATCACTATTTCACAGAATCAATTAAAAACATACTGAATCAACACGCTAGGAATGAGAACAGTCTCATATTAAAACACCATAAGGCCAAAAGTCAGGTCACATTTCTGAGGCAGCCGAGAGCTGTTTGCACACTTTGGGGAGATTTTCATGTTTTAAAAGCAAAAAGAAAATATGTCGGCTGGGAGTTCAGAGAGGTGAGCAATCAATCAATCAATCAGTCAATCAATCAATCAGTCTGTCTATCATAACTACTGTGTGTCATAAAGGAGCTCACACACACTTTGATCCACAGCAGGTTTCTTGGGTTGCTCATTAAAATGCTTGCAGACAGATGTGTGTGTGTGTGTGTGTTGACAGCTCCAGACATTCATCAACCTGAGAGGTGAGTGATGTCTCTCTCACACACACACACACACACACACACACACACACACACACACACACACACACACACACACAGCTCTATGTGATTGACAGCGAGGAACAAAAGGGGAAAAATAGAGAAAAAGAGAAAAGAATCGAAGGAATGAACTAATGGCTGCTGCCTCCACTTTGACTGTGTGTGTGTGTGTGTGTGTGTTCACTTCAGCTTGTTTCAGACGCTAATGCTAATGCTAATGCTTCCCTGAAACCACCAACACCCTAATAGGTCAAATGTCACATGGTCTTTGACCTGTAGAGGTTTGAAATCACTTGACCTCATTTAACTCGTTTATTCCACACCGAGCTGCACCGTTCACACAGTAACACGCCCCCTACTGGCCCACTCTACTACTGCACCGTACTACTGTACCGTACTACTGTACTGTACTACACATCTGTCTAATACAGTATCAAAAGGTCCTGAATTAAAAAGCCTCTTTCAGACTTTAATGTGATTTTATTATGAACGTCAAAGTTGTCAGAGTGAGATGTGCTGTGATTGGATGATCTGGTATAAACCTGACCTGACTCCACCTGCTCCCAGAAATAGATTCACACACACACACACACACGCACGCACACACACACACACACACACACACACCATCTGTCTCACATCATCACATCACCAGCAACATGTTTCTGTCTGCAGTGAGACAGGCAGCATCTTTTATACTGAGTGACTGAGACTGTGTGTGTGTGTGTGTGTGTGTGTGTGCGTGTGTTTTCCTGGTTTCTGTCTCACTGTCACGCTGGAGATGAGGCATCTTATTCAAGACTTCTGGTAACATGCTAACTAGCATTAGCTGTGATTCATTTTATGAATCTGAGCGTAAACTTTGTTGATCTTTGTCAAAAATAATTTGAACTGAATGAGAAGCTTCAGAGCTTTAATCTCACTGTGAAACGTCTGAAACTGAATCCTCGTCCCTGGAGACATCTGGATGATCAGCTGCTGTTCTTCAGCTCAAACTTAGCTTCATGGTTAGCTTTTAGTGCTAACGTCACTGTTTGCTAACTTTGGTTTTATCGTCACTAAATTCAAACAGGCTGCAGCTCACAAACTACTTCTTTTGTAAAGATTAGTTGTTATTAAATGTTTACAGCCACTACCTGCAGGTGGAGCTATTGTGTAGCTAACTGACCCAAAGCTAACGTTAGCATGCCAACATCTGATCTGTTTAGAGTTAAAGAGGTAATAATGAGTCAACGTGTCTGACCTGAAACTGGATAAATGCTGTTTAATAATGATTCAATCTGGAAGATTTGAAATAAAATTTTAACAAAATAACTCAACACACCTCAAATTAGAAAACATTATGCTAATAACATCTGATTAATTGAGTTAATAAGACTCACTGAGAAACACAGATTTCTTCATGTATGAGACAGAAATAAAACTAACACACATGTCATTATTAGAAGTTCTGCTTGTGATGCTACAGTGACGTCCAGATGTTTCCCATCAGACCACAGACACCGAAGGTCCAGGTTCACTGTGTGTCAACTGGGTTTTGGTAAAATAATGAATTTACTAATAAAATAGTGAGAAATACTGTTTGAATCAGAAGTCTGAATGTATTGAAAAGTTTCTGATGAAGCTGATTACAGAAGTCATTTAAACACTGGAACAGATATTTGTCACTGATGCTGCTCATCAATTACAATGAGTCGATCAGGTTTGTGTTCGTTTGTTATCTAACGTCGAGGCGTGATGTTGAAATGAAACGATTCACTGACTTCCTGCTTCTATCGAACGTCACTGATCCAAAAACACACGAATCAAAGAGTGAAATGTCGTTGACCAGACAAACATGCTCGTGTGCTGTAGCGACAGAAGGATGGAAGCTAACGTTCACCGAAGGCAGAGCACAGAAACATGGTGGATCTTAGCCTCAGTTTGTTTCTCATGTGTTAGCGTTGATGCTACGTTTGAGTCACAGTGGAAACCCTCCATTTCTGTTCAAAAAGGAGTGTTTCTGGAAAAAACGTTCAGAGCAGCAGGACATTGAGTTAAACCACCTTCTGTGTGTTGTCTTTGAGAGAAACTGAAGGTTGCTCCTGTGACTCAATGCTAATACAAACTGTGGCTAAGTGGATCTAAGCTAACAGTCAGACATTCAGCTACAGTGCTAGTGTGTGTGTGTATGTGTGTGTGTGCGTGTTGGCCGTCAACTAACATCTAGTGTCTAATCTAGTTGACAAGAACACAGGATATTAAGAATCTGAAAACCAAGAAGGTGTCTTACCTCGTTAAGCTGATCCGATCAGATTAATTAGTAAAGGAGAAGCATGGAGGGAGATAACAATCATCAGCTGGACGTCTGCTCATTATTCATCAGATCTACTGACTCACTAACATCACTAATCAATTCAAAGATCAATCACTGGTTTCTAATCTGCAGAGAAGGATTAAAACCACAAGAAAAAATTGAGGCCTTTCCCCCCAAATTCTCACTTTTATTTTGAAAAACCCGACTTTATACTGAAAATCCTGAGAATAAAGTCAGAGTTGGCATTAATCTTACACTAAATTGTCTTTTCATGTGGCCCTAATCCTTTTTCCACAGATACAAATAAATGCTGTGGACATGGTTTAATAATCAATTATTGAATTTTTGAAATGATCAGATGATATTCAAAGTAAAACATTTGTTACTCATGATTCCACAAACTGATCAGCTGTCATTCAACATGAATGAAACATGGAACTCATCACATGTTCATGTCAGATAATAAAATGTGTTGTTTGATCACAGGAAACAAGGCAAAATCAGAACAACAAACATTTCAGATTTTCTTCAAACATCTGGATTAAAATTCAAACCCATTTCAAACGTGACTGTGTTTCCATTAACACCAGTTTGACCAGTCTGATCTTTATCATCATATTTATTTGATAAGAATTTTAACACACTGGAGTTAATATAAAAAATGTGCCTATGAAACAAAATACAGAACAAACTGTTTGTTTTTTAGGTCCATCAGTTAAGAATCATTTCAAATGCAGCTTGAATCAATATTTCATTTTAAAGGGTCTGAAAGTTTTTCAATCTGATCAACATGAAAACATGCTGTTCAATACAAAATTTCTAATAATAAATAAATCATAAAGAAATTCTCAGTGTCTTTTTGGGGATGAAGACATGTAGAAAATTTCTATTATTTCATTTTCAGTATAATCATATAATCTATGGGATAAGATTATTAATGATGACACAAAGGAACAACCAATCAGATCAAACAGCCAACAAACAAACAGCCAATCAGATCACTGGGTTTGTCCTGATTGTCACATATAAACCATAATGAAAAGCTGCTGCTGGAATAAAAATAAAATAAACTAAAATAAACTGTTATTGTGCAAAGTAATTTACCTTTTTAGATGCAGAATGAAATAAGATTATATTTTCATCTCATAAAATAGAAATATGTTAGAGAGAGAGATGAAGAGAGAGAGACAAAGAGAGAGAGAGACGGAGAGAGAGAGAGACGGAGAGAGAGAGAGACAGAGAGAGAGACACACACACACGCACACACAGAGAGACACAGAGACAGAGAGAGAGAGACAGAGAGATGGAGAGAGAGACAGAGAGAGAGAGACAGAGAGATGGAGAGAGAGACAGAGAGAGAGAGAGAGAGGGAGAGAGAGAGAGAGAGACAGAGACAGAGAGACAGAGACAGAGAGAGAGATGGAGTGAGAGAGACAGAGAGAGAGACGGAGAGAGAGAGAGAGACAGCGAGAGAGAGGGAGAGAGACAGAGAGACAGAGAGAGAGACGGAGAGAGAGAGACACTGGAAGAACTCCTCACCACTAACTTTCTGCAAATGGAGGGTGAAAATGTGTGTGTGTGTGTGTGTGTGTGTGTGTGTGTGTGTGTGTGTGTGTGTACTCAGTATGTATAATGGATTAGCCCTGAGGACATCCTGCTAGCAGGCAACCAGACCTGAACACAGACACACACATATATGTATGTGTGTGTCTGTGTTCAGACACACAGACACACACAAGCTACTCCCTGTTTTGGCCCATTAGCTGGAGGGAAGATCTATAATGTATGTCTGTGTGTCTGTGTGTGTGTGTGTGTGTGTGTGTGTTCAGGTAAGTAACATCTATTAGTAAGTTTCTCTACTGATGAAAATGGGTAAACATGCACACACACACACACACACACACAGAGAAACTGCTGCTGTCATTGAACGTTACTGGTGTGTTTACTGTCTTATTCTTCCTTCTCTCCCTCTGATGAAGCTGAAACGATTAGTTCATTAATTGAAACCGAACAATATTTAAAATAATCAATTAATCGTTTAAGTGGTTTATCAAATTTGTTTTTCTGTTTCACAAATAAACTGTTGGTCAACAAAACAAAACAAAACATTAGAAAGCGTCACCTTGATTTTTTCAGTCTTTTGACACTTTATGGACTAAACAGCTGATGAATGACAAACAGATGGATCAATAATATAAATGGATCCTTGTGCTGAGGGATGCTGTGACTGAGGTGTATTTTCTGGCATCTTTACACTAAAACATTAATGCTTTGATTGAGTGTTAATCAGATAAACTGATGATGAAATTAATCATCACTTTCTGTCACCTCAGACTTTCTAACGACGCTAAACAACAGAGAAACACTGGTCAAACATCACATATATACAGTTTCTATACAGTCAGACTGAGCGAACCACTGAACAGCAGCGACCCCAAACAGACAAACTCACCAGGCAACAACTAAACTCTCTTTACAAACGTATCATTTTGTTATTATAATGATGAATGTGGGATTAAACATGCGGTGATGCATCTTTGGAGAAATTTGAATTTGTTCTTCTCCTCAGTTGGAATCTCCAGCTCTACACTGTCATTCACAACACAATCCTCCTGTTCATTTCAATAAAGTTGTGCACAGTTGTCAGAGGCTTCGTGCTCGTTTTGCTTATTGTGATTGGCTTAAACCATGTCATCACAGGTTGACTGACAAGACAGCAAATAAAACAAACTGTTTTAAACAACAGTCTCATTGATCACCATAAGAAATAAATCTAAAACTAAATGTATCCATCATCTCTGCTGAAGCTCCGCCCCCACAGGGGAGCGCTCTCACACCTTTTGGGCTCTGAGCAGATGTTGGGTACAAAGCCTATCTAACATGTATGAAGATCTGAATGACTTCCAGTGAAAGAGGCCTTTGTCCAGTTTGTATGTGTGTTTATGAGTACAGTGTGTGAGTGTGTGTGTGTGTGTGTGTGTGTGTGTGTGTGTGTGTGTGTGTGTGCTCCTCACCTCGTACTCCTCCTTGAAGCCGTAACCTTCGGCACACTTCATCTGGGTGATGTGCTGCAGCAGGTCGGCCACTCGGATGGCCGGGTGCAGCTGACCCGTCTGATAGGGCAGCGCCTCCCGCTCAGACTCCCGCTGCTTGTAGTGGGACTGGACCAGGCTGCTGGTTTCACTGGTCATAGTGTGACTGTCGTCTGGAGGACGAGGAACAGAAGACACAACAAGCAGGTCACATTGAGACTGTAAACAGACAGGGACAGCGACTCAGTGCAGACAGAGAGCTAATGCATGTTCAGGTTGGACAACATGGACCAGGGGGCGGAGCTACAGCAGAGATGACGGATAAATTTAGTTTTAGATTTCTTATCAATCCAGGATCCAGACTGACCTGGGTCACAATCCAGGATCTAGACTGACCTGGGTCACAATCCAGGATCTAGACTTGTTCACACTGATCAAAAATGACCAAGAGCCACAACTCTCATATTTGTTGGAGCAAATCAAATCGGTGTGAAAACACTTTGATGTGTCTGCACATCAAGTCCAGTTTAAGCTGAACTGAACACATGAAGCTTGTTTTCTGTATTGATGGTCTGAGGGACGTTCAAGCACAAATTCCCAGACAGATCAATGACCTGATCTGGCAGCTCTGATTTAAATGATCTGTTATAATAATAATAAACTGGACTGTGTGTAACTGCAGGTGACATACTACACAACACCACAGTCTTACTTCCCGTGTAGACAGGAAGTTAAAAGAGTGAGTCGACGGGAATGAGACCTGATCCACAGCTGCCATGTTGTTTCACAACAACACAGATGAATGAACACACACATCACATGACATCAAATCACATGACTGGAGAGAGGATGGTGATTGGTGCTGGTTTCTTTTCACACTGCTGCTATAACTATCGATCACCAATCAATAGTCTGATCAAACAAGATGGAGGTTCAATCCCAGTTTATTTTAAGATAGGAACTAGGTGCTGGTCCAGATCCAGTACAGCATGGTACGAGTACTGGTCCAGATGTGGTCCAGGTTCTTGGAGCTGCAGTGTGAAAAGAGCAGAAAGTTCAGAGTCCTGGAACAAGACAAACTGGTTTTACCCTCAAACAAATGTCCAGGACTCTGATGTGAACATTTCAGCAAAGACTCGGCGGACAAACCTTCCACTACGCTCTCTAACTCTGTTCTTATTGGCTAGCCTGGGGGCTGACTGACCAATCAGAAACTCTCTATTCCAAACAGCCCAACCATTCATGGCGAGGGTGAGGAGATGGCTGATGAGATGGAGGTGGTTTGTGATTGGACGGATGAGACGACCACGACAACAAAAACGGTAACCAATCAGAGAGGGAGCGAAATGGGCGACCTGAAACTTGATTGGTCCGGGGTGAAATGGTGGGTCGGGGATTGTGATGTCACAATTTCTCACAGGGGTAAAAACGAGGCATGGTCACGCTAACTGATGACATCACAGCGGGTGGTGGGAGTGGCTCCATGCGCTGTGGTGACAGACACCCCCCCCCACATGAGTCCCCCCGCCCCCCCCCCCCTTAGCCCCAAATTTAACCACTTACCATTAATGGGCACTTTACACAGAGAACGATAGAAGACAAGAAGAAGAGACAGGAAACAGGGTATAAGCAACAACTTTAGCTTTAGCCTGGACTTATGCTACTCTATAGCTAACACACAGCTAGCATGAATCAAACAGGAACTAGCTCCTAGCACTGTAGTAGCTCTATATGAACTTGTAACAGCTAGCAGCAAGTGCCTCGGTTAACCTGGCTAACCTGGCTAACCCGGCTAACTGTACCCAAAGTGTAGGACTCGTAGTCTGAGGAGAGAGAAAAACAGGTATTTGTCTGACAGTTGCTTTTAGTGCTTCCTTCACCTGCAAATTAAACTAGCCTAGCATCACATTTAGCGCAGCAGTTAGCATCCGAGTTTTAAAAAAAATGTAGTTTCAGTCTTGATCTATTTTAGAACAACAGAACAAACAGCTACGCGCTAAAGCTAAATGTGTTGTTTTGAGAGCTCGAAGTCTCACTGCAGCAGCTCAGTCTTTTGTGTAAATAAACTTCGTACAGATGACATTTAACAGATCTGCTCTCTGCATCATGTTCGTTCCACCTGCTGCTGGAAACACGCTGGTTTCATGTAAACGTTAATGAAGTCAGCACATTCATTTAAGCCAGGAAGTAAAACACACCGGATGTCGACAAGCTGTAAATGTGACGTTAAAGGTCTCCGACCTCAAAGACGACGTGAACACGTGGTTCAGAGCTCGTCAGCAGCCAGTGTTTGTGTCCCTGATTGGACAAACCTGCCGCTTCATTTCATGACGTTGACCTTAAATTACATGATTCACATGACATCCAGCACGTTTTACCTCCAGGCAGAAAAAAATGTGTCCAAGTACGACTTTATCGAGCCTGAACGTGACGTCAGAGGAAAATGGCCGCCATGGGAATATGGTGGCAGAAACGAATTGATCAACAGTGATTGTTTCCATCCTGACTTTGGTGAAAGAAATAATACAGATCAGTGAACCAGAGAAAAGCTGATCTTCGGGACATTTTGTCATAGTTTTCTGGAGTGACTGTAATCTGTGGGTCTGTCCTTCGTCTGCACATGATGAAAGTTAAAAGTCTGATATTTTGAACGGACAATGGAGGTGGAGCTCAGCGCAGCTTTCTTGATTCTGTATTTTAGGTCGTGTTCACTTGAGGTCGTTTACCTTCCTGCTCATTTTCATGTTAAGTAAAGAAAATCTGGAAATCCACAAACATCCAAGAATCACAACCGAGTCGTCCAGAGAGGAACACGAGCAGCTACCCGGACCTCTGACTGACTCGTCTGGTGTCTGCTTTCATTTGTTTTCCTCCCCCGTCCACGAGGCGTCTTGTGTCCATGCAGAGGTTGGAGGTCACAGACAGACGTGACGTCAACACAACACGCAGGAATGTTGTGGATGTGGGGATGGAGTGAAGCCCACCGCCGTTTCAAAAACAGACAGGTTCATAACCAAAACGGAAATAATGAATCAAAAACATCGAAAATGAACACAAAGACAAAATCAATCCTAAATGAAAGAAAAAAATAAAAAGTTAAAATGTGATAAATAAAAGTACATTGAATACAAAAAATAAAACAACTATAACTATAAACTATAAAAGAAAAAATATTTTTAATTTAAAAAGCATAGATTTAATGATTTCCAATAAATTACAAACATGAAAATACAGGAACAGAAAATAAATTTAATAAAGCATAAAAATATATGTAAATACAACAAAAATCACTCAAAAAGACAGAGTAAAAAAAACATAATTGTAAAATTAAACAAATAGAATAATTAAAGATGGAAAAAAACTTACTCTTTAAAATAAAAACAAAAAAAACAACAACCAAAAACTCAACGAATCAAAAGCAGCCGAACGAGAAGCAAGCAGGGATGGATGGAAGCCAAAATATCACTCTTTCTCATTCTCTCCATCCTCATCTCTGTCCTTTCACCTGTCTCTCTCTTCTCTGTCTCACCTGACTGTCCATTCCCTGTCTGTCTGTCCACTCCCTGTCTGTCTACCTGCGCAGGTTATTCTGTCCTACAGAGGAGGGAAAGAAAAGTGTCTCACCCAGAATGGCCGTCGGTACGAAGGGATCTGCCATCAGGACACATCAGCAGCAGACAGACAGACAGAGAGACAGACAGATAGAGAGACAGACAGACAGAGAGACAGACAGACAGACAGATAGATAGAGAGACAGACAGAGAGACAGATAGATAGAGAGACAGACAGACAGGCAGACAGACAGACAGGCAGACAGAGAGACAGGCAGACAGACAGACAGACAGACAGGCAGACAGACAGGACAAAGGGAGAAGAAAAGCAGAAGAAAGGACAGTCAGCTGTCTGCGTCTCCAGCTGACGGTTGAATTCTGGGACCAGAGATCAGACCTGAGTCGGCCACAGAGTCTCTTTCCACCAGAACCTGGTTCTGTTCGAGGTTTGTGCTTGTGAAAGGAAGTTTTTCTCTCCAAGTTCTTGTTCATGAACTCTGTGAGTTTGGTCTTGACCTGCTCTTTGTGTAAAGTGTCATCAGATAACTTCTGTTGTCATTTGGTGCAACATAAATAAAGTTGACTTGAACAGTCATTGATGGGAAATATTTAAATTAAATGCATTTAGACTACATATTTAATGTATACATTACATATTATATTTTATTTTATGTATATTTAATGTGTTTCCTGTCTGTGAGTTCAGATCTGAGTTTTGACTCTGATCCACCTTCAGGTCTGACACAGTCCAGATCCTGCAGGTTCATCTGGGCTCAAACGAGTCCTGATGAGTTCAGTGTGTGTTACCTGGATAGTAGGAGTTGGGGACGGTGGTGCTGATGGTGTTTGTCTTCAGGGTGAAGGAGGACGGAGACGACACAGCTGGACAAAGACACGACAAACACAACCTTAATGTCTCCTCAGTAACTGCAAACACACGAGATCAGAAACTGAACAGGTGAGATTCAGTTTTTCTTCATGTTCAGACTCAAAACAACCCGTTAATAACACGAGTGATCCTTCATCACCATGAACACACACACACACACACACACACACACCCACTTTATCATTATGATGATAATGATTATTATTTCTACGAATGAGAGCAACCAGGAGGATGAATATTCAACAGCAGCAGCACGAATAAAGACATGAAGAATAAAAAGAGAAACAGAGTAAGACGAGACTAAAGAAAGAGAAGCAGAAGACATGTGACTGCTGGAGGAGCTTAGAGGAGGCGAAAGCCTGGGGGAAGGTCGACTCCTCTGTCCTCTAAACCTCCGTCCCCCAGTCGTCCCCTCTGGCTGTCTCTCTGACAGTCTGTCACTTCATGATAAAACATTCGGTCATTTCACCTGCAGTCACATCATCTCTTCATTTCTGAATGTGAAATTTGTTAACGTTTATTCATCAGTGTTGTGTCTGTCTGTCTGTCTGTCTGTCTGTCTCTGTCTGTCTGTCTCTGTCTGTCTGCCTGCCTGCCTGCCTGCCTGTCTGTCTGTCTGTCTGTCTGTCTCTCTGCCTGCCTGTCTGTCTGTCTGTCTGTCTGTCTCTCTGTCTGCCTCTCTCTGCCTGTCTGTCTGTCTGTCTGCCTGCCTGTCTGTCTCTGCCTGTCTGTCTGTCTGTCTGCCTCTCTCTGCCTGTCTGTCTGTCTGCCTGCCTGTCTGTCTGTCTCTCTGTCTGCCTCTCTCTGCCTGTCTGTCTGTCTGTCTATCTGCCTGCCTGTCTGCCTGTCTGTCTCTCTGTCTGCCTCTCTCTGCCTGTCTGTCTGTCTGTCTCTCTGTCTGCCTCTCTCTGCCTGTCTGTCTGTCTGTCTGTCTGTCTGCCTCTCTCTGCCTGTCTGTCTGTCTGT
>JAFREQ010000176.1:312500-317500 GCA_025331565.1 Holacanthus passer | reverse complement strand
AAGATGATGCTCAAATCCATATTAATGGGTTCACGGTCGTTTTTTCTGGACTGCAGTATATTCAGAGGTGTTCCTAATATTCTGACCCCCTCATGTATGTAAACAGGGAGGATGAAACATTAGAAATAGCTCTCAGTCTCATGTCGTCCAAGACAGCAGCATCTTTAACTATGAGCTCAAGAACAAACACGGAACTGAATTTACACATTTCAAACAACGTCACCACAAAGTGAACATTACAAGCCTCATAAAGACACAGCTGTTGTATTGGGCTGCATTAGATCGTACAGGTGTTCCTAATAAAGTGGCCACTGAGTGTAGGAGTGCAGTGGTAGATGATGAAACTCACCAGAAACCTGGAAGTAAAGCTGCAACTAATGATTACTTTCATTATGAACTAATCTACAAGTAACAAGAAATACAAATGATGAGAAAACGAAACTGAAAATGAAATGTAATAATACACGAGCTTCAGTGGCTCCTGTCAAATCTAGAAACCTAAAGACATCAGACATCATATCTGAAAGAGCTCACTGAACCATATTACCTCAGTAAAACTCTAGGTTCCCAGTAGAAACCAGAGCCGTCAGCTCCTCCTGTGGAACCAGGTCCCAGTCTGGGTTCAGACGTCCTCTGTGATAAAGCTGTATCATTATCATCATTACTCTGTGTGGAAACTGTGTCGTGCTACTGTATGTTCTCTCCTCTCCTTGCACTATAGAAATAAATACATTTGAAACATCCAAATTAGTTATATTAAATAAACCATTTTTTAAAAATCCTTAAATTTGACATTAACTTTCATCATTAATGTAATTAGATGAATTTAATTTCAATTTTCCAGTTGTCACAATCAGAACTTACAATGATGATGTTATTCTTCTTCCTCAATTTGATCATTAAATGAACTCATCAAATATATATTATTTCCATTTTCTGATACTATCTCAGAGGGAAATATTGTCCCTGTTACTGCGCTTCATTTATTGCACGGTTACTTTGATTTGACGTACGAACGTATGATGTGTTATTACAGATCTGAGGCTCTGCACGTCCTCACAGGTGACTGCAGTCATGTGACCGATCAGAGCTGCTCAGGACCGACTCACAGAGGTCACGATGTACTAATAAGAGCAATAAAAGTGTGAAGTGAATTTATCCTTTTGTGCACATAAAATAAAAACGAATTCAGAATTCTCTTCTCTCTCAACTCATTTTTTACATTTGATATTTTAAGCTCATTTTGCAGAGTCTTGGTGGTTGGGGAGACCGGAGCCCTCGGAGGAAGCGCACACAAACACAACGTGATTATCCTTTAATCACCTGCTGAACGCCTCTCTGTCACCTCAGAACTACTCTGTCGCCGGTCGTGTGTTCCTGCTGCTCCGCATCGTTCCACCAATCAGCTGCATCCAGGACAGAAACACAGAAACACGCCGTCCTACAAAGACCAACTGTGAGCGGTGGAAGGTCTCATCACCCTGCAGCCAATCACAGTTCAAACATCCAGCTTCCTGCTGTAATGAGTCTGACCTCCGTCTGCTCACAGAGTGGAAATCAAACGCACCCCATCAACATTAAAAAGCTCATTAGAGACCGAACGGCCGCCTCTCTCTCTCTAATATCTGTTAGAGAGATCAGAGCTCGATCGACCCGACAGACGAGTCCGACTGAAACTCACAATGCTGTACCAACACACACACACACACAGACACACACACACACACACACACACACACTAGCTCTTTATATAAACGTGTGTGTGTCTCTGTAGCCTGAAGCCATTCAGCTTGAGGCGACTGAAAAAAAAAAACAAAGAATAAAACGCTCTTTCATCTAAATTTCTCTCTTATCGTCGACGTTCTCCAAACACAGAGGCTTTTCTCTCTGTATTTAAGCGTGTGTGTGTAGGCTACATTGTGTGTGTGTGTGTGTGTGTGTGTGTGTCCCAGCGGGGGTGTGTGTTTGATGTTGGAGAATAAAGTCGGTCCACATATAGTTTAATGGTGATTACTGCTGCAATCTGCTCCATTATTCATCCTCATCATCCTCACTGTCACTGTGTGTGTGTGTGTGTGTGTGGACATGATTGTGTCTTTGATGTAACTTCATTTATCTACAGTACATATATACGTATGATATAAATTAACAGCAGTAGTACTACAGTATTAGTACAGCAGAAGTGTGGTTACAGTACTGAAGCGCGACGAGTGAGTAAATTAGATCAGATTTATTTGTGCAGAGACGGACAGTGGAATTATTTTGTGTCTCTCTCAAAGTCAACTTGTAAAAACGATAAATACACACTACAATTATATAAAAATACTCACGCTGAATTATTGCACAAAGGTAGGGAAAGACTGTGTTGTGAGTGAGGTGAGATGGTCGAACACAGAAACACAGTGTGTGAGTGTGTGTGTTCAGTGTCCACAGTGGGAACGAGGGATTTGTAGGATTTCCTTCCCGCCTTAATTTACATTCAGTCGAGATAGATCCTGTCGTATTAAACACTGAAATACATAATTATAAGTCAAAGCGCAATAAATGACTGACATAAAATAAATGAATTAATAATTAAGTAATGTAATAAAACCTCTGGTTCATGATGAGCAGAAAAATAAACAAATGATCAATTTTAAAATGATGAAAGTGGAGAGAAAAAACCCCGAACATGGACGCCGGACCCCTGGAGTCATGTGACAGACAAACAAACAAACCAAGACTCGGTGTGTGTGTTACACTGTTTGATTATGACGCGTGTGTGTTTGGCATCTTCTTACCGTTTCTTCATGAGCAGGATGACTCCGAGGAAGATGATGATGAAGAGCAGGATTCCAGCGATGGATCCGGCGATCTTCACTGTGTGATCGGACTGTTTCTCCTGCTCCGGTTCTGGTTTCCTGGTCGCAGCCCCTGAAACCATTAACCAACATTAACTATCTTAAACTAACGTTACCTGATACTTTCATTAACTGGCCATTAACTTTTGTTAACTACCTGCAAAACCCCACAGATCGCTGAACTGTCGGCTAAATTCTTTCAACATTAATTACCATTAACTGCCATTTACAACCAACCGTTACCATTCGCTGCCATCACATGTGACGTCTAAATGTCTAAAAGCAACATCAATGTTATTGACCTTGAACTAAATACACTCTGTTTTAAACCACAGTTAACTTTCCATTTAAAACTACCTGTAAAACACAATTAAATGCTGTTGAGTATCATTAACAAAATACATAATTCTATTGACTTTCAATAACAACCATTAAATACCATTAGCATGAACATGTGAAATACTTTACAACCATTAACTGGTTCTAGTTTTATCTTTCTGGCCATCAACCATCATTAACCACCATTAATGACAATCAAAACGTTAACTAATAACTAATATTTAAAATCAAATATTATTAAAAAATATTTTAATAACTATTAATCTTTACTGTCATTAACTGTTAGTTCTACTTCTGGTTTCTTCATCAAAGCACCTCATCAACTAATCAAAATTACTTTACAATTATTAACCTAATTATTACCATTATCTACCTGTAAAATACTTTTAACTACAATTAATTACCTTTAGCATTAACATTAAAATACTACTAAATACTAGGGTTAGGGTTAGAGGGAGGGACATAGACAAGAGTTCATTAACATTTTCTGACAGTTCTGCTTTCCTGTTTGCAGCATCAACCAACATAAACACGGACCATCTATTTATCTTTAACAGCTACTAACTGTTAACTACCCATTTATCAGTGTTAACTCCCAGTAAAGTGTCTTTAATCTTTAAATGATTAACCAGAAACGTTAACGAAAAAGAATATTAACTTCCAGTAACAAAGATGAACCACCAACAGCATTAACTTGCCACCACATCCAGAACATTAATCATCATTATTAGTATCATAATTACCATTAACTACAATTAAAGTATTAGTTTGTACCTTTAACTACAATTAACTTGTATTAAATACTATTAATAACCATTAACTGCTATTAACATTAAAAAGTAACCTTAAGTGACGGTTAATGAGTCAAACCATTGAGCAACACTAACCACTGTAAATCTCTGTAAAATAACATTAACTACAAAAATGTCTACTATTGAATACTGATTGTTTGTGATAATTTATTTATAATACATTCACTACCATTAAAGATGAATTTACCTGAACTACATACACGTGAAATACAACCACTGCTGCAAAGCTTTAATTAACATTAACTCACCTTAAGTCCTACAAAATACAAAATACAACCCTTAACTAACATTAACATTAACTTAACCCTTGAATATTAGATCTAGTTCTGTGTTTCTGATCATCACACCCAGACATTAATCAATTTCATTTATCATTATCAACCCAAAACTGAGCAGTAACTATTACTGCCACTAGAATTTGTTTTTACTATTGACTCCAATTCATTCTTTAATGTGCATTAATTCACACCAGCTACCATTAATGAACTATTGACAGCAACTAATTTGAATATACTCGAATTATTAGAAACCATTAACTATCATAAAAACCAGAAGAGCTCAGTTTAGTAAAAATCCACTGCGTGCAAATTATCATGAACTGCTATTATGTTTAATTATTTATGACACTTATACACCATTAAGTCCCAATAATTCCAATTAACTATCACAAATTCAAGCAAATCATTCCTTACTAAGCCAAATATAAGTGATTAAGTGTTTTGTCATTCAGGTGTTGAGTTCCACCTGGTTCAGACGAGCAGATTGAAGAGGAGGTAAAGTGTGACGGGCGGAGAGCAGAGAGTCCTTCTGACTGTGTAATGTGATGAGATGTCAGTCCCATGAAAAACCCATTACCTGCACTGAGTGTGTGTGTGTGTGTGTGTGTGTGTGTGTCCAGGTGTAATATCCTCTGCAGATGATAAACGTTCAGGACAAGATGTTGCTGTCGAGAGCGCTAATATATGTGTGTGTCATTTTAGACCTCCAACACTTTCCCATTCAGACGCTG
>JAFREQ010000176.1:292500-307500 GCA_025331565.1 Holacanthus passer | reverse complement strand
ATTAGTGTCGCTGGTCAGACTGCTGGAACTCAGTCCTATTAAACTGTGTGAGAGTGTGAGTGTTACAGTCCATGTTGATATCACTGTGTGTGTCTCTGTCTCTGCTTCACTTCTCTGGTTTTTATGACAGAAAGAAAAAAGATTGAAGGAAAGTGAAGAACAGTTTGTAATAATGTGAAACTTTTGTTCTAACATGTGATTTTGTGACACAGACAATGTTGAGCTCCGTCTCATTGGACATCCTGACATCTGACATCATCACAGTACAGGAGCTAACAGAGCAACTAACAGGAGTCGCTAACAGGAGTCGCTAACAGAGCTGCTAACAGAAGTCGCTAACAGAGCTGCTAACAGAGCTGCTAACAGGAGTCGCTAACAGAGCTGCTAACAGGAGTCGCTAACAGAGCTGCTAACAGAGCTGCTAACAAGATTCGCTAACGGGAGCTGCTAACAGAGCCACTAACAGGAGTCGCTAACAGAGCCACTAACAGGAGCTGCTAACAGGAGTCGCTAACAGGAGCTGCTAACAGAGCCACTAACAGGAGTCACTAACAGAGCTGCTAACAGAGCCACTAACAGAGCTGCTAACAGAGTCGCTAACAGGAGCTGCTAACAGAGCCACTAACAGGAGTCGCTAACAGAGCTGCTAACAGAGCCACTAACAGAGCAACTAACAGAGCTGCTAACAGAGCCACTAACAGGAGTCGCTAACAGAGCTGCTAACAGAGCCACTAACAGAGCAACTAACAGAGCTGCTAACAGAGCCACTAACAGGAGTCGCTAACAGGAGCTGCTAACAGAGCCACTAACAGAGCTGCTAACTGGAGTCGCTAACAGAGCTGCTAACAGGAGTCGCTAACAGAGCTGCTAACAGAGCCACTAACAGGAGTCGCTAACAGAGCTGCTAACAGAGCCACTGACAGAGCCACAATCAGAGGCGCTAACAGGAGTTGCTAACAGAGCTGCTAACAGAGCTGCTAACAGAACCACTAACAGGAGTCGCTAACAGAGCTGCTAACAGAGGTGCTAACAGGAGTCGCTAACAGAGCTGCTAACAGAGCCACTAACAGGAGTCACTAACAGAGCTGCTAACAGAGCCACTAACAGAGCTGCTAACAGGAGTCGCTAACAAAGCTGCTAACAGACCTGCTAACAGATCTGCTAACAGAGCCACTAACAGAGCTGCTAACAGCTAGTAGACTGTGAATGGAGAAGGTTTGACTACACTGAAACAAACAGGCCTCAGTTCTCCTCCATGGCAACATCATACTTCATGTTCTAGCTCACAGCTGACTCACAGTCTCCATGGTAACATTCTACTTCCTGTTCATCATTGTTCACTAACCTGAACCAGGTGGTTATTACCAAAACCATGACGACAAATGTTCCCTAATTTTAACCCAAACCCTGATTTTTCCTGAATCTTAACTAAGCAGATTTTGAAAACTAACCAAACCAAAAACACCCATTGGAAGTTGAAGCAAATCCTGTTGGTAAATATGGTAAAAAATATGTCAAAGTGAAAGAAACACACAGATTCAATTCATCAGCATTTCAGGATCAGAAATCACAAACGCTCAAAAACCAAACTGTGACATGAGTGAAACGTGTGAGACATCAGGAGCTCTGCAGTGTTCATGCTGCTGAAGATCCTACTGACATCATCAGGTGTGTCTGTGTGTCACCTGTGGACAGGTGAACTCACCCCGTTAGCAGTGCTCACAGCCTGGTAGTAGATCCCATAACTCTTATGAGGCAGCAGGGGAGCGTTCCAGTAACCACTGTAGGTCCTGTTATCACCTGCACACACACACAGGTAAAACAGGTTAACATATTTACTAACCAACCACAAATAACTAGTTGACAGTCTAGGACCGTATGTAACTAGTTAACTAACTAGCTAACTGACCGATACAGAAGGGCATCGGAGCTCTCAGCTCGCTCATAGGCAGCTCGGCACTGAAGTAATACTGAGAGTCAAACAGGGTGGCGTTCTGGAAGTGAATGGGCACCGGATAACAACGCAGGATCTCTGCAGTACCTCTCCTCTGTCTGCGGGGGCGCTCCTCCTCCACCACCACCTGGTACTTACTATAGAGAGACAGACAGACAGACAGACAGGTCGAATGGACAGGTTTTTAATTGAGCTATTTTGTATGTTAGTCCTTCCATTTGTCAGTTGGTCACTTGGTAAGATAGTTAACTGGGTTATATGGAAGGAAGAGAGTTAGTTAACAAATGACTTGGTTCATTAGTTCGATAGCAAACAACTATCTTAGTCAGCCACAAAGTTAGTTAGCTTGTATGTTAAGCTGTCAGCCGTTTTTTTAGCTACTTGGTATGTCAGTCAGTCACTCAGCTAAATAGTATGCTAGTAAATTGGTTTTCAGTCAGTTAATTAGCTGGTTAGTGTCACGATGAACCAAAAACAAATTCCACCAAAACTAATAAACTGAAATAAGAGAGTGAAGTTCAAGAAGACTTCAGTGAGTTAGTTCATTAATCAGGCAGGTAATTAGACAGGCAGTTAGTTCAACACCAACTTTCCCATGAACAAGCCTCAATACTCAGGTTAGTCACACAGTCCGTTAGCTCGCTGGCTAGCTGAGCGGTTAACTGGCCCATTAGTTAATAGTTACCTGTTCGCTAGTTAGCCAGCGTTTTTACTGCTCACAGAGTTGTTTTAACGTCTGACGGCAACGGTCTGTGTTACAAACCCCAGTGGAGTTTAAAGATGTGGCTGTTTAAAGACACTGTCTAGATGCATTATGGGAAACGTGGGACCCAGAGTTTTGTGTTGCACATTCTGTTCTGAAGGCGTCTCTCACAGGAACAACTGACTTGCTGCAGAATTTCAGCCTTTAGTTTTGAGACACTGTTGGAGATTATTGACTCGATTTCTATTCACATTCAACGGCGACACATAAAACTGCTGCGTTCTGCTTCTGCCCATCTGTTGGTTCATTATTCAGCTCCATGGAAAGGTCAGCGCTGCCTCTCCTCCATCTTTATGAACTCTCTCTGTATGTAGAGGCTGTAACTTTATAACAGTGTGACATTAAACTGATAATTCATGTCGTCTCTGTAGGTATTAAATCCTCCATGTGGGGAAAGGACACAACGACAGAAAACAAATGGAAACAAAGAGTTTGAGTTCTAAATGAAAAATTATATGTTGTTTGAAGAATTTCTGTCATAAAGGACAAAGAAATATCACCAGAGGAGTCGTCTCATGAACAGTTAACACTTTGATTTAAAGCTTCCTGAAGACGTCTGGTGTGGAGCTGCATACATAGTGCATAGTTTTTAGGGTGGTGAACAAAAGAGAAGAAAAAAACAGAAACTGTGCTGACTCAGCAGAAATACCGCAGACTCTACAGAAGCTCTATGAAAACTCTACACACACTAAAAAATTCTTCGGGCTCTGAGTCACACAAAACTTCACGAATTCTCCTAAAAGCTGTCAAGTTCGACAGAAAAAGTTCAGTCCCTACAGAAACTCTACAAACTCCACATCAACTGTACGGAAACGCCACCAACTTTTGATGATACCAAAGACCAACAGAGGGACAGTTTACTTTCAGTTTTCCACCAGCAGGTGTCAGAGTTCACACACACTGTGTGTGTGGTTCACAGAAACACTGAGCTGCACCTGAACGCACCACAATGAGTTTGTGTCCTGAGAGATGCTGGAAACAATAGTTGTGTTTTTCACAGGAACCAGATTCAGGACAGAAGTCATATATCACCACACACACACACACACACACACACACACACACACACACACTGACATCCACACACACATACAGACAGACACACATACACACAGGGTGTGGACGGTGAAACTGCAGTATTGTCATATTTCCTGCCGGACAGGAAACTAAAGGAGGACAGGAAGACGGACACATGGTAACACACACACGCACACACACAGAGTAAGACACACGCACACACAATAACACACACACACACACACAGTAACACACAAACACAGTAACACACACGCACACACAGTAACACACAGTAACACACACGCACACACAGTAACACACACACACACACAATCACACACACACAGTAACACACACACACAGTAACACACACACATGGAGTAACACACACACACACAATAACACACACACACACACACAGTAACACACACACACACAGTAACACACACAGTAACACACACACACACACACACAACACACACACACACACACACACAGAGTAACACACACGCACACACAGTAACACACACACACAGAGTCACACACACGCACACACAGTAACACACACACACACACACACACACAGTAACACACACACACACACACACACACAGTAACACACACACACACACAGTAACACACACACACACAGTAACACACACACACACAGTAACACACACACACACACACACACACAGTAACACACACACACACACACACACACACACACACACACACACACACACACACACAGTAACACACACACACACACAGTAACACACACACACACACACAGTAACACACATACACAGTAACACACACACACACACTAACACACACAGTAACACACACACACACACACACACACATAACACACACAGTAACACACACACACACACACACACACAGTAACACACACACACACACACACACAGTAACACACACAGTAACACACACACACACACACACAGTAACACACACACACACACACACACACAGTAACACACACAGTAACACACACACACACACACACAGTAACACACACACACACACACACAGTAACACACACACACACACACACAGTAACACACAACACACACACACACACACACACACACACACACAACACACACACACACAGTAACACACACACACACAGTAACACACACACTGCAGTATCTGTACAAACGAACAGAAAGGAAACAGATTAAATCATTTTTCTTCCACCTTGTTCTTTCTTTCTACCTTTCTTCCTCTTCTCTTTCTTGTTGTTCTCTCTCCTCCCTCACATTTGTCTCTCTCTCTTCGTGTCTTTTCTTCCTCTCTGTCTTTGACAAACCGTCCCCAATCACATTTCTTCATGCTCACATCGCAGCACTTGTTGTGTGTCTGACAGTAATCTGATTACAGCTGCAGGTCGCCTGCGGCAACACCTTTTGTCCTGCGATCTGAGGCTCTTCTACATGAGTGTGTGTGTGTTGTATTGTGTATGTTAGTGTGTGTTCGTGTGCCTGAAGGCCTACACACACTCTACAACACACACACACACACACACACACACACACACACACTGGTGTCAGAAGAGACAAAAGCGAAGTTAAATATAAACTCACAAAGACAAAATCCTATCTCTGTGCAGCATCTGTTCAATCTGATGGATTTCACATAAACTATCATGTCAATTAACACACTGCACATCACACACACACACACACACACACACACACACACACACACACACTATTTACATCTCCAGTCTTGTTCCTGCATAAAAAGACAAACATAAATCTCGATTCGCTTGAAATGATCCATTTTCCTTTTTTCAGTCGTCTTGTGTCTTTGTTCACGATCAGTCAGTGTGTCTACATGTTTCTTTTAGAAACTCACAGCTGTGTTTTTAAACTCTATTTTACTTTACGTATGAATTTTTTGACCAAGGAAAATCGATAAAATAAGGTATGTTCTTAACAGTGGGTATTAAGCTGAATCTTAATTTTTGGTTGTGGTGTTGATGGACACTTTTGTCCCACACTGACAGAGGACATGAAGAAGCTGCTCACAGTAATGCTGAAACAGAGCAGCTTCGTGATTTTGTCATTCACACCAAAAACAATTTTTATTATAAATGATCATTCCAAAAGATGTAAAATGTGAGATGTACAATGAGAATACAATGAGTTTCTCAAATTCTGAGTCAAATTTCAAAATTTAAGTAAAAAACATTTAACCAAATCCATTTGCATATATGGTTTAGTTTATTAATGAAATGAGAGTCAGATTATTTAAGTTTCTGTGAGAATAAAAGACACTTGTGCCTTCCAAAAACTTTAGATTAGACAGACTTTAGATGTAGTGAGTTTACAATCATGAGGCTGGCCATTTGTGTAAATGAACAACAAGGACCCTAAATTCAAGTCCCGAGGGACATCAGGATGTTAACAGCCCTGCGTTTAAAACAAGACAGGGGGCGTGTCTCCAGGTGAGAGAATGAAATCTGATACAGGAAATCCAGTTTGATTTACAGATCTGCACGTTTATCAAACACTGTTTAGAGGTTTATAGGCTGAGACAGGATTTCACAACTCTGGAAAATTATCACATTAGTGACTATTTCATCTTTTGTCACAGGGTTGTATATGATGCTCACACGTAATTACACTCCATCCATGATCAAGACCATGAGAGAGTAAGTGCAGCCTGAGTTAATTTAACTAGATACAGTTCAATAATGTATATGGACACGATTCAGACTTCAGGCCTGACAGCACATTTACACAAAGCCACAGTGTTCGCTGATATTTGGCAGCTGGTGTGTGGAAAGTTATCATGACAGCAATTATGTTTTTCATGTCACTAAGATTGTGGGGTGAACAGTAGAAATATAATGGCCATGTTACAACATCATCTACCTGAAATGTGTTCTTGCAAGTGTGTGACTGGCTCATATGTTGATGGACGACGGCCTGATTTGGCCTAGGAGCAGTTTAACTCTTATCTGTGAGATAATAAGTTAATGGCTTATGTGGCTGATAAGTTTCAGCCATGATAATTTTTCATGCACTCCCATGGTGGACTCCAGGGCTCCATCTTAGGCCCCTTTTTATCTTCATTGTACTATTTGTTTCCTAATGTCTGAGCTCTGTTTTAGAGAGCACAACATCTCTTATCTGAATAATGATGGTCAAAAGTTTTATTTACCTCAATAGAGACTGAGGTTCTAATTATTGGTCCTGAAAACATCTCTACTCTTGCAACCAATTTCCTGAGCCTCCGTCTAAATGTCTGTACACAAGCCAGAAATGTGGGGGTTAATTTTGATTTAATGTTAATATTTGACAAACACATAAATTCTGTCATTACTACGAGCTTTTAGCTGAACATAAAAGCATTTCTTCCTTTTGGAGATCTGGAGAACATCTTACATGCTTTTATTGTTTCACAGCATCTTGTTTATTGTTTGTAAAAGAGATAAACTGTCAGTTAATAAATAGAGATGAATTTAAGCGTCTTTGTGCTTCCTGTCAGCTCTGACTGAAAGAAAAGGAAGTGCTCTCAGTGTGTGTGTGTGTGTGTGATTGACACATTAGCTGTTAATCCCTTGTTAATCCTTGGTGTTAGCAGCAGGCTCTGATTAGCCCGCCTGCTGATCGTTAATTAACCAAATCCCTCGTTACAGCCCAACGACGGAGAGCAGACAGCTGTTGACATGACGACTGTTACTGCGGATACCACCTCCCTGTGGGCCTGTGTGTGTGTGTGTGTGTGTGCCAGAGTCAACTGTAAGAAATTTGAATTAATAGTTGTAATTATCTACATTTAATTTTTAGAAAAAACATATTTGATGGGAATGGAAAGATATAGAATTTGACTGATCTCTTGATATCATGATTTATTAAATCTTCTGTAAACAAAAGTCAATTTCAGTCTTATTTCCTGTAATTTAACAAGAAAATATTTTCTTGTAAACCAAGAAAAATCCGATCCAGAGTTTCCATTGGTTCTTCATCGTAAAATCATTTATACATTTTGCCTCATGTTTCCAGCAGGTCATTGCTCACTAAGCAGCTTTGTGACAGTGGGAAACATCAGAACTGAGTGAACGTGTCGGAAGTCAGATTGTTATTCTGAGCAACGGGTATCGTTGTCAGAGTCAAATCATGGCTGGACTGAAGGATTCTTTCATGAATCTGGATCAGTTGTATACAAAACAGGATCAGACAGAACAAAAGTGACCAAACCATCAGAAGAAGTCTATTTACTGATGAATCCAAGTTTGAGGTTTATGTCAGTAACAGAAGGATGAATGTGAGGAGAGAGATTACATTCCAAACAAATTACAATAGAAGGATGTTGATGAGTGGTCTCAGACTTACTGACACTATGGACTTATCACTCTAACATGAACATTTTGATCTTGTCTGTGTTCTGATCCTGGACTTTTATCTTCATGTTTCTTATAATTCAGTATAACTCTGTTAAATGTTTGTAACCTCAGCATTTTGTGGAGCTGTTATCTTCTGTGAAAGTGATTTTCAACTTCACTGAATCCCCTTCAATGGTTCAATGAAATCATTCAATCGAGTAACATTCGGTATTTAACATAAACTGAACTGGGGTCTGTTGGACGTACAAAGTGTTAAAAATCAGCCACATTTTAAAGATTTCAATTGTAATTTGACATCAAACAGAAAGATTTTCATGTGACAGTTTGTTTTAGTTCCACTTTCTACTTCAAAGTGCTACATGTCATGTTTTAATGTTTAACGTTTGAGTCATGAAAACTTTATGAAGCAGAAGATTGATGCTGCTGAATATTTGAACATCCCTGTGTGTTTCTATGTGTTTCCGTGTGTGTGTGTGTGTGTGTGTGTGTTACCTGACTGGAGCTCCTCGGCTCTGAGCTGGTTTCAGCAGAACAGTGACGGTGGAGTCGGTCTGATTGAGAGGAGACTCCTGATCGTACGCCGGCATCAGAGGAGCTGAGAACAGAGTTGGTGTCACAACGAGATCAAACAAACAAGAGAAACCTCTAACAATATTTCTATAATCTACTTATTATTTAGCTTTTTGCTCAGCTGACTTCATGGATGGATGATGAGCAACAAGTTCTCAAGATGAAACCTCAAAATATATAATTTGTCCATGACACATTCTTCTGATGTGGTTTCAGCTCCTTAGTCCAAATCACTGTTTTATGACGTGACAATACAAAGGTGAATGTTTGGTCACCTTTCAGGTTATCCACGATCAGACTGACCTCGTTCCAATAAGAAACGTGAATAACAGTCACTTCAAACAGGGGTTCTGCACTAGTTAGGGGCCTGATTCCATGGGCTCCTGAGCCAGTGCCTGGTAGGCTTCTCCATGAGAAATAATTAAAGAGGACTTCTTGGGTTGTTGGATATTTACCCAAAGCAAGTTCTTATCACTGTTCATTTAGCCAGTAGATATCTTGGTCTCGTGACTTTAAACATTAAGGTTCACACTCTTATTTTGAAGGAGACACACCTGAGATCTTAGTGGTGAACTGGGTGATGACTGGAGGTCCGAAGCCTTTCACTGTTGAAGCTCTTATTGTGAAGGAGTAGGTGGAGCCTGGGTAGAGGCCAGTGAAAATGTGGCTCGTCTCATTGGCTGATTTGAACACCTTGCCGCTCTGATTGGACAGGTCGAACTCTGTGTCAAAGGAGCTCAGAGCTTTGTAGGAGATCTGTGAAGGAGAACAACATTGATGAACCACCAGGGATTGTGGGTACTGGAGTCTTTCCTGCTATCTCCACCCACTGACTGAGAACTACCTTCCTTTTTAGTTTTTTGTTGTCTTTTTACCATAATAGTTTGTAATTATTTTCAAACCAAAATAAATTTCAAACCTCAAACAGATTTTAGTGTGAGACTATGGATTCAGGTGGTTTACCTCGTACTGTCGGATGAGGCCGTAGGTCTGCAGCGGTTCTCTCCAGCTCAGACTGATCTGCTGCTCGTAACTGCTTCCCACGATTGAATCTACTGGAACGGCTCCAGGAACTGAGCCAGAGAGAATTAAGTTTAAAAAACTTGAGTTCAACAACATGGAGGCTTGAGTCCACTTGTCTCCTGTTCAGTGTTTACACAACATGTTTCTGACTCATACCGTCCTCGTCCGTCAGCACCAGCAGCTCCTCACTCTCCTTGCGTCCCTCGGGGTTACTCAGGATGAGTCTCAGGCTGACATTGGTGAACGGTGGAAGGTTTCGTACGGCGTGTTGCGGCACGGCGCTCAGAGTGTCATACACCACCTCCTCCCGCACCTCCTCCTTCACCGGATCTCTGCAAGAAATACAGGAGGAGGTGGATTAACCTGTCAGTCGATCCCCATGCTCATCTGGTGGCCCTTTCTTTAATGGCCCCTCACTGAGTGAAACCAGGCGGCTTCTCCTTGAGTTTTCCTGTGCCCCCCTCTTTAATTTTACCTGGTAGCCTCTTCCTCTCTATACATTTTGCCCTCACCCTCTTTCTACCTGTCGACCCCTCCATCTCTTTAATTGTGGACCCCTCCCTCTCTTTAAAGGTCTGCCCATCCCTTTCTTTACCTGATAGGTTGTGTTTACCTGCTGGGGGCCCCTGCAGGTCTGTAGCGGTACTGTACAGTCAGGTTGTAGCTGTGGCAGCGGGTCACATTGTATCCAAACGGTTCCCATCGTACCGTCACCTGTTTGGACTGAATGTCAACGACCTCGAGATGCCGCGGGCCGTGCATCGGATCTGACACACGAAAACACAAAGACAAACATGATCAGGATTTTTGAAAATTAGCATCTGTAATCTTTACTCCTCCCACATTTAACGAGGTCAGTGAGCAGGGAATAACGGTGCCTGTGATAATATGAAGCGACACTGAAATCACTCACTGCTTTCTATACGATTAGAGGATGAGCCGTTGTGTCGTTTACCTGATCCCTGATCAGCTGGTGAGAGTCTGTGAAAACAATCTAACGTTTGTCTTGGTTGTATATAACAGCATTCATCCATGTGTTTGTATTACTTTATGGACAGATGTTCATGTTTCAGGTGCATCACCTCCATCTGGACTCTAATTTACATGGAGCCAAAAACACAAAGACAGAGACATAGAGATGTGACTGAGTGTCTCGGTTTTACAACACAAATGAAAGTTGCATCAACAGAAACCAGATAAGAATAAACCGGCTGGTTTGTCGTTAAACACGTGTAATCTGAGTTGAACTTGAGCTCTGAGTTACTGCAGTAGTCAGCGTGAACATCATGTCTTCATGTTTCCGTCAGAGGTCAAAGTCCACTCACTGAATATTTTCCCTCATCAGGGTTTAAACTGGCAGCAGACCGTATTAACATCAGTGTGGACCTGATAAAGATCCTGTCAGCGGCTCAGTCACGCTGTGCTGCCGGAGAGTCAACTCGCTCTGGGGTCGAGTCGACTCTCAGCCAATCAGTGGGCAGTCTGAGCTGAACAGGTAACCCTCGGCATCTGTTCTGATCTGATGTTTCCTGCAGCCAAATCTCTTCATCACCCAACACGACACGTCTCCATCACTTTATTCTCCTGCAGCTCAAAATCTGACACGATGTGAGACTTGAGCAGCAGAGAGTCCCGTTAGATGTGAGCAGATCTGATAATTGTTGTGATTCCAGAAATGATTTCAGGCATCAAACAGACCTTAAGTGAAACAGTCTTCACTTAAGGTCATTTTACATAAAGTGTTCATGGCACAAACATTCAGAACAAGTTATTACTTTTTTTGTGGATGTCCCCACTGTGGGATGATTAAAGGTTTGTCTTATCTTAAACACAACATTATCACTGGACGGTGTTTCCTGATGGACAGATGCTTCACTGGACGGAGGCTGGAGCAGACGACCACGTCCAAATCCTGAGACGAGCTGAAACAAGTTGTAGGAGGAAAGATAGAAGAGCCTGAAGACTCAAAATCGCCACTATCGCTGCAGGTTGGCATGAAATGCATTGTGGGATATTTGGCTGAAACAGTCTGAACACTTCAGGTCAGACTGGTAGGAAATTTAACTGATGACATTTCACTTGTCCACAAGAACAGACAAGAACGCAGAGTGAGAAAGAAACCCAACATGGCCGCCTCCCTTCTTTCTGTTTCCTGCGGTGAATTTAACGGAAAATTGAAAAAAAAGCTTCAACTGAGCAGAGACACAAAGAGAGAGAGAAGAGGAGGACGACGATGGAAGGAGATTAAAGGCAGCTTCGAACTGAGCGTGCTCACACACACAAACACACACAGTCTTTGTAGTCGCCAATCTAAGTGCCGTATTTCAAGATGACAGACAGCGATCCACTCAGAGAGACAGAGAGAGACAGAGAGACAGAGAGAGACAGAGAGAGAGACAGAGAGACAGAGACAGAGAGAGAGAGAGAGAGAGAGAGAGAGAGAGAGAGACAGAGAGAGAGAGACAGAGAGAGACAGAGAGAGAGAGAGAGAGAGAGAGAGAGAGAGACAGAGACAGAGAGAGAGAGAGAGAGACAGAGAGAGAGAGAGAGAGAGAGAGAGAGAGAGAGAGAGAGAGAGAGAGAGAGAGAGAGAGAGAATGATAGATGGGAGCAGGAAAGAGCAATTTCTCCTGACAAAACCCCAGTGTGTGTGTGTATGTGTGTGTGTGTGTGTATGTGTGTGTGTGTGTGTGTGTGTGTGTGTGTGTGTGTGTGTGTGTGTGTGTGTGTGTGTGTGTGTGTGTGTGTGTGTGTGTGTGTGTGTGTGTGTGTGTGTGTGTGTGTGTGTGTGTGTGTGTGTGTGTGTGGCCTTGCTGGGTCCAGTCAATGCAATGTCCTTACAAGGATAGATGTACAAACTGGTGTGTATGTGTGTGCGTACTTGTTTTTGGGGACTGACAGGAAACCGACCCATGAGGACTTCCTGTCACTGTGAGGGAGACGAGGACGACACCACAAGTCCAGACTGTTGTTTGAGGGTTCAGACCTGGTTTCAGACTCAGAATCTGGTAGGACTGCATTATGTTGGCGGAGTGTCCCCACAGGGATAGTGATAGTGTGTGTGTGTGTGTGTGTGTGGTGTGAGAGAGTCTGTGTGTGTTTTCAGGTGTTCTGCAGTCATGAACAATACCTTTCCTGTTCTTTGTCGTCTTTCATCTGTGTGTGTGTGTGTGTGTGTGTGAGGCTCAAAAACAGGAAGTTTTCAGCACAGCCACCATCGACCACACACACACACTCTGCAGGCTTTTAGCAGGACACAATAGAGGCACTTGTGAGTTCCTCCACCTCGACTGTGTGATGAAAGAGAGATGGCGAGCTAAATGCTCAGTCTACAGGGAACACACACGCACACATATATGCACACTGAGACATCGCCGCGGCAACAATGGGGGTCGGGGGTCAAGGGGAGGGGGAGGAGGGGATTGAGGTGGATCCTATTACCCATAATCCCCGAGGGGAAAGTGAACACTATCACATAAAATCCTACCATTCCCCGCTGAATCTACGTGTGTGTGTGTGCGGTCGTCATGGTTCCATCCCATAATTTTTGGGTTGACATTTAAATCAGACACAGAGACAGAGCGCCCTGCTGATGATTTCATCAGGTATTTTTCCACCAAATGTTAAAGAACCACAAACTGCAACCTTCAGGAGCGACACAAGGTGAACTTCCTGTCTGGTCTGACAGTGAAGACGATGAAGATGAAGATGATGAGGACATCAAATGGAATCATCTTTAATGACTTCAATGACATGTTGATCTCATTCAGTGTGACTGACACTTCCTGAGGATTTCACTATCTGTGAGGTCCGTCCAGAACAAACCTCCATAAATCCACTTAGGAATCAGATCGCTAACATGAGCCACTAACAGGAGCTAATAGGAGCCACTAACAGGAGCTGCTAACAGTAGCAGCTAACAGGAGCAGCTAACAGGAGCTGCTAACAGTAGCAGCTAACAGGAGCAGCTAACAGGAGCTGCTGACAGTAGCAGCTAACAGGAGCTGCTGACAGTAGCAGCTAGCAGGAGCTACTAACAATAGCCGCTAACAGGAGCAGCTAACAGGAGCTAATAGGAGCCACTAACAGGAGCTGCTAACAGTAGCAGCTAACAGGAGCAGCTAACAGGAGCTGCTAACAGTAGCAGCTAGCAGGAGCTACTAACAATAGCCGCTAACAGGAGCAGCTAACAGGAGCTGCTAACAGGAGCAGCTAACAGTAGCAGCTAACAGGAGTCGTTAACAGGAGCCGCTAACTGGAAAATGAAACTAGAACAGACTAAAAAGCAGGCTAAAGTTGTGGCTCACACTTCCCTTCCATGTCAACCTTATACTTCAATACACCTCAAACTGGAACTCAGTCAAAGTCAAAATCCATGAACATGAACTTTTTTAATGTTGCTCCATCAATATGTTTTTAACACTCTGATACTGTTTTCACTGTGTGATGAAAACCTGCAGACAAGAAACCAAATGTCCTGAAACATCAACAGTACAAATCACAGATTAATGGCAGGTACCTTGAACATCTGGTACCTTGAAGCTTTTGGCATCAAGTTCACACAGAGCTGGTGAAGCTGATCACGGCTGTGTGTCTCCAGACACCACAGTTTTTAATTCTGGTGTCTGTGGAGACTTTTTGACCATGGCGATCGGCTGTTGTCTGATGGAGCAGATGGTGGGAAAAAGTCAAGACAATTAGCTCATCTGAGGGAGAAGATGGAGGCGAGCGCACCTGTAGGCACACGAGTTGACAGTGGTTGTGTAATTACTCTAACTGCCAGAAGGGGGAGTTTCGCACTGCAGGTTTAAGCTTTAAGTTCTTTATTGTCGTGCGAAACTCTGCTCATCTGTGTTTTCAGTTAAAATGTTGATATTTGACACTTTCAAAAATCATTTCCAGCTTCTGTCTCTCTGTCACCTTTTGAGTGAACATGACCCGACAGATTGAAACAGATTTCCAGTGCAGCTTCTCCATTTACCCTGCTGACACACACACACACACACATACACACACACACACACACATACACACAACTGCTGGTCCTTTGTTCTCATTGAAAGAAGAAAATTTCAACCTTTTTAAATTTTGCCATTGATCCCCTCTCTCTGTGTCTCTCTCTGTCTCTCTCTCTGTCTCTCTCTCTGTGTCTCTCTCTGTCTCTCTCTCTGTCTCTCTCTCTCTCTCTCTCTCTCTCTCTCTCTCTCTCTCTGTCTCTCTCTCTCTCTCTCTCTCTCTCTCTCTCTCTCTCTCTCTCTCTCTCTCTCTCTCTCTCTCTCTCTGTCTCTC
>JAFREQ010000176.1:242500-290000 GCA_025331565.1 Holacanthus passer | reverse complement strand
CAGAAGTAAAAGCACTAAAACTAAAAGTGAGAGAGGTTTGGATGGACGAGCAGAGCGTGAAAATCTGAGGTGAAAAGAGAGAATGAGAGTGAATGGAGTGAAATATTCATATGACATTTTCTAAAAGCCTTGACAAACTCCACACACACTTTAATGGATGTTAACACACACACACAGAAAAATGTTTTTATTTTTATGACCATTGCTGAGCTGTGTGTGTGTGTGTGTTTGTGTGTGTGTGTGTGGTGATATTTCCCGTGTGTAGCTGGAGCTAAACCCCAATTCTCAATATGTTTCAATATCAGTTTCTTTTCCTGCCATCAGGTGAATAATGAATTGACATTTAGACAAACATCACCTCTGGCTATTTTTTTAAAATGTATTTTTCTCAATCAGGCACTTGAATTACCTTTAAAGTTTGTCATTCTGTACAAACAAGTAATATTATTGTTCTTCTTTCTTCATTTATATAAATTTACACCCTCTAATAAATAATAAATTGGTTTCAAGCTTACTATGAAAGCATTAGCAAAAAAGTCTAAACTGATCCAGTAAGCACTTTTACTCTCCTTGATATTGTTGTTATCAAATTTCCCTACTGTGGGACGAACAAAGGTTTATCTTATCTTATCTTATCTTATCAAGAGACAACTGGCAAACCTTTGAACTCAGTAAATAATGTTTCTATTCTATTCTTTCTATTGTTATTACAGAGCGCTCTTTCTGTTGGACGGTTTTATGCCCTGAGCAGTGTCTGCAGGCTGCGTTCAACCCCAGTGACCTGGACCTGGACTGCTATGACTTGCAAGGTGGTGGGGTCATGTGACCACAGGTGGAGCCGGGTCAGCGTTACACGGTTTTACTAATTTTACAGTTCACTTGTTCACTGTTTACAAGTAGACGAGCTAGCAAGGCTAACAAATGCTAGCCTCTGATGCATTCAGCTGCATCAGTCACGTGACCTCACCTTCAGGTCGCGCGGTCCGTCAAGAGTCCAAAACAAGACTCTGCTCACGAAAACATCACATATGAAGAGATGAAGCAGACAAATGAAGGATGAAACATGAAGCAGCTGACGGTGGCTTCCTGTTTATCTGCCACCACGCTGAGGCGTCTGACTGAGCTCTAAGTCCTAAAGCTTGTATGATGGACACACTGATTTATTATTAAACACACACACCCACACAAACACACACACAGAAACAGAAGCTGGTTTATAATTTATGGGAAGTAAAATGAATAAATAAAAGTGAGTTGAAGAGAGACGAGTGTTATCAGAGCGAACATTATCACACTGAGTGTGTGTGTGTGACAGAAACACACACACACTGTGACACACTCAGCTCTGCTGACTGTCAATCACACACACACACACACACACACATTTCTGTCTCTCTTCATGTTTCCTGCTGTTGAGCTCGCAGGAGTGTTTGTTTTAATCTGCTGACAGTCCCAGAGGGGTGGAGGTTACAACAAAGGAACAATCAGAAAGTCAGACTTTTGTTTTCTGATCAAGAATTTTATCAAGGAACCAATGAACCTCTTCAAAAACCTGAATGACGACATCAAGCACCTCGATAATCTCACTACCAATAGAACCTCCAAGAACCTCTAGAAACTCATCACAGACCACCTGGACCTCAGTAAGACCCAGTAGAAGCTCTTGACTGGTGGCAAGGGTCGACTGAAACCTCCTCGATGGTCCCGAGAACCTCACCATTATTCACATATGTTCACTTGCGAGAAGAAGACAGTTCATTGTGGGACAAAATGACACTCCAACACATGTATAACCTCATCAAGGACCAGCAGAACCTCCACACTGGCCTACAGAGCCAGACTGACTACAAGAACCCCCTGTCCTTCATTCCTCAAGTCTCTGGAATCCAATGACTGAAGATCATAAAATAACCTTCTATTACGAGAAAGAATGAAGACGCTTTAGATTTAGAACAGTATTTAAGAACATTATCATTAACAATATGTACATAAATGACTGTTTGTGTCCGAGCTCAGATCTGACATCGTGCGAGGTCCTGAGGAACCACGAGAACCTGCTCACAGACCCTCGAGAACTGAAGGATCAGGATTAGAGTGAAAGTGATATGAAGCTGAGTGTCTGAGGGGGGACAGCAGCCGGCTGACGGGGGGTGTCACAGTCAGAGAGATAGACAGGTATGCATGTCTGTCAGCTGCAGCATGTGTTTATGAGAACATACCAGAGACGGGTCACAACCCAGAGAGGTGCTGAAATCAGTCATGTAGCAGCAGGTCTGAGAGGCGGACATGTTGAAACCTGACACACACACAGTCATTTCCTCCACACATCTCCCAGAATAACAGACCTGGAAAATCCCTCAATGTGTACAAATGTTTGTAGGCAGCCATTATTTTCTTAGACTTTCAAAAATGACAGTCATCATCATAATCATACGTGTCAAACACAGATGTGTGATGCTGCTGCTTCATGTCTAAATTACTGTCTGTTGGTGTTTTTTTCTGGAAGACATTTTTTTCTATTATTAATGGAAATAAATGTGTTTTAACTCTGGTGAGATTTTAAAATGATTTTTTTTGTTCAGCTAAGATTGATTTATTAGCATGAGCATAAAAATGGTGAAGTTGAGTTTAAAGAAAAACTAATTTTAATTGTGTTTAATGTTTTTATTCACTGTATTCATTGTTTAATTTCTATTTTTTCTGAGCTACTAAATGTATTATTTGGAATAAGTGGTTGCTTTGTGTTTAAATGTTCTGTTTGAATGTTCTGTGTTCAACATAGAAGGTACTGAGACTTTATAATAAACCTGATGAAACAAATATCACACATGTCTTGTACGAAGTCAAATTATATTTGTAAATATCCTAAATAAGACAAAAAGACATAACATAAAATATTCAGAATCTAAATCATCAATAATAAAACATTTAAAAAAAGAACCCGAACAAACTGATAAACAGAGAAAGTCAAAAAGTGCAGCAGTAGTGAGACTGCTGCACCTGTGTAATTAGCGCGCTAATCGCTAATCACATGCTATTTGTTTGCACCCACAGGGCACACACACACACACGCAGCAGTGTGTGTCTGAGTTCATTCAGGAGATGAACGAGGTAAACAGCTAGCTTACAATGCTGATGTGTACACTACAGCCATTAAGAGCTAATGAGCGCGGTGCTAACGAAGCCAAGCCAGCCTTGCTGTCTTAATGACCTCACCATAAACCATTAACCACCTGACGAGCTCAGCGCTAACGCAGCCTAGCACAGCACGCTACAGCAATGAGTCCAGCATTAACCTCCTATTGAGCTCAGTGTGAGTGTAGCCTAATAGTTAGCCACTAGCTGCTAGCAGTCATTACATTAAAGGGACAATAGAACAGAAAACTGATTTTAAGAAGAAGAGTCAGGATGAAACATTCTCCATCATCATCATTGAGCTACAAGTTTTGACCTGTGACGTGACTCTGACTCACCTGCACACTTGGTCCTGGCTCGAAGAGGTGGTCCAGGGTTTCCTGTGCCTCCATCCAGGGGCCTGGTGAGCAGCACGCTGATCTCGTACTCGGTGTCGGGGTCCAGATGTCCGATCTTATGTGTGGGCTTATCGACGGGTGTGGTGTCGATCAACATGCCTGACATTGTGCGGTACTCCACCTAAAAACCAAATGATCATACTGTTGACATGCTGAAATCTGTTTCCACGACACTGGATGATAATCTATCTCAATACAGGTTGTGTCACTGAAGATGACTAAAATCAATCCTGCAGCAGGAGTCCTGATCACAAGAACCTCCTCTCAGACCTCTCAAACCTCTTTAGGGACCATTTGAGCCCCATTTCAGATCAACAGAATATCATCAAACCTCCATTAAGATCTCTACAATCTTATCAAACATCACCACAGCCTTCTCATTGAACCCTGGAACCAGAACAAAGACCACTAGTGACTCACTGATTCCCATAACCTCTACAAGGAAAATACAACCTTCTCAGAAAGTTATCAAGGACCCTCAGAAATCTCTACACTGCTACAAATCTCCTGGTAGACCTCAAGAACATAATGAAGAAACACTAAAGCCTACAGAAAGACCTCTCAAACCCTGCTAAAAGATACCTAGAACCTCATCAGGGACCACTAGAAACCCCTTACAGAGCCCCATATCAATGGCCACTCACAGGTCACTTAGACCTTCCTAAGGTCCACTAGAATCCCATCCAGATCCTTAAACCTAACCATGGACCACTAGAAATCCCTAAACACGTGAACTTGTGAATTTCCCCACTGTGGGACAAATAAAGGAATATCTTATCTTACATTCCCTTGAACCTCATCAAGAACCACCTAAACCTAATTCAAGACCTTTCTACCTGGTCAAGAGCCACTACAACTTTCTCACCAATTCCTAGAAGGTTGGCAAGGACAACTAGAACCATGAAAGATCTAGAGAACCTCATTTAGGACAACTAAAACCTCCTCCTTCAGGGTCCACCTGAATCACATTTCAGACCCCTTAAGCCTCAAGGACAACCATAGACCCTACAGGAAACACTAACCTTTTCACAGCTCCCTAAAACCTCTTCACAGAGCTTGGAACCTTCTCAAGGGTCCCCTTGCATCCCTAGAACTTAATTGAAGGACTAGTAGAACCATCCGACACCAATTTATGATCTTTTGAAGCTCATCAAAGAGTTTGAATTGCCAATCTCATCAACAACCGTTTGCACCCTTAATGGTTCTACATTATATTGGTTATTTTTCAATGAGTTTTACAGAATAACATGTTAGTTCAAACTTTGCTTTTTGAAAAAGTAACAACCCTACAATAAGTGTAAGAGTGAAATTTATGAGTCAAACTGTAGGTGTGTTTCCATCCACCTGTTTTTAACACCATTTTTAGTTTGTACATGAAAAGCCTGAAGCTCATCAAGTAGTCCGTCTCCTCGAGTACCAGAAGACTTCACTTACCGATCTCTAGACATCTTTAGCCCCATTTCAGATCAGTAGAGATCCCTAAACTCATAAACACATAGAACCCTAGAATCTCCTGAAGACTCCCTGACATCTTATCAGAGGCCCTTACACACCCTTCAGAGACCCCAAGAAGCTCATCAAGGACCCTTAAAACCTCCTCCCAGACTACAACTTTATTGTGAACCGAAAGAACCTAGTCACTAAATCAATATCTTATGAACTGTCACCTCTCTCTCAATGATTGGTCCATCTCCGTTGATGGAATTGGCGTTGAGTTGGATCCATAGGTAGGTGGCGCCCACTGCTGTCAGCTGAGGAGGGGCAATCGGTACAGGAGGTTCTGAGGGACAAACAGAACCAGGATCATTTTTACCCACAGACACACACAAACACAAACACAAACACTCCTCTGTGTTTCACTGATCTCTGTTAACGAGGGAGGAAGGAGTTAACGAGTTAATTAATATTTGTGACCTTCGGCAAATCACTGCAGACCTGGATTCCATTACCCAGAATCCCCGGTGGTGATGCTCTACTTCCTCCTGACCCACTTCATCTCTCTCTCTCTCTCTCTCTCTCTCCCTCCACACACACACACACACACACACACACAGAGTAAGTAGGATACATGTGTAATGATGCATGTTATCATGTAACATGTTCAGGTTAATACTCACCTGTGTGTGTGTGAGAGAGAGAGAGATAGACCACATTTTTTCACACACACAGTTTGAGTGACGGTTCAATCAGGGATTTCGCTGCTGGGGATTGTGGGATATGTGTCAGGTCATGTGACCAACAAACACCTCCTCACCTGTCACTGTATGTGTGTGCAGAGAGATCAGACAAGCTATCAACTCGACTGCCCCCCCCCCCAAACACACACACATTGAAGGTTGAGACTTGGTTTTTAAGACTAGAATCAGGTTTAGGTCAGGGTGAGGAGCTGAGGAATGCATTATGTCAATGACGGTCCCCACAAGTATAGAAATACAAGTGTGTGTGTGTGTGTGTGTGTCAGAGCTTTCTCCCAGTATTGATCGGCTACGTTATGAATGATAGCCAGACAACCTGATCTGTTTCCTCCTCACATCCTTGGACAGACAGTGAAACTACAGAAAACCACTGGTGCCACAATCGCTCATGTTACAGTGCAATAGCTGTGAGCAAGTGTTGACTGTTCAACCAGAAACCAGCAGAGAAACGTCGACTGTTCAACCAGAAACCAGCAGAGCTGTTCGACCTTGTCTGACTGCAGACTTTTTAATCACCGTTGTCTTTCACGGCCAAAAAGAGATTTATATGAAGGAGATTAAACCTGATGATTTTGTTTCAAGAGGTTTTCAGACCCCAGAAATATCTCTAGAACCTCATCAAGGACCACCTTAATCCAGACCCCTACTACCTGGTCAAGAGCTCTGGAACCTTTCACAGATCCCTAGAAGATCATCAAGGACAACTAGAGCCCCGTGAAAAAGCTCAAGAACTTCATTTAGAACCACTAAAACCTCAGGGACCACCCGAACCACATTTCAGACCCCTTAAACCTCATCAAGGACCTGATCAAGGACCACTAGAACCTCATCAGAGATCCCTAGAAAACAATTTGGGGGCACCAGAAACCTTCTCAAGGGCCATTAGTCCCATCACATGTCCCTACATCTTCACTGATGGACCACGTGAACCTGCTTGAGATCCTCATCAAAAACCATTTGAATCCTAAATGTCAATATATGTGTTGCAATGTGTGTGTTGTGTTTGAATTCATTTGAACAAATTACTTTCTGAAGAAGCACAAGAAGTAGAAGAGTGTAATGGTAAAATGTAGTCAGACAGTTGGTTTGTTTCCATCCACCTGTGTTTATCACTGTCTAAAAGTCTTTCCTGTTGTCTGAGGTGTAAAAGTTATTGTGGATCAAACCAGAGACAGACTGAGACTAAACGCTGTCGTCCATGAAGCTGCGAGTTAACGTCACTCGTCTCTTCAGTGAAGAGCTGAAACCATCAGATCTGAGGATGAGGAGGCTGAGACCTTCATCATATTCACACAGGAAACTAACAGAAACGTCTCAGTTCCATCAGGTTTTCCATCGTTTGAGTCTTTGAATGATCTTCTTCTTCTACAAGGGTTTAATGGCACCGACTGGAGAATTAGCACCACCTGCTGTTTGTCTCCATCAACCAGTGAACTCAGATTCACACAGTAACTGTAGTGATGAGACAAACATTCAGTCATGTTTTCTGCAAATTCAGTTTAAATTTGCACTAAATTTGGACAGAAACTAGCAGAACACTGTAAAAAGCAAAGCAAGCTAAGTAAAAATATTTCCAAATCAATATCAATAATTTGTGAGTGATAAACATATAAAATATAAAATAAGTACAAAGGCAGCAAGTCTCATAAATATGGACCAGTTTCTGGAACCAGTTCCAACGACACAGTTCAGGTGATGGATGAAAACTTTCAGCAGTCATTATGATCTTGAGATGAAGAGAAGAAGAATTTAAAAAATGATCTTCACTCTTGTTTCCTGTGTCTCTCTGCACTGAACAGATCGGCATGATGGGAAAGGAAATACCCATAATTCTCCTTTAACAAGCGGAGATGAAAGTGATGTTTCTGAGTTGTCTGACAGCTCCGTCACACGGCAACACACCTCGTTTAATGAGTCATCATTAACACACTGCACACCCGTGTGTGTGTGTGTGTGTGTGTGTGTGTGTGTGTGTGTGTGTGTGTGTTTAGCAGCTGGGGTTAGCGCGCTAACCTTCTGACAGGCTGGAAACAGGGAGAAAAAAGGGGGCTTTTACTTTGGAGTGATTCATCTTCACAAATGCAGACACTCTTTGACAAAACGCCACTGATTCTCCTTTTTAAACAGCAAACTGACTTTTTAATGAGGCTCTGCTTTAACCTGACACTCACACACACACACACACACACACACACACACAGTCTGTAATGAGGTGAGAAGCTTAAATAAAAATGTTCCTCGTTTGATGACGGAGTCATTAAAATAAAAATATGACAAACTGCCGCTTTGATCAGAAGGAGACAGAAAGAGAGAGACAGGTGGACACAGAGAAACAGAGAGAGAGAGAGAGAGAGACAGAGAGACAGGTGGAGACAGGGAGAGAGAGACAGAGAGAGAGAGACAGAGAGAGAGAGAGAGAGAGAGACAGGTGGAGACAGAGAGAGAGAGAGACAGAGAGACAGGTGGAGACAGAGAGAGAGAGACAGAGAGAGAGAGACAGAGAGAGAGAGAGGTGGACACAGAGAGACAGAGAGAGACAGAGAGAGAGAGAGAGAGAGAGAGAGAGAGAGAGAGAGAGAGAGAGAGAGAGAGAGAGAGAGAGAGAGAGAGAGAGAGAGAGAGAGAGAGAGAGAGAGAGAGAGACAGAGAGAGAGCGACAGAGAGAGACAGAGAGAGAGAGAGACAGAGACACAGAGAGAGAGAGACAGAGAGACAGAGAGAGAGAGAGACAGAGAGAGAGAGAGAGAGAGAGAGAGAGAGAGAGAGAGAGAGAGAGAGAGAGAGAGAGAGAGAGCGACAGAGAGAGACAGAGAGAGAGAGAGAGAGAGAGAGACAGAGACACAGAGAAAGAGAGACAGAGAGACAGAGAGAGAGAGAGAGAGAGAGAGAGAGAGAGGGAGACACAGAGAGAGAGAGACAGAGAGAGAGAGAGACAGAGAGAGAGAGAGAGACAGACAGAGAGAGAGAGAGAGACAGGTGGAGACAGATTTCATATAATCTGATGAAACTGTTTCTAAAAGGGGATTAAAATATGCGACATAATTAAAATACGTTTTACTGGGCAGAAGTCAGAGTTCTGTTTTGTATAAATAATCAATAAAGCAGGAAAATCACTGGAACCATCAAACTAGAGTTGAAACCGATTAATTGATTGATAAAAAGTTAATTGGCAAATATTTCCTTTTTGCTTCTCCTACAATGGGAAGTTTTTCTTTCTTTTCCAGAAAATAAACAGAACATTTTTAGTAAAAAACATTTTGGATAAAACTTCTTTCTTTGTTGTTTCTTCCTTTTTCTGCTGTTTTCTTTTGTTCTCTTTTCTGTTTTCTCAGCAATCGTAATCACAACAATTATAAATGTAAACAGAACAAAATGCTCGTCACTAAAAATGACACAAACATTTCAGCCAATCAGAGGACAGGACTCACGTTTGACTGTGAGGTCAGCGTAGGAGGACACACCCACGCCTCGCTCTGATTGAGCGATGCAGCGATAGCGTCCAGAGTCGCCTTTGGTCGTGTTCTCCACGTCGAAACTCGCCACGTAACGCCGAGAGTTCACTGGTTTGGTTTCTCTGAGGGCCGCCTGACGGCCGCCCATCCCCTGGAGAGCAGGACAGCCGAGCTTCAGAGTAATACTACACAGTACACGGCAGTACACAGAGTACTACACACACAGTACATGGCAGTACACATACTACACACAGTACACGGCAGTACACAGAATACTACACACACAGTACATGGCAGTACACATACTACACACAGTACACGGCAGTACACAGAATACTACACACACAGTACACGGCAGTACACAGAGTACTACACACACAGTACACGGCAGTACACAGAGTACTACACACACAGTACACTACAGTTCTGATTATGTTGAGTATTGATCAGTACCTGCAGGTAGAGCAGCAGGTTGCTCTGCGGTCGTCCGTTGACGGTGCAGTGAAACGTCGCCGTCTGTCCTGCGTTCACCTCCACGCCTTTAATGTGCAGGAAGTGAGGCGTGCTCACTAAATACACACACACAAAATACAGCGATCAGAGGTCCCACAGTGATGACATCATCACCGGACTGATGTCACCACAGTAACAGTTAAACTTCCACAGTTAACACAGTTAAACCCCTGATCTCTTGAGCAAGGCAGCGAAAAGCTCAGAACCGTTTAGAGAATGGATCATGGAGGGTGTGTGTGTGTGTGTGTGTGTGTGTGTGTGTGTGTGTGTGTGTGTGTGTGCGTGTGTGTGTGTGTGTGTGTGTGAGGTAAAAACAGACAACAAGAAACAGATCAGGTTAAGGATGTTTACTGGAGATTTAAAACACACACACATACATTGTGTGTGTTTTTGTATCCCAGTGGGGACTTCCTGAGTGTCCCTACAGAGATAGTGATACAAATATGTGTGTGTGTGTGTGTGTGTGTGTGTGTGTGTTGTGTGTGTGTGTGTTCATATAACAAAACATCAGAAATGTGAGTCTTCAGACAGGCAGGTAGATAAACAGATGGATGGATCAAAGTCCATGCTAATCAATTTATAATTTATATTTAATGAGCTCCCCTGTCTCCACACACACACACACACACACACACACACACACACACACACACACACACACAAAAACCAAACAAGAACACATTGACCTTGATTCTATGATGCCAGCTCAACTTTTAACATTGTTATTAAATTAAGCGGCCAAACCTCGTTAACCAATTAGGAGCCTGTTCTACAAGGGGTTGGGTCTCTCTCTCTCTCTCGCTCTCTCTGTGTGTGTGTGTGTGTGTGTATACTTACTGCACTGGTGTCCCTGCAGTGTGATGTCCTTGATGGCCACAACTCCTCTCTGTCCGGTGCTGACTGCCTCGAACACCACCTGACACACAGATCAGTGTCTGGTTCATGAGTCTGATGATTGTCAGTAGTACTCGCAGTACTCACAGTACTCCTAACAGTAGTACTATTATTAATATTTATTATTGTTTTTATCACCAGATCTGTCCAGACAGTGCTGATGAGTCTAAAATGGTTTTATACGAACTTTAGATCCAGTTTTTTGAATCATGTTAAGACAGAGTTTAAAACAGGTTTCAGACCAGACTAAGTTTCACTGCAGATTTTGACCTAGTGAGGACGGAGTCCCACAGAGTTCTGGACAAAGCTATTGTCAAGTATAGAAGGGACTTTCTTTCCAGATAAGACTGAGTCTGAAAGGGAGCTTTAGACCAAAGTCAAGACCTCGTCCGCTTCGATCGAGTCAATACTGAGTCTAAAAAGGCCTTTGGAAGCAGTTAACAGCAAGTTTGTATAAGAGTTTTAATACGTGTAAAGGTTCTCAGAGGGGCTTCGGGCCAAGACTGTTTTTAAAGAGGTTTCAGACCTAAACAGTTCAAATGTTTGTTGGACAATTCTCAGTCGAGAAGACATGTCCACAGACGAACAGCTCAGTGACTGCAGCCTCGTGCTGTGATTATTCTTCACTGTGTTTTTATTATTTATTATCTGTCTGTAAAGTGTCTTAATCTTATAAACCAAATAGAAATAGAAATTCAATGAAATAAGTGTATTATTATCACTATTAATTCTAAGATCTTTAGTGAAACAAAGCAGCAGTTTTATATCAGTGTGTGTGTGTGTGTGTTTACATTCCACAGTCTTATCAACATCTACCGGAAACTGGCGACACACACTTCCTGTTGGCGCCCAGAAACAGGAAGGTCTCCTCCCTCCATCCATCAGTGTGTCCTCGTCCTCCTGGTTCTATTCTTCTGTTTTTATCTCTCCTTCCTCTCAGCTCTGACTCCTCTTCCCTTCATTCTTCTCTCTGCCATCATTCACTTCCTGTTTCATGTTCACTTGTTTTTCTGTCTCTTTCTACCTTTCTTCTGCATTTCTTTCCTTCTTCTTAGTTTTATCTTCTACAATTTCATTTAGCTTTTATCCAAAGCGACGTACATCCACCTGCCGATGGAACAGCCATCGGGGGCACTTCAACACTTCGACTGCGGGAGCCAGGGATCGAACCACCAGCCTTCTGATGGGTGGATGACCGCTCCACCTGCTGAGCTACAGCCGCTCCACCTGCTGAGCTACAGCCGCTCTACGTCCTGAGCTACAGCCGCTCCGCCTCCTGAGCTACAGCCGCTCCGCCTCCTGAGCTGAGCTAGCCGCTCCGCCTCCTGAGCTACAGCCGCTCCACCTGCTGAGCTACAGCCTCCTGAGCTACAGCCGCTCCACCTCCTGAGCTACAGCCTCCTGAGCTACAGCCGCTCTACGTCCTGAGCTACAGCCGCTCCACCTGCTGAGCTACAGCCGCTCTACGTCCTGAGCTACAGCCGCTCCACGTCCTGAGCTACAGCCGCTCCGCCTCCTGAGCTACAGCCGCTCCACCTGCTGAGCTACAGCCTCCTGAGCTACAGCCGCTCCACCTGCTGAGCTACAGCCTCCTGAGCTACAGCCGCTCCACCTGCTGAGCTACAGCCGCTCCACGTCCTGAGCTACAGCCGCTCCACCTGCTGAGCTACAGCCGCTCCACCTGCTGAGCTACAGCCGCTCCGCCTCCTGAGCTACAGCCGCTCCACCTGCTGAGCTACAGCCGCTCCACGTCCTGAGCTACAGCCGCTCCGCCTCCTGAGCTACAGCCGCTCTACGTCCTGAGCTACAGCCGCTCCGCCTCCTGAGCTACAGCCGCTCCACCTGCTGAGCTACAGCCGCCCCTTCAGTCCTTGTTTTTCTTTTTTATGTTCTTTTCTTTCCTTATTCTCCCTCTCCCTTTCTTTCTTTGTCACTTTCTTCTTCCTGTCCTTTTTTATTCTCTTGTCATCTCCACTTTCCCCTCTTTCTCTAATTTTCCTTCCTTTGTTCTTTCTATCAGTCTTTCTTTCACTCCTTCTTCTTTCCTTGTTTCTTTATTCTGTCCTTCTCTTTCTTTCTTGTCCATTCTATCCTTTGTTCCATCCTTCTTTCCTTTCTTTACTTCCTTGCTGTCCTTCGTTGTTTCCTTCCTTCTCTTTTCCTTTCTTCCTTTCTCTCTTTTTTGTTGGCGTCGCTCTCTTTTCATCTTTCGTCTCTCGTTAACTCCATCACTCTAACGAGGTGGATCTGTTGTTGCCGTAGTGATGCAGCTAATTAGTGACGCCTGCTGTGATGATGAGACAACCACAGCTGTGTGTGTGTGTGTGTGTGTGTGTGTGTGTGTGTGTGTGTGTGCTACCTGGTAGTAATTAGGCCAGAAGGTGGACACAGCAAGCTCCACCCCTTTCCAGATGTGGTAGGCGGGGCCTGATGAGTTAAAGACTGGAACTCCCAGAGGACTGTTGTTCTCTGCAGGAAACATAAACACTATGAACATACCTGAGAGCTCCGCCCCCACACAGACACACCTGAGAGCTCCGCCCCCACACATACTATCACAGTACTTCAAGGTACCTTTGATGTAGACATTACTGTGTTGTAGTATTTGGGTGTAGCACTGTTGTACCAGTATTTGTACCTTTGATGTAGACGTTGAGCGTGGCGGGTGTGGCGCCCTCGCGACCTCCTGCCTGGTAAAACAGGAAGCTGACACAGTGTGTGTCGTTTTCTTTGAGTGGCGGCAGCAGCAGCTGAGCACGCTGACCGCCGTAACGACCCGACGTGTTCACAAACAGGAAGGAGGAACCTACAAACAGGAAGTGACCCCTCATTAACAAAATTAAGTCTTCACAATAAAAGCATGTCATAAAGACTGCAGAAAGACAAGAAGGTAAAAATAACGTAAATGCAGAGGGTTGTTTACAAACTAAACACACAGGTGACATAAAATAACATATATATTTATAATAACATAATATATTTTAATATATCAATGAAGTTTCTACTGTTTCCACAGATATGAACTCAGTCTGTGATATAACTTTCAGTAACGCAGAAAGTAAAACAGTTATTAATAGAAAAAAAGCCATATCAGCTATCAATAAAGAAATACACACAACTTCACAAATCAATCATTTTGGTCACATTTAAAGAAAATAAAAGTCAGATTTAAAAGGTGAAAGTTTCTAGACTTCAGAAGAAAAGCATGTGATTTTTTGTGAAGTAGCATTATGATAAATAAAATCGACATCCAGTCAGTCAGTCCAGTCAGACAGCGATGTCAAAATAAAAGCACATGTAAGGTTACTTGATGGGATTTATAGACTTTAAAGTCAAAGGATGTAAAAAGTGCAAAGACGACATCAAGACACCAATAAAAAGATGAAAGAATCATGTGAGCGATGAGCTCATCAAACAGGAAGTCCATGTCTGACAGGGGAAGAGAAAATAAGAGACTCTCATCTGGAAATCCATCATTCATCAATGACGATGAAGAATAAACTGTGTGTGTGTGTAATGTGTGTGTGTGTGACCACAGCTGTCAATCAGATGAGCTTCTCTCTTTTCTTCAGTTCTCAGTTTCTGTAAAGTTTATATGAAATTCAAAGGACTCTTTTACAGTGTGTGTGTATGTGTGTGTGTGTTGAAGGACGTCTCCATGGTAACAGTGGTTGTGCAGCTGTCAGTCAAACAGTGTTCAGACTGTTAATGAATCCTGTTCAACACTGTTAAAAGTCAGATGTTCTGTTGTTGCTCGCCGCTGCTCTTCTCGTTTCACTGAACGAGATCAACATGAAGATTTCGTCTCCTGGAACGTTCATCGTGTTAAAACTGTCACAAATTCAGATTATGTGTATGTGGCATTCAAAACTACAGTGATTCACAAATCATCAGCGTCAGAAACAAACGGTGGCACGTGAGACTAACATCTGTAGTTTCTTTGTCTCTTGATGATAGATTAGAAGTTTTTACATCTCCGAAATAAACTTTATTGACCTTCAGATGTAAAAACGACAAACAGTGATTTCCTCCGGAGATCAATTTAATCTGAGAGTTTGCTTTGATTTCCACGTTACAAGAGTGTGTGTGTGTGTGTGTGTGTGTGTCAGCAGATCAATGGTCCTTGAGGAGAATCGATTAGAAAAACAAGAGTTTTAATCATCGCAGAGAGAAGAGGAGGAGGAAGAGGAGGAAGAGAGATAAATGAGGGGAAAATGAGGAGGAGAGGATGGGCGAGCGAGGACAATACAGACTGATGAAGGGAGAGAGAGGGAACAATCCACACTGATGAGACTCAGATTCTTATGTAAATATGAACACAAGCATTTATGTGTGTTTTCATTTTGAGATGTCTGATTTTGCTTCTTCTCATGTCTCTCTGTGAAGTTTTATACGATGTGGAGCTGAAATGATTAGTACATTTTATTTATTTTATTTTCATTTTTTCACATTCATATCTTTCAGATAAGAATACATACACATAAATACATAAACGTCTCTGATCTCATTTGAGTTGTGAACATTTCTCCAGAGAATTAGAAGTATTTTATTATTAAATAGTTTTGTTTATTAGCTTGAATTTATATATTTCTGTTCACTGAAGCCTTTTTGTTCTTGTGTTTTTTTATTTGTTCTTGTTCATAAATTTCTCCTCATTTCTTCTTTTAATTAGTCATTTGTTAATTTTTGCTTTAATTTCGGCTCATTTTTTTTTACTCTACTTTTTTCTTTACTCTCATTTGTGGCACTAAAATCGAACCTTTCTGAACATCAGTTTTTCTTTCTGTGTTCAGACTTTGTTCCGGGTCATATTTCCGTGGATTGTCCTGACTGGTTCGGTCATGTCTCAGTGTGTATGTGTGAAAATACGTTTGTGTGTGTGCGTGTATACCAGCTGTTTCCTTAGCAACTGAGGAATGTTCTTGAACAAACAGCCGCAGAGTCGAGCTGCACATGTGAGAGATTTTCAGCAGTGAAACAAAATTCACTCCTCAGAAATACAGCAACCCTGAAATATCAAGAATGATCCTGAAAAGTCTGGAATAACTTTGGAAACATGAAGCACAAATTTGAAAATAACCTCCAGAGATTTGTTGACCCAGAATAACAGAACTGATCTTGGAAAGTCATGAATTAAACTGAAATCTCTGGACTAAACGTTTCAGTTTTATTCACGACTTTATAACTTCATCCCTTTTACTGTTTTATATCTGTGTTTTCAGGGATATTTCAGATTTTCAGTTTTATTCCTGACTTTGCAGGTTGACATCTCAAGGTCATTAACAATGTTATCTGGTAAAGATTAGGATCAAGATTGTTACCAAAACGTTTAAAAGGATTAAAGCTGCTGGGATGTGAGCATCTCTTCATGTTCAAAGATGAAACATTTTCATAAATACAAATCACTGGATCACTTTGATGCAGAAGAGAAGTTAAAAACAGGAGGAGGTTTGTTCTGGATGGACCTCACAGATACTGATATCCTCAGGAAGTGTGAATCACAGTGAATGAGATCAACATGTTTCATATTTGTTTGTATATGTTTCAATGTGTTTCATGTCTCAGTTCACATCAGAGTTTTGACTCATGAAGAATAGAATGAAACCCATTGAATTTATAGGTTGAAAACTGTGGTTGATGAAACCTAATCAATGACATGAGCCCGACTCTCCTGCACAAACTGTGGATTATTCTAACATGACTGATAAATCGCTGCTGTATTCACTGTACGTTGGACTGTGGTGTGACAATAAAACTTTATATATTGTTTAGTTTATATGTTACTGTACTACAGTAAAGGTTTGTTCATTTTCCAGTTAATTTAACTTTTATTATTTGTTGTCATTTCTTCAGTCGTCTCATTTGTCGCTGTTCATTTATTAGTTTTTAATTTTTTTCCCTGTAGCTTTTTCTTTAGTTGTTTGTTCTCGTTTCTTTTAATCTTGTTCTTGAAACGTGAGCTCAGGTGAATGTTTGCTCAGTCATTAATGGAAATTTACCTTCATGAGAGTCAATTATTAATTTATTAATTAACCAATCAAAGGAGAGAAAGAGAGACAATTTGTGATAAAGAGAGAAAAATGCGTGAGGAGAAAGAAAGACAGAAAATAGAAAAACAAACTGCTGATCTCGATCGTGTCTTCGTGTTTCTCTCTCTTGTTAACCTCCCGCCCCCCTCTCACCTGTCAGCCAATCATAGATGACCCCTGCCATTTCTAAACCAATCACATCAGACCCAGCTCACACACACACACACACACACACACACACACACACACAGATGGAGGGGGGTAATTCTATTACCAGAGTTATATTGAAACGTGAGGAGAGGCAGCTGCAGCGTATTGAGAAGATTTACACAAATAACACACACACACTTCCTGCTGGTGTGTGTGTATTGAATGCTGAGCTGAACAGCATTCTGATGTAGGTGTTGTTATTTTCGTGGTGTGTGAAGCCTGACTGGTTCGTCCTCTGCGGATCTGCTGGTTCTGAATGTAAACCGGTGTGAGGGTCCGGGCAGCTCGGATGTTGTCTCTGATGTGCTAGAACCAGATCCAAGTGCTTCATCAGAGATGTTTAGACCAAACACTGCAGACTTTTTAGGATCAGGGACGACGGCGGCTGTCTTGAAGCAGGTGGGAACACTGAGACCTGCAACTGATACGTAGAAAACGTCAGTGACGACATCGACTGGCTGGTTGGCACATGTTGTAGTTAGGGAGAAAACTGATATAATATATATGATATATAACTGACATTATTGATACCTATGCCAGTATGAGTTCTGCTTATTGGTCCAATGTATTCATTATCAATTCCCTTATTGATTCCTGATCAATTTTCTGTGTGGAAAAAAGTTTTTTCACAGTGTTGTCAGCTGTCATTATTTTTGAGTCTGAAATAAAGACATGCATGTGACTCAGGTGTGCAAACGCTGCAGCGGGATTTTACAGACGACACTGTTGTCATCTATCTTCATGAAATGAAGCCACATTTGGATCGTTTCTTCATCTCCGCCATGACAGCGTAGATGTGTTTGAGTCACAAGGAACTGATCAGCTCGGAGGCACACGATTCTGGTGGACAATTTGGAACCGGTTCTCAGTGCTTATGGTTCTCGATTCCCATTACTATTCTTAGTCCAGAGCCAGGGACGGAATCAGGTCCAGCAGCTTTAGTCCTCAGCAGGGTTCTTCTCATATCTTACCGGCAGAGTCCGGTCCGGCTGTTCTGTGGGGGTTCTGCCTCTGGAAAAGCCCTTTGACGTCCTTCTACAGGATAGAGAGAATCGTCACTGTGGTGGGGGAGGAGGGGGCAGGTGTGGAGGTCCCAGGCCCCTGCTGAGCTGGGGGAGGTGGAGCTGGTGGATGGAGGGCAGCACAGAGTCCAGGATTGAGCCACAAGGCCACATCTCCATGAAGCAAAAATGTAAGATGATGTTTTACCCTCCAGCAGCTGAAGTTCGTCCAGTTCGTTACACAGTAAGGAAACGTCCCCGGGAGCAGTTTGTTTCGAGTCCACGCAGGAGACGTACGAGCGCAGGAGCGCATTTCCTTCTCCTCTGCTTCACTGAATAAACAAAGGTGAGGACACCTTTGACCAGAATGTCCAATAGTTCCACTGATGACATGAAAGATGTGTGAAATAAATCCAGTGCAGTTGTTCCTGAGCTCCTCTCTGGTGGAAGAGCTTCAGGTTTCACAGCAGGAAACTGAAACCACAAACCAAACGAGACAAAACAATGTGCACCAACACAGCGAAGCAGCCGTCTGAGGAGCCAGAGGATGTGACCGTCTGTTTTATTGACTGTACAAATGTTGAAGGCAAGACGGTTAAATTACTGACATTTGATGTAAAAATGGATAAATTCAGCCCGTGTGTTTTTTTTCTCTTTGAAGGAGCTAAGCTAACCACATCTAGGAGCTATCAGACGCTGCACAAGACCCACAACAAGACGACTCAACAAAATGTCACAGTGTTGAGATTGACCATCCGGACAATAGGGAACCAGCGTGTCAGAGTGACCTCTCCTCTGATTGGCTGGGTCTGAGTCACAGTCGCTCTGTGTGTTTAAACTCCCTGAATGAGGCTTTAATTGGTTTTGGCAGGATGCTGATAGTGGCTTTATACTGGACACACACACACACACACACACACACACACACACACTCTCAGAACCGTGTCATGTTCAAAGGCTGCATGAATCTCCTGCATGCCGACACGCTGATAAACCCTTTAACACACTAATTAACCCAGACACACACACACACACATGATCACACACATGAACACAAACACTACACATTTACACACAATAAACACAAAAACACAAATACACACTCTGTTTGGCAGATAAACAATAGAAAACTCAGTCCAAAACTTCAAACACACACTGACTCTTGTTCACCTTTAAACACTGTTTACCTGTTGGCTGCAGCTGTGTGTGTGTGTGTGTGTGTGTGTGTGTGTAATCTGTTTTCAGTTTAAAGAGGGAGAGTGTGCGTGTGTTTGTTGTTTTTGTGTGAGTTGTTCACAACAGTTTGTATTTTTTTAACACACACACACACACACACACACACAGAAAAGTGGTTTTGACCTCCAGGTCTCTTTAACACAGAAAGGCATTGTGGGAGTTATCACACAACAGACAGAGAGAGAGAGAGAGAGAGAGAGAGAGAGTGTGTTGTATTTATATTTGCCTTCAAGCTTCACTGTGTGTGTGTGTGTGTGTGTGTGTGTACTGTGTACAGCTGGCAGTGAGCTGATAACAGCCCTATTAGAAATATTAATATACCCTGAACCCCACAGAGACACACACACACACACACACACACCAAAGGCATCTGAGTGTGTGTGTGTGTGTGTGTGTGTGTTCCTCTGGTCATCCCTGATTGGAGCAAATCAATTAAAGGCTGAGACCATGGCATTTCATTGGCTGACAGCTGTGACAGACAGGCGGATGTCCTGTTCGCCTGAGGGACGAACTGACTGAAGAGTAAAGAAGGAAAAAGATGGAACAACCAAACAACTGCAAGAGAACCTTCAAACACCAGAGAACAGAACAGAAAAAGAGCAGGAGGAGAACTGACTGTCTGTAAATGCAGATTCAGTGATGCTGAGCATCCAGGTCCTGGAACAGAGAACCAGCTGTTCAGTCCTGGAGGGTTCACAGAATCCATCCAGCCTGAGTGTTTGTGGAGGCTGACAACTGTCCCGGTGTGTTGCAGGGGGACACTGTGAAGGTATCTGAAGGTGCGGTCGAGCTGTGACAGTGTCAGTATAGTGACCCTAGGATCGTATCTCTGCTTCTTTGCAGATGATGTGGTTCTGTCCTCAGACCGGGACCTTCGGTGAGCACCGTTTGCAGGTTGTAAAAACAGTAGAAATCCTTCTTTGGCAAAGAGTTGCTGTCTGGAGTTGTAGTATTTTGGGTTCTTGTTGTGAGAGAAGGTAAGATGGAACGAGAGATCACGACAGTTGTGGTGAACTGATTTGTCCTGAAGTGATTGTGTGTGTGAGGCCTCACCTTCTTTCCTGCGATTATTAGCTTTCTGTAATGACCAGAAGAACAACATCGTGGAAACAAGCAGCCAAATGAGTTTCCTTTGCAGGATGTGGGAGCTCAGACCTTCTGTGTTCAGAGAGAATGTGAATCTCAGAGGAAGCACAGGTGCAGAAAGGAAAGCAACAGGATAGCTAGCTTACCGCTAATGTCTGTTTAGTCGGTATGTTGGCTGTTTGCGATGAATAAACACAAACAGTCCGGCAGTCAAATTCATGCAAATGATGCCAGATGAAAATGAGCTTCACTTTCCATCTGAACACACCTTGAGAGACAAGGTGAGGAGCTCAGAGTAGAACCGTCGAAATGGATCAGAGGAGATGAATCAGCTTCTGAACACGAAGCCTCCTGGACGCCAGCAGACCAGAACACTGGATTCGACAGGAACCTGAGGAACAGCTGAACGCTGTGTCTGCGGAGAACGATGTCTGGGCGGCGGCGCAGAGCCGACTGCCACCGAATCAAACATATCCCATGAGCTGTAGCGACAGTCAAAGCTTGATGGGAGCTGTAGTTCTTAAATGTAAACAAGATAAGTGATCTTTGATTTAATTATTTTACTTTCCAGCGCAGCAGGAGATGCACAGTTAGCTACTAACAGGAAAGATATTAGCTTCAAACTAATGATTTCAGTTAGGTGCTGTTAGCTGTCGGCGAAATTCACCTCAAAGACTCTGACTCTGTGAACTAAATATATCCATGCGGTCATGGTTTGGTTTTGGCCTCTGACACTGATAGGACTGTCTGCTGGTTATTTTTAACTTACAGTGACCAGATGCCTTTAAGTTCTTCTGACTCAACAAACCAAGAATTAGAACAACAAAGCTGCTGCAGAAGATTTTGTTCAAACATTCAAACTATGATGAAAAACAGACTGATAATATAAGTGGATTATATTTGTAAAGCAGAGAAAACTGAGGGCTTCTGAGAGACACTGAGGTAAAACTCGCTCAGGACTCAGCTCCTCGTTCTGAAGCCGTCAGCAGGAACAAACTGCTAACGAGTCGGGAAGTCAGAGAAACAAATCAGTGAGAGGAAAATATTCACTGTCCACAGCCTGAAACACTGTGTGAGTGTGTGTGAGTGTGTGTGTGTGTGTGGCAGTAAAGGGTATTAGAGAAGATTACTGTTGTTCACACTGACAGCAGAGAGAGAGAGAGCTACATGGTTCAGATTAGATTGAACTTGTACCATTTATAAGAACATTAAATGGAGCCTGCAATCACTGGTCAATCGATGCCTCACTGCTGCTCAGTGTGTGTGTGTGTGTGTGTGTGTGTGTGACTGCAGTATTAAACCAGGCGAAGAACAGCATCTGTATCGAGTTTTTTTCCAGCTCAGACCTCCTGCTCTCTCTGAGTGAGAACACATGCAGAACCGCTATTTAAGAAGTGTCTATTTTAAAATAAATGTTGTAAAGCTTTAAGCGTAGGCAGATGCACATTATAAGGCTCAGCTAGCGCCCCCTACAGACTACCATGTTCACGTTTCGGTCTAAATAACCTTTCGGCACACGGAGCGTGGTGTGTTTGATCCTGCAGGGCTGAACTCACAACCACAGCTTCAAGATGAAAACGTTAACTTGTCGCAGACAAGCTTAAACTGGAAGCTGCACAGACAGACAGGAAGGATTATGGGTATTGTAGCAGATGTTATGAAATAAAGAGACAGCCTGTAGTCCATTCATGTCCATAAACTTTCTCTCTCTGACTTAGAATCTGTGAAAAACAATGTAAAATGTTAAAATAAATAGAGTCAAAGAAAAACTGCAAAAGATCCATGAGAAACAATGGAAGGAATCAAAGCTCAGAAACCACTTCAGATCGGCTCTGAACAGCCTTCACCTCCATCAGAGGCTGGGAGGAGAAAACACAGTAGCGGTCGACCAATCACAGCTCTCGTTGGTATCTGTGTCGCAGGTAAGACGTAACACCTGAACACAGACGTACAAATGAAGGTTAATGACAGAAGAGTTAATGGTCAGATTGTCCAACCACAGGTTTAGACGGTGTTGACGTGTTTTCAGTCCATTTGGTCATAAATTCATCAGGAATAAGAAGGAAGTGCAGGGTTTCATTGAACATCATTGGGAAACAGTGAGTGAGAACAGTTTGAAGTAGAAACGGGGCGTTCGACTGTTTTTACTGACTCGAGCTTGTTTGAGTTGTCACGAAAGAGTCGGGTTTTCATGTCAACCGATTCACCAAGTCAGTCACCCAGAGCTCAGTGGACCCCCCACCACCCACGGCACCCACTGAGCATGTGCACCAGAGACTTCCACTGGCCAAGATGACTAGCTTCCAGTTTAGCCCGTCGCTAACTTGAGTGGGTTAAATATTCTAATTGTGCAGTTCTTCTAGACTTTCCAAACGTTAGTGGACCCAATGGATGTAATTCTGAAGCGAGTCATTTCACTGGGGTTGAGGTGATGTCAAAAAGATGAATCCACAGTTTTACAGCTGCTCATTTTCCCGTGATTGTGTGCAGGAGAAATGTTTTTGGACTCCTCTCAAACAGGAAGTTGTAATTACACAGTTTGACCACTATGTCAGATTGGCTTCAAAGCCCGGTGCTGTTGGGTCGGACCTTCAGCGAGAACTGAACTGAAAGGCACTGAAGTGGTTTCTTTCAGTTTCTTTCATAATATGAGTTTCACAACAGTGGGACAGAGGGACACGTGGTCTCGCCTCGTCTTCACAGGTAGGAGGGAAGAGTCCCTGAACAAGTCAGTGGAGATGAGGACTTGTCACTCCCAAGTTGCTGAAAAGATGCGTTTGTGACTCGCACATCACAAGTTTCAATGTTCAGTTCAAGAAAACCGGAACAGCAAAATCAATGGTGGCGCATTGATGAGTCACTGAACGACTGGAGCCGTAAAACGAACAGCGGAACAGAAAGACTTAGATTCACTGAATTTTCTGTAATTTATGTGAGACAAATTGAATTTGTCACCAATTCAAACAGACGAAGAAAGTGACTGTGGTCCTTCAGGTCACATGAGCACAAAAAACAGAAATACTGCGAGTATTTCTGAACACTGTACAGAGTACTACTACAACCACACACACACAGACAGAGTATCAGCAGCTGCCTCCAGATCTTAAATTGCAGTTGGAGTCCTGCCGTCACACACAACCTGCTCCATCTGTCTCTCTCTCTCTCCCTGTCTGCCTCCACCTCGCTCGCCCAGCCTCTCTGTGGTGGAGGGTTAGTTAGATTTAAAGCCCTGCCTCGCCCCGCTCACGGCTCCACATATCAGCTGGGAGGAGATCGAACCACAGAGAGTGTGTGTGTGTGTGAGAGAGAGAGAGAGAGAGTGTGTGTGTTGGGAGAGAAGCTGTTTGCTCCCTGATTGCCTGGATTGGTTGCAATTAGTCACACACACAAACCCCCTCTTTATTGAAAAGAAAGGAGGTGACAAACTCTCCTCTCCTCTCCTCCTTCTCTCCTCTCCTCCTCCTCTCTCCTCTCCTCTCCTCCACTCTCCTCTCCTCCTCCTCTCTCCTCTCCTCTCCCCCTTCTCTCCTCTCCTCCTTCTCTCTCCTCTCCTCTCCTCTCCTCTCCTCCTCCTCCTCCTCTCCTCCCTCCTCCTCTCCTCCTCTCCTCTCCTCTCCTCCTTCTCTCCTCTCCTCCTCCTCTCCTCTCCTCCTCTCTCCTCTCCTCTCCTCTCCTCCTTTCTTCCTCCTCTCCTCTCCTCCTCTCTCTTCGTCTCCTATAAATCACATTAAACAGGACAGTAACCACCTCCTCTCTGTGTGTCCTCGCTCAGCCTGTCTCTCACGTGATTGGCTCAGTGATTTAAGAGCGCTGCATTCTCATTCGTCAGCGGCTTAACCTCTGCGAGCATGTGACAAACGGCTCACACACAGTAACACACAGTCGGTGTTATCTCTCTGGGTTCAGTGTTTCTGTCCGTCTATAACTCAGAGGAGAAACTGTGGCGGGTCAATAGAAGATAACAAAAGCTGCAGCAGCTTTTTCTCTCTCGTTGCCTTCAGGTACAAAGAGTCCGACTGAGAAGCTGCATTAATGGAATAATTCAATACTTCATTATAGGAAGAACATTTATTCTCTTTCTTTCCAACAAATATACAACATTACACCTTCCAGCAATGTTGGTGTGTGTAATTCTATATATACACACACACACACACACACACACACATATCTATACATATATATACACACATGTATATATCTACTGGTGAATCATCATCTGAATCTTCACAGATCTTCATAGTTCAGATCTTCACAGATCAGATCTTCATAGTTCAGATCTTCATAGTTCAGATCTTCACAGTTCAGATCTTCATAGTTCAGATCTTCACAGTTCAGATCTTCATAGTTCAGATCTTCATAGATCAGATCTTCACAGTTCAGATCTTCATAGTTCAGATCTTCACAGTTCAGATCTTCATAGTTCAGATCTTCATGTCGAGTCTCAGCTCGTTGTTTCTGGATCAACTCTCCTGTTCTGCTTCGCTCTCAGTTCTCTCATGTCGTCGTTCTCAGAGAAGAAGCTGTAAAAAGCCACAGTTGACGAGCGGCTGAGCAGCAAACAGCCGACACTCAGTCAGAGCAGCTGCTGAACACGGTGCAGACTTCAGCAGCTACAGAGACAGAGGTTTCCCTCAGGAGCTGGAGGAGAACAAACACAGAGCTACAAGAGCGAGAACGTTGGACTGAGGTTCATCAGGTGACACAAACACGACAAACAGATGATCGTGTTGATCTGAAACTGCTCGAGCTGGAAATAAACAGCTGTTTGGTAACATGTTAGTATCATCTAATTTAAAATATGTCTATGTTGTGTTTTTAGTTTGTTCTGCTGCCACCAAGTGAGCAATAGTCATAAAAATGAACAAGTAAAGCAGCTTTAACCAAACTGAAAATATGACAGACAGAGAATGAAAACCTGAGAAACCTCACAAGTACATACTGACTGTTTCAGTGGGATGATCATGTTGCTCCATAACTGCTGGATGCAGCTTTTATGGAGGCTGGTGCAGAAACGAGAGACCAACACATTCATTGTCTGTTTAACATCAATGGAATGACACTGAACGCTTCAGCAGTCAAATAAACACAACTCATGAATTTTTGTTTTGGAGGGAAATGAAATAAAAATCATCTGGTTTTAACTTCAGAGGACCAACATAGGTTCCCTGAGGAACACCTCCTGAATAAAGTCCAAGATCCTGAGTGTGCTTTCAGGTGCTTAAAACTCAAACAGACATTAAGACAGTGGGAAAGAGAGACAGGAAGTCAGAGGGACAGACAGATAGACAGAGAGTTGGGTAGACAGAGAGACAGACAGACAGGTACCTGCAGGGATCCAGGGGTTGCTGGCCGGTCGGTCTCGGGTGTCTCCTTGTTCCCAGTCGAAGTCATCCTCTTTGGACTGGACCAGAGTGCAGTCTGGAGACTGACCAGACAGACAGGCTGAAAGACAGACACACAGGCAGCTGGTGAGTTATTTTTCACGTTTTAGTTTTTGGAGACAGAAAGAAAGGATGGTAGAGACAGACAGTAAGAGAGAAAGACATTTGTAACAACTAAAGAAGTCCAAATCTGCCTTGGCGACTTTCTCAACACTGCATCGTATTTTTTACTTTAGATGTTTAGAAAAAAATAACCTGTCATAAAATGTCTGTGTTAGTCCAAGGTTTTTGTGGTTCATTGTGGGAATGTCCACAGGAAGTGGTGTACATGTTTCTTGTGGCATTGTGTGATGCTTGAGGGCAACATATAAAGGATACTTTACACTGTCTGAGTTCAGACAGTGTAAAGTAATACAGTGCAACCTGTCGTAAAGAGGAAGTGATGTGTTCTGTGAGTCAGGTGAGCGACAGACGTTAAAAACACTTATTTCCTGTGTGGATCCCTGTGGAGAAAAGCTCAGATAACAGAAACCTGCTTGTGATTTACAGGATGTTGAGGAAACATGACTGCGACCCGCTCACACACGTTTCATGTCGAAAAGCATCATGTTTGTTTGTTACTATCAGAACTGTTGAATAAACTCTGACTTTGACCCGTTTTCTTGTTGCGAACACAGAGAGCAGCTTGTCAACATATAATGTTCTTCGGAGTGAGACAGTTCCAGTTCATTACCATTTCCCAGCATCCTCCCTGCTGGTTACACACACACACAGATAATAGATGTAAACCCTCCTCTTCCTCTGAGACTCAAAGACGTCTAAATCCCTTCATTCACACACACACACACTGACTGTGTGTGTGTAAATATATATTGTGACATCAGGGGGTTTGACGCCTCGTCAGCCTCTTCAGTGTAATGACTGTGTGTGTGTGTATGTGTGTGTGTGTGTGTGCGTAGCTGTCATCTCAAAGCTTTGACATTAAATAGCTGGAAGGCTCATTTTCTTTCTTTGTAACAGAAGGCACATTAAACACACACCCTCAGAAACACACACTCACACACACACGTTCATCCCTCAGGACAGTGTTAGCTCATCAACAGATACGAGACACAATCTGTTTAATCTGCTTCTATGAATTTGCATTTGCATCTATATAACAAATCACACACACACACACACACACACACACACACACACACACTCTGTCTCTCTCCCTCTCAGAGGAAAACACACAGAAAAGCAATCTCAGCCTCCTGATCGCCCGACACTGTGAACTGTAGAGAGAATCTGTGTGTACTACAGATACTACTGATCTCCCTTTCTCTGTGTCTCTCTCTCTGTCTCTCTCTCTGTCTGTCTGTCTCTCTCTCTCTGTCTCTCTCTCTCTCTCTCTCTGTCAGTCTCTCTCTCTCTCTCTGTCTGTCTGTCTGTCTGTCTCTCTCTCTCTCTCTGTCTCTCTGTCTCTCTCTGTCTGTCTCTCTCTCTCTCTCTCTCTCTCTCTGTCTGTCTGTCTCTCTCTGTCTGTCTTTCTCTATCTCTCTCTGTGTGTCTCTCTCTGTCTGTCTCTCTCTCTCTGTGTCTGTCTCTCTCTCTCTGTGTCTCTCTCTCTCTGTCTGTCTGTCTGTCTCTCTCCATCATTCACCTCTCGTCTTGTGAAAGACAATAAAAGGACAGACAATTTCTGAGGGAGCAGATTGTTGAATTGTTGTCGTGTTCTTTACCTCGACAGGAAATGAGAGAAACACACAAAGACACACACACACACACACACAGTGATAGAACGACACAGTGGAGACGTGTGCTATAAACACCTCAGGACCAAGACCAAGACCAAGACCAGTTGTCCTCATGAGCCAAACTTCATTTTGAGGTCCTGGTTCAGGTTTGACACAATGAATAGAAGTCAGTGCACAAACTCAAGTGTGTGTGTGTGTGTGTGTGTGTGTGTGTGTCCACCAGCAGTAATTAATCATAATGTGCAGCTATTGATTGTCTCCAGTCTCCTGATCAATAAGTACAAGTACTCTCCTAAAAGCACAGTGTAGCACTTCAGACATACTATATATATGTGTGTGTGTGTGTGTGTGTGTGTGTATATAAAGTGAATTTGAGTTTGAATATCTGTCTGTTGGTTGGACAAAACCAGACAGGTGTCATGAAGGTGATGGACCAATTGAAACAAATTATTATTATTGTTTGTGTTATTAGGTAATACAATCAGACGCACACCACACACACATAAACACACACTGCATCTGAATGTGTTAGAAAAGCTGTTTGAGCTTGAAAGAGCAGCTGTTTGCAAACAGGAAATGAGTGTCAGAATGAAATGTCTCACACACAGAGTTGCTGTTGTCATGGTTACTGTGACCTCACAGAGGTTGTGTGTGTGTCATGTTAAAGTGTTAATGTTAGCTGTGACCTTTGACCTGTCGGTGTGCGAGTTGAGGCACGTTCGGCAGCTTTGCTATGGAAACGAACATTTCCTGCAGAGCTGGAGCTGTGAGGTGTGTGTGTGTGTGTGTGTGTGAGACACAGACACGCACATCTCACAGTTCTATTTTTATATTTAATTTCATATTTTTATCAATTTTAAGTTAAACAAAGTTTATCTTTCTGACATTTTCCACCTTGTGTCGAGACCATCAGAGACAGCAGACGTCACTTAACTGTCCTCAGGACCAACACGCCCCCTTCAGGTGAAAACCAAGATCTGTGGCTTCAGGCTTCACAGAGAGGATGAAACTGGCGAACTGTCCCAAACCTTGTAAACATGAAGTAACGCAGGAGCTAAACCCGACCTGTTTTCTACTTCCATCGGCTCATAGTTTAAAGTCACGTAATCACAATCAGGGACCAATGGAGAAACTGCTCATCAAGCCCTAATTTTTTTTTTCCTGATATAGCGATGCAGATTGCAGATCAGCAACAACATCACGTGATTGTTTGCCTCAGGTCACAGGTTTGGGCTCCTAATAACTAAAAAACAATATAATATTCTTATTTTGTGCTATTAACTGGCAAAGACTTCGGAAGAATCAAGAAAAAAGAAACTAGACGAAGGAACTGGAAGAAGCATCTCAATGAAAACGTGAAGAAACAAACATAAATGAAAAAACTGCACGAACATGATAAAGAAAAATCTAGATGAAGAAATTAAATGATAATGAACACGAGACAAGATGAAAAATCTCAAAGAAGAAACAAGACCAAGAAGCTAAATGAGCTCAAATTTAGAGGATGAAGAAATGAAAGATGAAAACAAATCTAGAGGAAGAAGGAAAATGAAAACATAAGTAGAAGAATTCATACAAAGAATCCAGTTGATGAGGAAACTAGAAGAAAGCAGAGAAAGTAGAAGAGAAAGTTTTCCTTCTCCATCGGAGTCCGTAGAGATCTGATAACATTTAGCTGATCTGCTGGTGGGCCGGATTAGACCTCTGCTGCTGCCAATCCTCGTTCTACTGTAATCTATTAACAGCCAATCACACACACACACACACACACACAGCTGGCACACACACACACACACACACACACACACACACACACACACACAGCTGGCACACAAACACACACAAACACACACACACACACACACACACACACATACAGCTGGCACACACACACACACACACACACACACACACAGCTGGCACACAAACACACACAAACACACACACACACACACACACACACACATACAGCTGGCACACACACGCGCACACACACACACACACACACACACACATACAGCTGGCACACACACACACACACACACACACACATACAGCTGGCACACACACACACACACACACACACACACACATACAGCTGGCACAGCGCCTGGGTGGAGCTGCACTCGTCTTCTTTCATGAACTCTTCCTCTCTTTTCATCTCTCTTTCTTCCCCCCCTCTCTCGGTTTCTAATGCTCGCTCGCCCTCCCTCTCTCTGAAGTATGTAAGTCTGAATGAAACCATCTGGTCCTGATTAGGAAAATGACTCTCTCTCTTTCTGTGGTTTTCTCTGTAATACTCGTTCTGCCTTTTCCTTCTCCTTCCTGTCGTCTCTCTCTGAAGCTGCTCAGACTCTCAGCTGGGTTTTATTCATCTTGTTCGTTGTGTTTGAATCGTCCTCTCTGTTCGAACACGACCTCCGACGTTTCTGTTCACTACCAGCTGAGTGACCACGACACGGAGCTTCGCCCTGAACATCATTAACTGAACCCCTACCGACACTTACAATAAAGTTTATTGAAACAGGACGACCAGGTCCTCACAGTGTGGATCTGATGTGTAAAATACTGCAGCAGCCATGTTCAGACGGTGTCGCACAGATAGATCTCTGCTCTGTGGCCTCGTCTCACTTTGAATATTTTCACTTCTTCACTTTTTGTCTGTGTTTTGTCCTTTTGTTGATTTTTGTCAAATGTGAACTCATTCTGGTTTTTGTTGGCAGCTCATGTCAGAAAATCAAGACTCTCACTCACACACAGAGTCTTGTTGTTCAGTATTACCAACGCTGGGTGACCAGGAGAATGTTAACGACGCCACAAACACACGCAGGGTTTCTCTCAGAGGAAACACAAGACATCACACGTAGCTGCGCTGAGGCTCACTGACCGTCTGACTCATGTTTACAGCATGTGTCAGCAAAAACTACAAATCTGTCTGAATGACGGTGAAACACCTCACGAAGGAACTGCAAACAGAAGAATACTGACAGAGAAGAAGCGGGATGAAAAGAATCAGTAAAGAAGCTTGATGAAAGACACAGAAAGAATCTAAAGTTGAGGTAGAAAGTAAAAATAGAACAGAGATGAAATTAGACAAACTGAAGTGAAAGGAATTGAGACAAGAAAAATAAAAGATAAAAAGTTGAGATGAAGAAGAAAAAAACAAGACAAGAAAGAATCGTGTAAGAGGAGAAAAAGAGAGAAGAAGACAGCAAAGACTGTGGAACAATAAAAATCTATATGATGAAGAATCTCCATAAAGACGGAAAGTTCAAATTTAGACATGGAGGAAGTGGACAAGACGAAGAAGAGTCTGGACACACTTTGTTCTGTTTGAGCGTTTAAAGGTTCCCTCCAGCAGCAGCGTACTTCCTGCTAACAGTGTCACATGATCACACTGATCCACAGGTGGAGGTGACGAGCACAGGTATAATGTTAACGTGGAGCTTTACTGTCCACGATGAAGGAAAAACATTGAACGTCAGAGTTCAGTGATTCACACGATGAAACTGTGAAGCTTCAACATGAAACCTGATGACATTTCAATGTTTTCACTGAGGTGAAGGAAACTGTTCCTTCAATATACCAACAGCTGGACCAACAAGAGGTTAACAACACACACCTTCAGACTGTGTGTGTGCGTGTGTCTGTGTGTGTCACTCTGTGACTGTGTTTGAGATTAAATTAATCCAGATTTTAATCCTCAAAATGAGAAGGAAAATTATACTTTCACTGTTTCACTCCATCTGTCTCAGAGTGTGTTATTGTGTGTGTGTGTCACAATCACACTTCAGGAGGCAGCTGTTTCCTTCAATCACACACACACACACACACACACACACCCAGAATCATGTTATAATCCCCCCGTGTTAATCTTTGACCCCCCAACACACACACAGGAAAGACTGTGGGTGAAGGAAAGATATGTGTGTGTGATGGATAGACAAAGAGAGGAAGGAAAGGGCTGAAGAAATCTGATACACAGTAACACACACATACACACACATACACACACACTGACCCAGAATCATATTTGAAACATAGTGCCCCCCAACACACACCAATTAGCAGTGTGTAATCAGGCTAAACTAATGTGTGTGTTATAATCTGCTGTCAGACACCAGCAGCTCTCTCACACACACTGTGTGTGTATGTGTGTGTGTGTTTAGCTTGAGCAGTGAACAGCATCACAGTTATCCATTAGCATGTGGTGATGCTAACATCCCATAAAACTAGTTCCTGAGAGGTGATTGGACAAGAGTGGACAGACAGGGATGGTGACGGGCGCAGTTCCCAGCAGCACCTGGGGCTGTGTGTGTGTGTGCGATTGGAAGTGACAGTGGACACACACACTGTGACAGACAGCAGTGGCCTGTGGTGTGAGTGGTGGCATTTAGCTGCTGAGACACAACACACACACACACACACACACACACACACACACACACACACACACACACACACAGTGACAGTGAGGATGAAACAAGACGGCAGCAAGAAAACAACAGATTATGTTTGTTTGACAGACAAACGTTATTCAGACAGGAAGGAAAGAGGAAAGAAAAAAGGAGCGAAGGAAAGATGAATGAATGAATGAGGGAATGAATGAAGAGCAGGACAAAGGACGTGATGCGTCTTTTAGTCCACATCCTGGACGCTGTGGACCAGAAGCTGCCGTGGATCTGCCAACAGCTCTGTTCATGCTGTCCCGGTCTGTCGTGTCACTAACTCTGCTCACCCAGTTCAACAAGCCCCAGCATCCTCTGCTGAAGGTCTCCGTCAGCAGGGTCCAGTCTACATCAAGACTTCAAAAGTAGAGACGTTTGCAAACCCAGCGGAAGAACAAGAACTCAGAGTCGGTTTGGAGTCGATAACAACGCTCAGGTTCTGCTGTTGGTCGGTCGCTAATAACTTTTAATCTGAAATCCACGATATAAGGATGGAAGGAAGGATGTAGAGAAGAAAAGGAGGAAGAGAAGGGGAGGAGGAGGCACACGTGGGGGATGAGTAAGGAAGAAAAGAGGGTAGTAAAAGAAAGAGGATTTAGAAGGAAAGGAGGAGATAAAGAAGGAGAGAAGGAAGTAGGAAAGGAGACGATCATGTTCCGCACATTAACATGACCTCAGAGCACTGATGTCTAGAAAAAGAAACACTGATTACAGACAAAGTTCAGCAGAGTGAACACACCCAACACAAGCACACACACACACTCCTCCATTTTCAAGGGCATCAAACTGTATTTGTGTGTGTTTGTGAAAATATGTGAAGTGTATGTATTTTACTGTACGTTTGTCTATTTAATCGTGCGCGCGTGTGTGTGTGTGCGCGCTGTGCAAACTGTGATCTCCAGCAGGAACAGTAACTGGGCGCTAACAGCATTAGTGGTAGCACAGCGAGCTAACTCGCCTCAGGCCAAACATGAATAATGCAGCAGTCAGCCCAGTGCCTCTGGGTGTGTGTGTATGTATGTGTGTGTGTGTGTGTGCGTGTGTGTGTGTGTTGCTATCTCCGTTATCTGGCTGTACTCGAGGCTGTCTATATGACGGCATTAGAATAATTAGCTAATTACTAATAATTACCCTGTAACATACACACTCGGATTATCTCCCCCCCAGGTCTCCCCCCCCAGGTCTCCCCCCTTTTCCCTCCTCCTCCCTCCGGGCCGTAATTCCTCCTGGCAAGGACAATGGAGGAGGAAACCTGCAGGACACAACATGTCTGCAGTGACATTTCAGCTGAAAACATCACAGATGACTGCTGAACGACGGCCCGCTCACAGCTGTCAGACACAACTACTGGAACCTCTTCAAAACCCGAACCCACCTTCTCTGAGGTATTGTTCCACCTGGGAACGTCAGGAGAACATTCCTGTAACTAAAACTCACTGTCTGCCTAACGTCAATAATAACGTCGTAAATTCACTGAGAGAGAAAGAGCAATGAGAAATTCTAACTTTTTATTGTGTTTCCATTCAACGGCAAGACAACAGAGAACAGAAGTGAGACATACATGAGAGGAAGCAGTCGGCTCATTGGCCGGAGTCCAAGACACAACACAAAATAATTGACAGCTTAAGTTTGTTAATGTTCTACATTCAAATTCGTGTAACTGTCATTAATACGTTATTTTCACATAGAGCAACTCTGGACTGTTTAACTCATTATTGTATTGTTTACAGAGACCCAACAACTCCCATCATGAGCAAGCATTTGAGCACGTGTGAGTGTTGATGGCCAGCGGAGGTATGAGTGTTTCCGTGTGTCCTCTGTCTGTCCTCATCAGTCAGACTGTCAACTCATCACCCAGAGGACACCAGCTGTCACTCCGTCTTCATGTCCACTTTCAGGCCCCGCCTCTGTCAAAGTCCACAATGAACCAGATCAGATCCGTCAGAACGAGTCAACATGGTCCGTCCACAAATCTCTCTGCTGTCCACATGCAGGGGAAACTGTCTACTACAGGACCTCAGTATCCACTGCTTGTTGCTCACTTGTTTAATTGTGGACTTCAGATGATCCTTATAAAATCAGAAAAGGATGTTTGTGTTGGTTCTAAATCTCGATTTCTTCTTCTTGGTTACAAGGGTTCATATGGGCGCCTCAAGAGACTCCAGTCATCCTGCGAAAGTACCAGAAATTTTTAAGTGGTTCTTTGGTATGTTGTTGGCTTACTTGAAGAAGTTCCTGCAGTTCTTGAGAAGATTCTAGGAGTGTTTGAGGAGGTTCAAGCATCCAACAGAGGGTTAAACCAGTTCTTCAGATGGAGTCACAAGGTTACAGGGATACCTGAGGGTCTAGTGGTCCTTAAGGGATTAAAAATGTTCAAGGAGTGATTGAGGTGTTTCCAGTCGATCTCGATAGGCCCTAGAGCTGCTAAAGAAGGCTGGTCCTTCTGCACGGGTGATTCTGGGAGGCTTTTTTCATGTTTCTCAACAGACTCCTAGTTCTTATTTACATATATGAGAATCACTCATGTTAGAACCAGCTTCAGGTCCTGATACCAAACCTTGACAGAGACATTCATGTTCTCATTCTCTGTCAAAGTCCTCCACCTCTGCTGTGGCGTCCCACATGGAGTGGTTCTAGATCCTCAACTTTTTTCTTCTAGATTTAAGCTTCTACTATGGTTAAAGTGTAAAACTATGAATGCTGCCACAAACATATATCAGTTCGATATTTTTCAGTCAGTTACCAGATGGACAGACAGATATGTAAATGAGGGTGAATTTTAATCAAAAATGAAAATGATCCAGAGTCAACAGATGGGCTTCTTTAAACACACACACACACACACACACACACACGCACGCACACAGACACACACACACTGCAAGATTTATAAGAATAGAGATTAGAGATTAGGATGTATCATAAACCAGAATCATGTCAGATTAAACTCTGTGTTCCAGATAATCAAAAGAAAGAGAGAAAAGAAAGATCTTAATCTGTCCTTTCCTCTTCTACATCAGTACCACAGGGATTGGTGCGGATGCATGCTGGGCACTTTGTTCTAAAAATGAATTTGATGCCTGCGAGAGAACATTAATGTTCAGTAATAAGTAAAACTGTGTAAAACACAAATAAAGACCGACTCATTTGTCCAGAAGCTTAATGACGGATTCTTCAGACCAACAGTAAAAGAAGAAGAAGGAGAAGAAGAAGAGGTGAGGAGGACGAGTGAGTACAAAGAGAAAGTGAAGCAGTAAAAGTGAGAGAGACATTTAGAGGACTTTTTCTGTCCCGCTGACTCATCATAAATCTGTGTGTGTGTGTGTGTGTGTGTGTGTGTGTGTGCTGCAGTGATCAATACAGCAGCAGATTGTCTGGTTCTCAGGTGTCGAGTTTTACTGGAGCTCAATAAATCTTATTCTATTTCTTTCAACGTCTAACAGAACGTTTCTTTTCTTAACATAAGTTTCCTTTTGTGATTAATAATTGTTTCTATATAAATATTAAAATTCTCCTGCATCACTCTGCCTTAACAGATCATTCGAGAGCACGAACGGCTGAAACTTTTTCTAAGCCCTTGGCTGTAAAAGGTAACTTTGAAGTAGGCCTGTAGTTCTGAGGCAAAGTGGTTGAACTGCAGCTTGTTAGAAATAAACTGGGACAAGACCAGATGTCAATCAGTCAGTTATTGGTTATAGAGAGCAGACGTGGACCTTTTCCTTCTCCTCCTTTGTAAGATTGTACTTTTACACAAAGATCACAATTTGACTCAATAACAGGTCTGTTAGAAAACTGTGCTGCAGGGAGACGATTCAGATGACAAGATAAAATACTCTAATTAAGACAAGTCAAATAAAAATTATAAAAAATTATGAACTGAAATAAAAACCTCCTCAGAAAAACATCATTTTAGAATAAAAATAAGGTCCAGAGTTTTGATGTCTTGATATGTTGAATGAGATTAAAAGATTCAGTGATATCACTAAAACTAAACTGAAAAATGATCAGAAGCATTGTCAATATAAATGTTAAAATCACCAAGAAGCACATATCTACATAGTTTAAGAAAAGACAATAAAAAATCACTAAAGTCATTAAAAGGAGCTGTTAGGACGCTGAAAAAACCATAAAAAGGATTAGCTGGTCCAACAGCTCACAAACCGACAAGAGACAGCTTCTGAACAGCAGCCGGTCATAAACTGTAATCTGGCTCTTCAGAAGCTCATCGACAGCTTGATAGTGTCACTAATATATTACACACAAGTTCAAACACTGTTTTCAAAGCAATATTTGGTTGCCATCCAAATTTAGCTCACATCTCAACAGAATGACCAGAAACTCATCAAAATAAAACCTGACTGAAAGTTTGTCTCCATCACTACAGTTACTGTGTGAATCTGAGCTCACTGGTTGATGGAGATAAACAGCAGGTGGCGCTGATTCTGCAGTCAGTGCCATTAAACCACTGCAGAAGAAGAGGATCATTCAAAGACTCCAGTCAAAGGTCAAACGATGGAAAACATGTTGGAAACGAGATGTTTCCGCTAGTTTCACTTTCAACTCAATGGAACTTTTCTTTTTTTAAGTGAACCTCAAACTTTTCCCTTTCAGGACTGAACAGGATCACGTCTGTGGCCAAACCCACAAAAATGGCTGCTCGTTAACAAACCAGACTTCATAGAGAAAACAGAGGATTCAAACAAATCGGCAGACAATTAAAACAACAAACGACTGACACACACACACACACACACACACACACACACACTGTGGTGTAAATGTCAAGGATGACACCTCCAGCTGATGAAGAGTACACCAGAGTCTGCACCTCACCCTCCTCACCCTCCTCACCCCAGCACACAGAAGGTCATCTCTCACCTCCAGCAGAGAGAGAGGGGGGAGATCTTCAGCCCGGCAGAGGCTGAAAAGGTCTCCTCCCAGAGGACTCACTCACGATCCAACACACACACCAGCACACACACACCAACACACACACACCAACACACACACCAACACACACAAACTAACACACACACCAACACACACACACAAACTAACACACACACCAACACACACACACCAACAAACATGAACGAACACACACACCAACACACACACACCAACACACACAAACTAACACACACACCAACACACACACACCAACACACACAAACTAACAAACACAAACTAACACACACACCAACACACACACACACCAACACACACGAACTAACACACACACCAACACACACACACCAACAAACATGAACGAACACACACACCAACACACACAAACTAACACACACACCAACACACACACACCAACACACACAAACTAACAAACACAAACTAACACACACACCAACACACACACACACCAACACACACAAACTAACACACACACACCAACAAACATGAACGAACACACACACCAACACACGCAAACTAACACACACACCAACACACACACACCAACACACACGATCTAACACACACCAACAAACATGAACTAACACACACAAACTAACACACACACCAACACACACACACCAACACACACGAACTAACAAACACAAACTAACACACACACCAACACACACACACCAACACACACGAACTAACAAACACAAACTAACACACACACAGCACACACGCCAACACACACGAACTAACACACACACCAACAAACACGAACTAACAAACACAAACTAACACACACACCAACACACACCAACACGCACACCAACAGACACCAACACACACCAACACGCACACCAACAGACACCAACACACACGATCTAACACACACCAACACACACAATAACACACACACCAACAAACACCAACACACACACGCCAACAAACACAACAACACACACCAACACACACACTAACACACACACCAACAGACACCAACACACACCAACATACACACTAACACACACAGTAACACACACAACAACACACACACTGACACACACAGACACACACACCAACAGACACCAACATACACACTAACACACACACCAACACACACAACACACACACACCAACACACACAACAACACACACACCAACAGACACCAACATACCAACACACACAACAACACACACACTGACACACACACCAAAAGACACCAACACACATGTACTAACACACACACCAACACACACACCAGCACACACACAACAACACACACCAGAACACACACTAACACACACCAACACACATAACAACACACACTAACAGACACAGGTGCGAGGCTGTTTGGCTTCAGGAAGTAGAGAAACCAACAGAAAGTCAAAATGTGTCTGCAGAGACACGAGATGAGATGAAATGATTGGAAGCACAAGCAGAGACTGTTGGTCAGATTATCACGGTGGCTGTGATGTGGTGCGGTGTTTTGAACCTCTTCTGCTCCGGCGTGAGGAGAAATTAGTTTTTACTGATCTGATCTGAGACGAATCTCCTCAACAAAGAGTCAACCTGACTCTTTGCCAGAGATTTACAGTTTATTCAACTGTTTGATTGAAAAAATAAATGTATGACAGCGATGATAGAAGGTGGTCGACTTTCTCTCTCTGCGTGTTTCACCTGTCTGGACTTCAATGTGACCTGGTTCAGTTCATACTGAAACAGAAACCTTTCAGGTCCCACAGTCAGACTGATGTCAGGACTTCATAGAAAGGGACTGAAGACGAGAGCAACGTGTTCAGTTAGCATCAGATTCATGGAGAGAGCTGCAGGTCTGACAGGAGCTCCAACAAGACAAATAACACCCAACAACAGTCAACAGACAAAAGATAAGATGAGATATAACTTTATTCGTCCCACAGTGGGGAAACTGACAAAAAACCCATCAGCCATGAAACACCATGAACACACACACACACAAACCGCTGTGTTTCCATCACTTCAGAGGACATGACTTTGAATCACACCAACCAAACCTCGACTCAAGTCTTCACCTTCAATGATTCAATGATCAATGATTTACATTATAGGGACTTGTGTTTTGTCCCCACAAGGAAGGCGAGTCCCCACAACTTGAGCAATAAACACACACACACACACACTCTCTCTCTCTCTCACACACACTCTCTCTCTCTCTCACACACACTCACAGACCATTACGAGCCTCCTCTCTCTCTTTTCCCTGCAGCGTCCTCGTGGCGCTTCACCACTAATGCAGCTGTGCTGGGGGTCAGGCCTGGGGGGCCTCAGACCTCCTACACCTCCCCCACCTCCACCAGCCTCTGCCGCTACCTGCCTGTCTGTCTCTCCACACACGGCCCCTGCTGCTACCTGCCTGTCTGTCTCTCCAAACAAGGCCTCTCTGCTCCCTGCCTGTCTGTCTCTCCACACACGGCCTCTCTGCTACCTGCCTGTCTCTCTCTCCACACACGGCCCCTGCTGCTACCTGCCTGTCTGTCTCTCCACACACGGCCCCTGCTGCTACCTGCCTGTCTGTCTCTCCAAACAAGGCCTCTCTGCTCCCTGCCTGTCTGTCTCTCCACACACGGCCTCTCTGCTACCTGCCTGTCTGTCTCTCCACACACGGCCCCTGCTGCTACCTGCCTGTCTGTCTCTCCACACACGGCCTCTCTGCTACCTGCCTGTCTGTCTCTCCACACACGGCCTCTCTGCTGCCCTGCCTGTCTGTCTCTCCACACACGGCCCCTGCTGCTGCCTGCCTGTCTGTCTCTCCACACACACGGCCCCTGCTGCTACCTGCCTGTCTGTCTCTCCACACACGGCCTCTCTGCCTGCTCCCTGCCTGTCTGTCTCTCCACACACGGCCCCTGCTGCTACCTGCCTGTCTGTCTCTCCACACACGGCCTCTCTGCTACCTGCCTGTCTGTCTCTCCACACACGGCCCCTGCTGCTCCCTGCCTGTCTGTCTCTCCAAACAAGGCCTCTCTGCTCCCTGCCTGTCTGTCTCTCCACACACGGCCTCTCTGCTCCCTGCCTGTCTGTCTCTCCACACACGGCCCCTGCTGCTACCTGCCTGTCTGTCTCTCCACACACGGCCTCTCTGCTACCTGCCTGTCTGTCTCTCCACACACGGCCTCTCTGCTACCTGCCTGTCTGTCTCTCCACACACGGCCCCTGCTGCTACCTGCCTGTCTGTCTCTCCACACACGGCCTCTCTGCTCCCTGCCTGTCTGTCTCTCCACACACGGCCCCTGCTGCTACCTGCCTGTCTGTCTCTCCACACACGGCCCCTGCTGCTACCTGCCTGTCTGTCTCTCCACACACGGCCTCTCTGCTCCCTGCCTGTCTGTCTCTCCACACACGGCCCCTGCTGCTACCTGCCTGTCTGTCTCTCCACACACGGCCTCTCTGCTACCTGCCTGTCTGTCTCTCCACACACGGCCCCTGCTGCTCCCTGCCTGTCTGTCTCTCCAAACAAGGCCTCTCTGCTCCCTGCCTGTCTGTCTCTCCACACACGGCCTCTCTGCTCCCTGCCTGTCTGTCTCTCCACACATGGCCTCTCTGCTACCTGCCTGTCTGTCTCTCCACACACGGCCCCTGCTGCTACCTGCCCGTCTGTCTCTCCACACACGGCCCCTGCTGCTACCTGCCCGTCTGTCTCTCCACACACGGCCCCTGCTGCTACCTGCCTGTACCATATTGACATTAATATTATAGGTTCTGTGTCATTGTGGATGTTTTCTCATGTTTCTGTCGGTTCAGGCGATGTGTCAGGAACTAGTTTTGGGTTGTTTGGTATATGGACATGCTGGAGGGAATGGATGCACTTTGATATTGATTGTTCCAAAAAAGATTGTAGGAAAAAAATTAGAAGATGACAAACCAGGTCAAATAAAAGTTGCTTCTCCTATAAGTGAATTAAAAGATAAGAAAACGTCAGCAGGAATAACTGATCCAACCTCTCTGTGTGTCTTTAACCTCTCTTGACCTCGACCAATCCCAGAGCTGATTCTTGGTTTCCCGCGGTTACGGTCTGACACACATACAGCCAATCATTAATCAGAGTCTGGTGGCATATTAAGAGTCTGGAGCAGCCTGAGGACACACACAAACACACACACTGTGACCCAAAAACTCGTCCTCAGTACAAAGACATCTCAGAAAGCAGGAGGTCGTCGCACACCGAGCGCGCTCAGCTGGACAACCGCGTGGAGTCACTCTGCCTGCCAGCAGCGCTCGTGTTTACAGACGGCAGCGAACGCACCGACCACAGGCTGACAGTCAAAGTGTCCATTTAATTTGACAGAAAATAACCATGAAAATGCAACTTTTCTGCATCTGAAGCATAAACAGCGTTAATCAGATCATCAGCCCAGTGATGCCTTCATTGTCAGTCAGGAATCCAGCGTGTCAGAGAGCTGCACACACCTGTGAGTCACCTGTTTGTTCATTCATCCACACCTGCTGCTTGTTTGTCACTTTCTAATTCTCAGTCTCCCTCCGTATAAAACCAGTATTTTTTATGAACGTGTGACATCACTACTAGTTTGGAGCCAATCACAGCCAAGTCAGTTTTTATTTACATAGTCCAGTAACACAAATCACAATCTGCCTGGAGGAGCTTTAATGAGAGAAAGATTGGAAAAGCTAAAAGTTCATAACTGTGATGCATTTGCTCAAAATGAAAAGATCAATGTTTCAGCAAACTGTTGTCTTCAGAAGTCACCTGACTGACATTTAACCCAACTGGGACGATTGTGACAGACCAGGTCAAAAAAATCAATCAGTATAACCAATAAATATGTGTGTGTGTTTATATAAATCAAAACCTGTTTGGAGGAAAGTTCTGCTCTTTTAAAACATTAAAACAAGAGAATCTGAGAGAATAAATAACCTTGCAAGAACACCAGGGATTTCTTTGACTCTCTCATTCTTTAAATCTTCATTATTTCATATTTAACATGTTATACTCAATTATTAATCAAAGCAGAGTATTTTTATACATCATCTAAACTCACCGTGCGGCTGGACGGTCAAACAGTAACAAACGTCAACATTAAACACATTTGACCAAACTCAATTTGCCAAAGCTGTGATTTTACAGCTTTTCCGTTTTGGCTTAGGAGCCTGTTTACTTCCTGTTAACTTCTGTCCTGAACTAACTGGACTTGAACCTTGGATTGGTCCGTCGTTGTTCGTGTTCATTTCAACTCAGTTCAGCAAATACCTGCTTCAAACTCAGAACAGCTGAATCCAGCGCTGCTGAGCCCGAAACACGATTAATATTTAAACACACACACACACACACACACACACACACAGACAGATATTAGCTGTGTATGAATATTTACTGTAGTAATATAGGTTAAATAGCAGCTTCTGGGCCTGAAGTCCCTGTGGGCTTTACTGGAACACACATTGTAAGTGTGTGTGTGTGTGTGTGTGTGTGTGTGTCTGGCAGCACTTTTCAGATAATTATCATAATGATTATGATAAAAAGGAAAAAGAGAAAGCGTTAAAATCTTTATAAAATATTTATCCTTCCCTTCTTCCTTCCTTTCATTTCGCCAACGGCATAAAACAGACAGACAGACAGACAGACAGGTTCTTGAATTAAAGCTGAGGGGGGAGGAGTTGATGTCTTCAATATTAATCTGGATAATAATGTAATATTCACACCTGGGCAGAAAATCACACAGGAGGATATTAAAAGGAGGAAACCTGCTGACACGCAAACTCACTGTCACTCTGTGATTGTCCCACAGCTTCAACAGCACCTGAACACAACACTGGGAAGACGATTTAAGTGAAGTGCAGTCAGGCCCAGACTGTCAATGGGGAGAGTTCCTGGTGGTCCGGAGGATCAGTGTGAAATGTGTAAATCAGAGTAAAAACAACAGGGACCAGGTACAGTCACTCAGACCCATAGACCCGTAGACCCGTAGACCTGCAGACCCATAGACCTGTAGACCTGTAGACCCATAGACCTGCAGACCCATAAACCCTTAGACCTGCAGACACCCTTTCCACATTTAAGAGTCGGCTTAAAACCTTCCTCTTTGACAAAGCTTAAAGTTAGAGTTGGTCCAGGTGAGCCCTGAGGCATCCCTTAGTTCTGCCGGGAGACTTCCCATGATGCACTGAGCTTAACTCTCCTTCTCTCTCTCCTCCTCCTGTATCCATTCATAACCCATCAATGCATCTTACTAATGCAACTACTTCCCTCTCTCGTAGTTTTGTCTCTTCTCTCCTGTCACTCTCTGCAGGTTCATGTGTCACTGGAGCTGCAGAGTCTGGACTCGTGTTTACAAGCCTCCGACTGCACACGTGTCTCTGTTCAATACTGTTATTATTATAGGAGGATTATGGAGTGTAGTATTGCTTGTCCCTCCCCCCGTCAGTCAACACGGCAGCACAGTCAAACTCCAGCCAACAAGCAGCTCCACAAACACCAGAACAAACTCACCGAGAAAACAGCGCAGACGTCCCGGACAAAGACCCCACACAGCCGGCGGCAGCTAGCTGGAGCCCGATGCTAATTCATTAGCACTGTTACAGTACAATTAACCGCTCAGCAGCAGAGTTATTGATCCAGTATTTACAGGAACAAATATCCGAAAGGCAAAACCAGCACAAACAGCTGAAGTTCAGTGACTGAACAAGTTCTGTGTTTGGAGCCGACAGTCAGCTGACAGCTGTCAATCAAAGTGACATCGCTCTTCATTATGCACAATTTCAGATTTTAAATGAGTTTGTTATAAAAAAAAATTCCCCCCGTACAGTTGATGTCATGAAGTAGAAAATCAGCTAAAGAGACTAAAGCCATTTTTTGTACCAGGCTGTAAACATGTTTTTCTCAGCGGTAAAGTCGGACATTTTAACATGAAGGTCAAAGGTAATTTGACTCCCTTCTGGAGCTGCCCCTAGTGTTTATTCGAGAAAATGCAGTTTTTAGAACTTCCATGTTGGCCTCATTTTTCAGCGCCGGAGGTTGCTGATTGCTTTTAACACATTTCAGTCAGTAACAAATAACCACTGATGTTCTTCTGTGGTGTTTGAACAGCTGCTGACGAGGAGAAACACTTACACATATTTTCCTTCCTTTCGAGTTCCATCTCAAAACTTCACTGTATAAAGAAAACTCCTCAATCTTATCATAATTAATATTTGATCCTTTAATCACCAGCTGAACACACTGACTCTAATCATTGACCTCTGCCTCTACATATTCATCATGTGACATTATTTACGTTCCAGCTACATAAAAATGAATAAAACATGTCGTTAATCTCTTGGTCTGAATTTACTGAATCTGCTTTTCTTATTACATTTCTCATTCTTCACACTCACCTCCCGCCTGCACTTTCATGCTTCATGTTTGTATTTCAGTAATTTAAAAAATGCATAAATCTTTGTTCTCTTTAATCTCCCCACAAATCCACATCAGAGCTGTGAATTATCTGCAGCAACACAAGGAGGAAAGTTCCAGTTTTCCACTTAATAAAGCAGGACTTCCTCTATGTGTTTACGGTCGCTCCGGCTGGATTAAAGCCGTTAGCGAAAGGATCCCCGGCGGGCTGAGACGCTGCGATCGGCCCCGGTGGCCTCTGGGATTAATGTGCTGCCTTCAGACGCAGCGTCTGCAAACCCAGCGGGGATTAAAGGAGCCGGATTAAGACTCCTTTTGTTTAACGTGTGAGATGAGATAGAAGCTGTGGAGGAGGATTTGTGTTTCTGAGAGCACACAGAGGGAGGCTGGTGTCAGCTCTAAGCTCTGTCACAGAGATCCAAATCTCCCCCGGTCCCTGAACTCACCACAGGACAGTCACATAGTTTATACTTTAATACTTCAGCTGCTGCTCGAGGTCACATTCACATAAACACAGTTTTATATTTGCACTTTCCAATTATTGCAGTTATGTACATTTAAAAACAACAAGTGTAACCTCTGTAAAATCATATACAATAACTGTACAATAAAGAATAAAACATTAGTTTGGACTGTATGATGCTAATACAATCAATGAACTACCATTGTACAATAACTTCATACTGGGAACAATTCTACTGCTTGATATCTTTCACAGATAGTTCATTCCACCTTTATGCTGATGATACGCAGCTATACGTCCCAATAACGCCTGAAAACCCCACTGGTCTCTCCACCATTAATACAGTAAATCATAGTCCTCAAAGTTTCTTCAATTAAATTCAAATCAAGCTGAAATTCTTATTGTCACACACTAATCCTTCAAAAGACAGGGTGTCGTTGCTGATTCCAACTTTAATTTTCCAAAGAAAATTGTTAAAATCTGTTTATTTCTGAGCTTCAGAAACACTGAATCCATCAAACATGTTTTCATGTCCTGATGTTCAGTTACTCGAATCATCGTGTAGGAATCTAGGAGTTATCTTTGATGATGATTTGTCCTTTAACGCACATATAAAGCAAATTTTTTGGACTGCCTTTTTTCACCTCCAGAACATAGCAAAAATCAGGCATATCCTGTCCCAAAAAGATGCAGAAAAACTAGTCCATGCATTTGTTACTTCTAGGCTGGACTACTGCAATTCTCTATTATCGGGCTGCACCAATAAGTCATTAAAGACTCCAGTTGATCCAGAACGCTGCTGCACGTGTTCTGACAAGAACAAGGAAAAGAGATCATATTTCACCCATTTTGGCTTCTTTGCACTGGCTCCCTGTCAAATCAAGAATTGAATTTAAAATCCTTCTGCTATCCTATAAAACTCTTAAAGGTCAAGCACCTTCAAGAGCTCATTGTCCCCTATTTTCCCAATAGAGCACTACGCTCCCAGAATGCAGGGTTCCTTTTGGTTCCCAGAGTCTCCAAAAGTAGATTTGGAGCCAGAGCCTTCAGTTATCAAGCTCCTCTCCTGTGGAATCAGATCCCAGTCTGGGTTCAGGAGGCAGACACCCTTTCCACATTTAAGAGTCGGCTTAAAACCTTCCTCTTTGACAAAGCTTATAGTTCGGGTTGGTCCAGGTGAGCCCTGAGGCATCCCTTAGTTCTGCTGCTATAGGCCTAGACTGCTGGGAGACTTCCCATGATGCACTGAGCTTAACTTTCCTTCTCTCTCTCCTCCTCCTGTATCCATTCATAACCCATCAATGCATCTTACTAATGCAACTTCTTCCCTCTCTCGTAGTTTTGTCTCTTCTCTCCTGTCGCTCTCTGCAGGTTCATGTGTCACTGGAGCTGCAGAGTCTGGACTCGTGTTTACAAGCCTCTGACTGCACACGTGTCTCTGTTTAATACTGTTATTATCATTATCATCACACCTGTGGATTGTAGTGTTGCATGCCCCCCCTCGTCTCTGTCTCTGTCTCTCTGTCTCTCTCTCAACCCAACCAGTCATGGCAGATGTCTGTCCATCACTGAGCTTGGTTCTGTCCGATGTTTCTGCCTGTTAAAAGGAAGTTTTTTTCTTCCCCACTGTCGCATCAAGTGCTGCTCATGATGGAAACTGTTGGGTCTTTATAAGTAATATTATAAAGAGTATGGTCTAGACCTACTCTGTATGTTAAGTGCCTTGAGATAACTTTTGTTGTGATTTGGCACTGTACAAATAAAATTGAATTGAATTGAATTGATAGACAGTAAATTTATTAAAAAAAAGATCCAATATTGTTGATTCAAATATTTGTTTTTAGCTGTTTAGCTTGTTTTTGCCTTTAATGAAAACCATTTCCCATAAGGCCACAGATTATATTATATTAGATTCAATTTTACTGTCATTGCACAGAGTACAAGTACTGAGAAAACAAAATACAGTATTGTATTTGTATTGTTCATATATAGATCTATATCTATAAAGAACAGTGAGGCCGATATGTGACTATGCTCAGATAAAAGACGACCAGCATGAACAGACTGAAATGAAAACATGAAGCTGTTCTGTGCATGTGCAGCAGTGACAGCAGGCAGCTGCAGGTGAACGTGTGGATACACAGCGTGGGACCAAGAACCAGAACCAGCGGCACTCATAGTGTCATCTGGGGTTAAAGTTTGGGGGGTGGGTGGAATTTTCTTCAGATTAACCAAATTATCTCTCTGACATCAGATTATAAAAACAGTCAGTGTGTCTTCAAGAGATTACAGCACACTGCTGTGTGTGTGTGTGTGTTTTAATCCCTGTCCAGAGATGTCAGTCTGATTAGTGTTGTGGCCCAAATCTCTGCTCATATTCATAGGATTATTGTTTGAAGATGTGTGTGTGTGTGTGTGCGACTTGAAGACATACAGCACTAATGAGACAGGGATTAGTGTGTGTGTGAGTGTGTGTTATCAGTATAATCTATGTTAAGATGCTTCCTGCCTGTTCAGCAGCTTCAAACTTAAAACACTTGTTTGACACACAAACATGTTTGGACCACAATAATAAATCTTCATATCTGTGATGTTTGTGTAGCAGCTGATGTTTCCTCAGAGTTCTGACTGTTGATCATCATGAAGCTCAGGAAAGAGTTACAGCTCTTCATTTTCTACATTATCTCCTACAGAGGTTCATTAAGGCCCATTCATTAGTTTATTAAACACTGAATCAGCTCAGGAAGTTGGATGTCGTGCTGATGTCGTGCTGATGGCGGCTCTGACATTTTGTGGCACTCAACCCCACCGAGGATGCTCAACAACAAACGATGACACATTACAAGGCGAAGGTCTACAGGTCTGAGTGTCTTAAGCTGCTCCCTGTTGGTTCACTTTAACTTACACATTCAGTCTTCACATTAAAAACAAAAACAAAACAAAAAATACGTACACATTCAGTTCAAACGCTTCCTGATGCTCCGGACCAAACGAAGCAGCTGATGATGGTGA
>JAFREQ010000176.1:12500-237500 GCA_025331565.1 Holacanthus passer | reverse complement strand
TATTTGAACCCTCTTCATATTAAAATCAGGTTCAATTTAAGGGTTGTTTTAACATCCACACTGTAAAAAATAATTTAGTTCACAAAAATCATCAAAAATTGTTTGCAAATCATCAAATCAGAGCTGAGCAGCTTTAAAGCCGCGATGCTGCCACCTGCTGGTTCAACAGGTGAACTGAGCGGTTTTCAGTCTGACAGACAGCTTCACGAGTCAAACCTCTCGTCTCAGGTTTCGTCTGTTCGGCTCATTCATGAGCACAAGTTCTTGTTCTTGTTTAGTTTTCTGCACCAGAACCAGAGAGACCTGAACGGAGGACCAGAACCTGCTGGTCCTGGAACCTGCTGGTCCAGGTTCTACCAGCCTGCATTTCATTCAACTGCTCACTGTTTTTTTTTCCTGTTGATTTTGTTAAAATGTAAAACTGGTGAAGCCTCATGTTATTTATTCAGAAAGAGATGCAGCTGGAAAACAGCAGGAAACATTCAGACATTTATTCTCACTATATGAAGTGTGTGTGTGTGTGTGTGTGTGTGTGTGTGTGTGTGTGAACTCTGTTATTTATTAATAAATACAAAACAAACACAGAGACTCATGTTCTTTTTCTCTCAGGACAAATTTTCCTGCACATGTTTCATAAGTTCAGTGAGACTTTAAAGGCGTCATGTGACGAGTGACCTCACAGCTGCTCTGTGTGTTAGTGATGAAACAAAAGCTTCAGTCAGAAGATTGGTTGCTCTGTGCTGCCTCCTGCAGGTCAAACTCAGGAACACCAGCAGTCACACACAGGAGAGAAGACAGCTGCTCATCAAGTCCGTGTTATTTAAGTCCAGTATCACAGAGGACATATCCAGAACACCGTCTGTCCTCAGAGCCTCGACTCAGAGAAAGAAAACCTCCCAAAACGAAGGTCGAAAGCTCCGGAGGAGGATGTCAATCAAAAACATGAGTGAAGAGTTTGGATGGATGACGACAACGAGCTTCAGGTGTCACCTGATGGGTAGAGCCTGAGTCACATGACCTGCTCTCAACCTGGAGACCTGGACAGAGGACAGACCACACAAAATTCTACTACAACTACTACTACTACTTGTAGTACTAAAGATAAAAGAAAACAGTTGAAGTTCAGTCAAATAAAACAAGAAAACTAATCAAATCACAGATTTTAATATATTCCACTACAATTTGTTTTTTTTTGTTTTTTTTTTGTTTTTTTTTTACAGATTTTATCAGATGTTTGTTTTTCACATTACAGGTTTAAGATACACTACATGGCCAAAAGCATGTGGACAGCCATGTGTTTTGTTCTGGGTTTGTTTTTCCTGGAAATCTAAAGTCTATAGTCACATTTGTTTTTTACTCTTTCCTGTTTCGACATGACACAAAGCAGCTCTATGAAGAAAGTTTTCCTAGTTTGGTGTGGGAGAACTTTACTGAGCGGCACAGAACCCTGACCTGAACCCCATCCAACACCTCTGGGATGGACTGGACCACCAACTGTGAACCAGAGAAACCGGGGAGCACTGTGAGAATCATGCTCTTTGATTTCTCCAGTGTGTTCAACACCATCCAGCCAGCACTTCTGAGGGACAAGCTGGAGATCACAGAGGTGGACCTGCACCTCACATCCTGGTTCTGGACTACCTCACCAACCATCCACAGTATGTGAGGACACAGGACTGTGGGTCCAACATGGTTGTCTGCAGTACGGGGGCCCTGCAGAGAACAGTCCTGGCTCCATTTCTCTTCACCCTCTACACTGCAGACTTTTCATACAACTCCCCGACCTGTCACCTGCAGAAGTTCTCTGATGAATCTGCCATCACAGATGGGGACGACAGGGAATACAGAGAACTGACACAGGACTTTATGGACTGGTGCCAGCGGAACCGCCTCCAGATCAATGTGGGGAAAACCAAGGAACTGGTGGTGGATTTCCGCAGGCGCATTCACTCCCCTCCAACACCAGTGAACATCCAGGGAATGGACATCGAGATGGTGACATCTTATAAATACCTGGGTGTTCACTTCAACAACAGACTGGACTGGACTCACTGCTGCACTTTACAGGAAAGGTCAGAGCAGACTCTATCTGCTCAGGAGACTGAGGTCTTTTGGAGTGCAAGGGGCGCTCCTGAAGGATCTATGACTCTGTTGTGCCATCAGCCATTTTCCATGGAGTAACTTGCTGGGGCAGCAGCATTTCAGCTGTGGACAGGAAGAGAGTGGACAGACTGATGAAGAAGGCCAGCTCTGCCCTGGGTTGCCCCCTGGACCCAGTGGAGGTGGTGGGAGAGAGGAGGATTGTGGCTAAGCTGTCATCCATGTTGGAGAATGACTCCCACCCCCTGCAGGACACTTTAACAGCTCTGGAGAGCTCCTTCAGCGATGGACTGCTTCACCCGAAGTGTGTGAAGGAGCGATATCGCAGGTCTTTCCTTCCTGCAGCTGTCAGGCTGTACAACCAGCACTGCTCCCTATAGACCATACACCATTTTTCATACCTGTATATTTTTTTCATGCCTGCATATTTATATTTATTCCAGATTCCATTTGCTGTGCAATATTTCATTCTGTTATACTCAAGTGCAATATTTCATTCAAGTGCAATATTTCATATTTCATATTTGATACTCACTTTCATATCTAATTCTTCTATGCAAGATCTAATTTTAGTGGTCATATTTCTTTACTGGTCATATTTCTCATACCCATATTCTCATGTATATCTCATGTATCTGTATATAATCTCTTGTATATTTGTTAAATTTGTAAATACTTTTTAACTTATATTTTGCATTTTTTACTTTTTAACTGTCCTGATGTTTTTGCTGCTGTGCATTGCAAATTTCTCCATTGAGGGACAAATAAAGGTTTATCTTATATTATCTTAGACCTCCTTAAATGAAACTGGTCACAACAACATGACTGGACTTAATAGGACTGTGGTGGACAGCAAGAGGACAACGTTCAGAGAATATCAAAGAAAATCAAACTGTAAAAATAGCGAGGGGGCGTACACCCAAAGATCTCAGGTAGTTCACAAGCCCCACCCCCATCTCTACCCAGCTCTCAGGTAGTTGAAGAGAGCGCTGAGTCCTCCCTCCAGCACCTCCTTCACAGGCTTCAGCAGTGGGTTGTGGACGATGTGGAGTCCTTTATCCAGAGGATGACAGGCCAACTTCTCCAGTCGGGATAACTGGTGCATCTCCTGAACGCATCATTATCATCATCATCACCATCATCATCTTTACCAGCATCATTAGTTCAATTAGTAGAACTACAACAGTGTCTATTAGACATCAAACTACTACAAACTACAAACAACAGTTAAATTTGGACAAATTTCAGTGGATGATTTCAAGAAGAGGTGTTTCTGCAGCCGGTCTGTTAAACACGTTACCTGTGGTACATCCTTAATGTCATTAAAGTCCAGATTCAGCAACTCCAACCTGCAGAAGATCAAATCAAATCAAATCAAATCAACAGCAGGTTCCACCTGACAGGTGTGCTAGGCACGGTGGTGCTTAAAAGAGAAATTTACCTGGTGAGGCAGCAGAGGGCCTTCGGCAGGGAGTGGAGGCTGTTTCCCTCCACAATGAGGATCTTGAGCTCCACCAGAGCCTGTATGTTCTCCGCCAGGTTCTCCAGACGGTTACAGGCCAGATGGAGGAACACCTGCTGGGACAGAGGAGTTGACCGCCTGTAAGGTGAATGAGGTCAAACAAATCAACTAGTTAAACAGGAACATGGAGTCAAAGTGAATCAGGAAGTCAAATATGAAGCTATTCGAGCATCCGACAAGCAGTTCTGACGGAGCATACCGGCCCCTTACAGGCTCTCTGGTAGTGTGCAGAAAGTCAGCTTTAGGATGCTTGTACACTTGATGAATCGTGAATTTGGACAGATTATTCATGGACTTCCCAAGAACACTGCCTGTGAAGTCCACTAGTCTGCAAGTGCAATAAAGTCTGCACATTTGGATCGAGCCTATGTGACTGATGTGAATGTACCAGAGCCTTCATGTTGTAAATGCAGCCCGGGATATGAGCGATGTGGTTGTGGCTCAGGTTTAGCTTCCTCAGTCGGGTCAGATTGGAGAGAGAGGCAGGCAGCGAAGACAACTGGTTGTTGGCCAAACTCAGCACCTGAAAGACAGAAACACTGTTAGACAGATGAGGATTATAGAAGAAATTACACTTTCCACCTGAGAACCTCTTTTATTCTACTCATATATGTTTCCTTTATTTCAGGAAATAAAACATCTCCTCTCACTGTTTTGCAGATGACACTATGAAAACACTTGAAACTTAGTGATCCATGCTGAGTTCTACGATGAATGTTGTCCCAAACTGGCAAATTCTTCTTGAGCCAACAACAAACAACAACAAACAAATTTGCCAGTGTGGAGTTAAAAAGAAGTGACCAGACTTGGAGCTCCTGCAGGACACTTCAGCTTTCTGGAGTCTTCTGAGTTTGAAAGTTTGGAATGAAAGCAGAACTTGTGAAAGCATCAGTGGCATTTATAATAGTAGTAGAAGTATTGTCAGCAGTATTTGCAGTACCTCCAGTTGCGTACAGGCTCCAAGCTCTTCAGGAACTTCAGTCAGTCTGTTTCTGTAGGCGAATAAAACTCTGAGTCTCTTCAGCTGTCCGATCTCTGCTGGCAGGCTGCTGAGCTGCACACAACAAACAGTAATAAACATCAGGGCTGTTGTCACACCAGGTTTTACTTTATTAACACTACGATAAAGAAAATATGGTCATGTTGTGGAAAAAAGTTATAATACAACTATAAGACTGCTTTTGGTGTATTTAGCATTTGAGTCCCAAATTCAAAAGCAGAAGTGCAGACCTGAATTCAAAACTGGAACATAAAATAAAACATCTCTAGCTAACAGATTATCAGAAAAAGAAAGAGAAAAAACAGATTTAATGAGAAAATAGTCACAAATAATGAAAAAGTCTAACTGAAAGTTTACTGCCAGTTTATTGTTTCCACATTATATGATTGAAGAAACATCACATGATGTGACTATTTTTTTTGTTAAAATATTGGCCACAAGACAGTTGTGGCTGTAACGATGCCTGCAACCTCTCAGAGGCACCAACAGCACTTTACACCGTGAGTGTTGTTTCTCAGTGCAGTTGAACTGAAGGTTGAAGGAGGGAGGAGGAAGGTGAAGAGAGGACAGAGGACAGAAACTGGATCCTGGTGGATTAGAGGGGGGATTAGAACCTTTATTTATCCAGGAGGCAGAGCAGCTGCTGGTGGGCACTGCCTTGCTCACGGACACACTGACACACTTTGGCTTCAGTTTCATGATGGTAACAAGACTTATAAAGGGTCATTCAACCGACTGGACACATGAAGACCAGTTCATCATGAACTTTCCTTCATTTCCTTCCTTTCCTTCACATCTTCTGTGAGGAACTTTGTCAAGTCTGAGAAAAGAACCACGATGGTATCGGAGGAACCATCAGGACCCTCTATGAGATATAAGTCATCAGGTCTAATTTTATCAATTCATAATTTCACAATCACACTCTAAACAAAATGTTCCAGAAGAAATAAACCGTTCAAACCTGTCTCTTCTTCTGAAAGTGAAGGATCAAATGAGGCTTCCTTGTCTCAGAGTTTTGTTTTGTCACCTCTGCAGTGGCTGAGAGGAAACCAATCATATCTTCCCTCTAAATGACTGGGCTTTGTTATCACTAACTTCATGACTTCCCTTCCTCTGTGGGACATGAAACACAAGCGAGCAGAAAAACAGCTGATAAAGTGGCTGGTTAGCGCAGGGACTTCATACAGATGTGGACGACTTACTTAATCTACACACTGTTTTTATTGCTTCTGGAACTTTGTATTTTGCATATTTGCTGTCATTCTTTTATGTATTTGTAGAGTATTTCCTTCCTGGTTGGGTTTTGTGTGTCTGATGTCAGGACTCCTCAAAAGCTTCACTCGGGGATGGTGCTTCACGTCCTCAGTGTTTGTGTCTGATTGTCCATGTTGACTCACGGTGGGTCACCTTGTCACTCTTAATAAACTAGATACACTGGATAAACTTTACCTCAACCTCAACATGAAACCAGCAGGAGATCTGATGCCTAATGGTCAGTTCAAACAGATGATTTTTTATTCTTGTGATAATCCATTTATGAATATGAACTTGAATATGATTTTTGTTCCACAGCTGTAGCTGCGACTGGACTCCCTGCAGATGTTCAAATGACTTTTATCTGACTTTTGATCAATTTTCAAACTGACCATCATAACATTGTACAGGAAAATATAGACATCTAAACAGTCATAGTCATCATCTCCAAGGTCACAGACCAAACCCCACCATCCAGGTCAAAGACCAGGTTTTCAGGGAGTCCTGTCTGATGTTGAACTGGAGGAGAAACAAACAGAGGAAACAGCAGACGGATGTTTTACCTGGTTGCCCCAAAGGTTGAGGACCACCAGATTGGAGAGCAGAGCCAGATGAGGAGGAAGAACCTTCAGACTGTTGAGAGACAAATTCAGCTTCTCCAACTCCAACAGCTCCCACAATTCTTCAGGGACGTCCTGCAGGAACAGGGAGAGCAGGACAATTGACAATTGATTAGACATTCTGTTACAGTTTTTCTCCATTGGTTTGGCTCATTTCTTGAAACAGAAATTACATTCTCAAAACTCTAAGATCATTTGGCAAAACAGTCTCACAGTTCAGCACAACGCCATGGTTCACCTGCAAAAGCTCATATCTCCCCAAAACTGTTCACTCATGCTTCAAAACTAAATTCCTTTCCCATATAAATAGTCAGTGTCCCCAAAATGCATCGTCCCTTTGGCATTGTGTGGCACTGCAAGTCAAAATGTTGAGATGATTTGTCACTGTGGCAGAGGAGCATTGAAATATCCCTCATGTCCAGCTCTCAGTCTCAGTCCAGTCCTTCATTGACAACGGTCACTGGACTAGTTTTTGTGTCCAGCTAACAGAATACAACTGTATACAAAACTGAAAACTAGGACGTTACGGTCAGAGCAGCCTCCAAGGTTTGACGTCACACACTGCACTCATACTGCCAAGGAAAGTGTAGCCATTATTATTCACACACATAAAGTAACTTCCACACATCAGAGTAAAAAGAAAAAGTATACAGCATAATATACTGTAATATAACACAGAAACAAGAAACAAGGAGAATGATATGTAGCCGACAGCTGTAAATACAGCTGGAGTTTCTTCACTGCTCGCTGTCCTCACCCTCCCTGTTCATGGTATTATGGTCTGGACTAATTTTGACAGTTGAACAGACTCTTGTGCATGTGATGACTTATACAATGAAATGATGCTGACATGTTTTGGAGAGAACGACCATCAGACTGAGAATCAACAATCAGTTTAGATCAACAAGATCTATTCACTTGGAAACTGAGCTAACTGGAGGCTACCTGTTCTCAATCATTTGGAAAGACGTGCTGAGACATTGAGACATGGACTAAGACATTTGCAATTTGATGAAATGAATGAGAAATTCAATTATGTTGTGAACAGTTGCCGAGTGGTTCTGAGGTTTGTCCATGTTATTTTGAGAATGTAATTTCTGTTTCAAGAAATGAGCCAAACCAAAGGAGAAAAACTGTAATACTGTGGCTACTGCTACTACTACTACTACTTTTACATATTCCAATGTCTTGGTGGTGTAGTGATGACTCACAATGCTGGTTTGTGAACTACCGTAGCTGGCTAGCTAACTCATACCTAGTTAGCCTGCCTGCCAATGTGATGCTAGCTCAGTCATTCAGACATTTTCTTCACCATTTCATTCAGTCAAGAGGGAAATTACAGCTTTCAGATCTCGTTAGCTCCGTGTGCAAAGGGGTTAGTTCAAACATTTAATCAAACTCATATCTGTTTATCTCTCTTGTAACCTGGTTCCTGTAAATCTGTTGAAGACAGACTTTGAATAGATTAATTTTAAATTTAATAATGATGATCTCTTCTTTCATCCAGCTGCTGCTCTCCCATTGGCTGAAGTCTTTGACCTGCACATGCTCATATGTTAAAAGCCAGTTAAATATTTACATTGGCCACATTATCTGTGTTCTCCAGGAGAAATGTACCAATTACAGTCCTCAGGTTTCCGTGTTGCATTTAGAAATCAGCCTGCTGGAGAAAACTGACTGTGAACACACTGTAGGTCTCTGTTGTGGATCAAAGAGCTAATAAGCTCCAATAGCTTCCTGCTCTTCCTGCTCAGCTCTATCAAGACGGCTCATTATTGGTCAGTGACTCCACTGGCATGAACTGAATTTGCTGTAAAGATTTTGCTGTTTTAAATGCTGCTGTGACCAGAAGTTAGTTGTTAGTGAGTTGAACCATCATAAACTCTGAGTGTGTGTTCAGGAGGGCGGCAGCCATCTTGTTTACACGGGAAACAATGGAGGCGTTAGCATCGTCATCTCCTGCTGGACTCACTGACCTACCTTCAGTCCTCGACGTGCCAGACTCAGGACGTTATACCCAAACTGTTTGATGGTGAATCGACGGATTCTGTCTGCTGATGTCAGACTGTCCTCCCTCCCCAAGCTCCTCCTCTTGTCCTCCTTCACCTCCTCTTTACACACTGTTCCTCCCATCCCTCCCTCCCTCCCTCAGCTGCAGACCCTCTTCACCCTCCTCCTCCTCCTGTCTTCCACCTGTTTTGTTGTGTCTCAACAGTCACCAGACAGACATCCAAACTGAGAAGTGGGGCGACCAGACTGAACACAAAGTTCTTCCACTGTCTCAATACCCAGATGTTGTTGGACTCTGCTGTCCAGATGTTGTCCAGGTGTTAGTCTTGAGTCCACAGCTGTAGTGTCTCCGTCCTGGTCTGAGGACTCTGTTCAGTTTGTTGTCTTGAACTCCTGAAGGTTGAAAAATCACAACCAACAGTCAGCTGAGTTTTGTTTAAGGTGTTGATCAAAAATGAAAAACTGAGCACTGCCATGTACCGTTTGCATTTAGACACTGGTGCTGATATTTATATTATATATAAAAATATAAAACATATTTTTCCACATCATAATGTCAACAAAGTTTGGCAGAAAATATTAAGTCACTATGAATCAAAAATAAAGTCACAAAACTGATGACTGAAGAATTTTGCCTGAATAGTAAAGTACAAAATAAAATGAATGTTTAAAGTTTATGATTCCCACCAAACTTATTGTCCTTAAAGTTGCTCTAACTGATGTTGCTGTCCAGTCAGCAGAAACAATCACAACATTAACATATCATTGATATGTTTGACTTGTGATCAAACTTTTGTTTATTTCCAGCAGTTTCAGATCAACACGATCATCTGTTTGCCGTGTTTGTGTCACCTGATGAATCTCAGTCCAACGTTCTCGCTCTTGTAGCTCTGTGTTTGTTCTCCTCCAGCTCCTGAGGGAAACCTCTGTCTCTGTAGCTGCTGAAGTCTGCACCGTGTTCACCAGCTGCTCTGACTGAGTGTTGGCTGTTTGCTGCTCAGCCGCTCGTCAACTGTGGCTTTTTACAGCTTCTTCTCTGAGAACGACGACATGAGAGAACTGAGAGCGAAGCAGAACAGGAGAGTTGATCCAGAAACAACGAGCTGAGACTCGACATGAAGATCTGATCTATGAAGATCTGCAAAGTTTCAGATGATGACTCAACTCCAGAGACGTCAATACACTGTCACATTTCACACAGTGTTATTATTAAAATATTGATCATAGCAGCTTTAGGAGAAACATATTAAAGGTTTTTCCTACCTCATAAAACTTCTGTCTGTCTTCAGAATGTCAGAGACATTTCAGACGTCCAAGTAAAAATCCTCAAAAACTCAAAGGTTGTTGTTTGTTAAAGCTGGACACCAGGACAGTAACCTGACCTGTTTCTGACTGACTGATCAGACGAATTCAATGTGTAGCTGACTGAGTGACTGACTGTTGCTGGAAGCGAGAGAAGACGATCAAGCCCAGCATGTGTTTACAGAGAGAGAGAGAGAGAGGAAACTCTATTTGAGGACTAGCATTGACAGACAACTAGATCTCAACTTTGACCAACAAACACACACACACACACTCACACACACAGTTGCTACTGTCAGTCAGAGGTGAGTTCAGAGCTGAAGTTCAGGACACGACGGAAACTCAACTGTTAGAAACAACTGTTGTTATTCATCACTAAATCTATCACTAATCTCATCACTAAAAGTCTGAGTTTGTCCTGCTGAACTCAGGTCAACGAGCCAATGGGAAGAGAGCGTGGTCCAAAGGACGGAGGTGTGTCACTTCCTCTTCAGGTGATTCAGACTGAGCTGATTAGAAGTGAACAGAAGTCTGATTGCACAACATGCCTGAACCTGTTTTGTCAGGATACTTTAGCAGGTTTTCATCATGGTCTTCATCAAACAGTGTGATGAAGCAGCTCTTTCACTCTGACGTCTCTGACAAGTTTCAAACAGAAGATAAAATAACACTTGGAGGATATAGTTTTGTGTCAGAGGTAAATCTAATATTGAATTTGTCTGAAGGTGAAGCTTCATGTTTTTATTAGACAGTTTAACAACAGAGTTGCTCTGTGGAGCCTTGGGTTGCAAGTATATACATACTAATCAATAAATATATACATACTAATCAATAAATATATACATACTAATCAATAAATATATATACACTGAACCAAAACATAAACGCAACACGTTTGTTTTTGCTTTGGTTTTGTTTTGTTTTGGGGGGCGGGGGTCAGAACACACAATCAACAACCTGATCAACTCTGTGCGAAGGAGATGTGTTGCACTGCGTGAGGCGAATGCTGCTCACACCAGGTACTGACTGGTTTTCTGACCCCCCCAGTACAGTAAAACTGCACATGTCAGAGTGGCCTTTTCTTGTGGCCGGCCTCAGACACACCTGTGCAGTAATCATGCTGTCCAATCAGCACGTTGATCTGCCACACCTGTGAGGTGGAGGGATCATCTCAGCAAAGGAGAAGTGCTCACTGACACAGATTTGTGTCCATAGAAAAAGTCTTAGATCTTTGAGTTCAGCTCATGAAAAATGGGAGTAAAAACTAAATAATACAAAACCAATAAAAAAATTATATTTTTGTTCAGTGTACATACTAATCTCTCTCTCTCTCTCTCTCTCTCTCTCTACTAAACAATAAATATATCAACATGAAAACTAAGGCAGATTGTTGGTATTACATCCAGTTTTATTTTTAACATCACAGATCAGAAAACAGACTCATATGACTTATTATAAACATATTGTTTTTATATTGTTTTTTTTCATTTAAAATGACTTTTTTAAGCATTTAGAATTATTTCATGTTTATGTTGAAACTTTTATTTCTTGTTTTTTTCACATTTATCTCGTCCATAAAAAAAGAAAACAAGAACTAAACTTTTACTGTTACTGGACATCTGTACTGTTCAGGCTCATTTTGTGAAATCTTTGTGAAAATGAAACATAATAGTTTTTTGTAGGAAATAGTAAATGCTGAAACATACGCACACACACCAGTGAACACGGAGGGATGTAGACTTCAGCTTGTAGTTTGTTGGATTTAACTGCAGGTGGCGCTGTTGCATCAACAAACGCTCAACCTTCCAACACACAGCACCACGTGTTCTTGTTTTATTATGAAAAGGTCACAGCTTAGCCTTAATGTCAGCTGATATAGAACAGATGATGAGAGAATTATTACAAATAAAAACAGAACAAAAATCAAGACAGTTAGTTACAAACAAAGTTACAAAAACAATCAAAAGAAAAATTCCCTAAAATCATTTCAGGACTGACTCTACAAAAGTTGGGACACTGTGTGAATCATTGTCTAATAGAAAACAGCACAGAGTCAATATATTTAATGTTCATTGGTAACAGGTGATAGCATCATGGTTGGGTATGAAAGGTTCATCCTAAAAGGCTCAGTCGTTCACAAGCGAGGATGGAGAGAGGTTCGGAAAAGCCTGTCAGAGGGCAAAGTCTCATTCTGCTGAGCTCCGACAGCGAGGCTTTGTGGTACAAGAGTCCAGGTCCCAGACTGACCTGCAGTCCAGACCTGCGTCCCACTGACAGTCCACAATACGACAGCAAACACGTCCAAAAGGATTTGCACATCATTGCATTCTGTTTTATTTTTGTTTGACACAGCAGAGCAACTTGTTTGGAATCAGGGTTGTAAATACTCAAGTAAAGTACAAGTATCGCCAAACTGTATCGAAGTACAGTACTTAGTTACTTTCCACCACTGTTGTGCACAAATATAACATATCACTGTATGAAAAGTGTGATGAAGATGAAGATGAAGAAGGATCGGTCTGAGCTGCATGTTTGAGTGTTTGAGTGATTTTAGTGCTGTTAAATCAGAGGAAGCAGCTGGTGTCCACAACTCTTCACCTCCATCACTCTGTTCCTTTCATCTCAACCTGAGGGGGGCAGGGGCCTGGGCTCAGCGGGGCCCCCTCTGGGACCGTTAGAATAGCAGCAGCAACAACAACAATAATAATGAGAATGAGAAGAAGAAGAAGAAGGTGATGATGAGTTGCTGCAGGTAGAAATGTATTTGTTTTGTTTTTAATATTGTTTTTTTTATCTTCCAGTTCGTCTCTAAACTTGAGTAAACTCTGTTTTTTGTTCCCTCCACCAGCTCCAACGATCGTAAACCAAACCCACCCACCATATTTTACTGTTGGTATGATGTTCTTTTTCTGAAATGCGGTGTTACTTTTATGCCAGATGTAATGGGACACACACCTTCCAAAAAGTTCAACTTTTGTCTCGTCAGTCCACAGAGCATTTTCCCACAAGTCTTGGTTATCATCCAGATGTTTTCTGGTAAAATTGAGACGAGCCTTAATGTTCTTTTTGCTCAGCAGTGGTTTTTGTCTTGGAACTCTGCCATGCAGGCCATTTTTGCCCAGTGTCTTTCTTATGGTGGAGTCATGAACACTGACCTTAACTGAGGCAAGTGAGGCCTGCAGTTCTCTGGACGTTGTTGTGGGGTCTTCTGTGACCTCTTGGATGAGTCGTCGCTGCGCTCTTTGATGATGTCTAGCTTTTGAGGATCTTTTGGTCTACTTCACTTTGTCAGGCAGGTCCCATTTAAGTGATTTCTTGACTGGGAACAGGTGTGGCAGTAATCAGGCCTGGGGGTGACTAGAGAAATTGAACTCAGGTGTGATAAACCACAGTTAAGTTTTAACAGGGGGGGCAATCACTTTTTCACACGGGGCCATGTAGGTTTGGATTTTTTTTCTCCCTTAATAATAAAAACCTTCATTTAAAATCTGCATTTTGTGTTTACTTGTGTTGTCTTTGACTAATATTTAAATTTGTTTGATGATCTGAAACATTTAAGTGTGACAAAAAGCGTCTGATAAAGGAAATTGTAGAATTGTGGAACAAACTAAATGAATTCCAGCAACATCACGATAAAGTTTGAATTTTCTTCATCATGAGTTCTTTTGGCTACTAATTTCAGTTTTAAAATTCACAAAACCTTTTATGCAGTTTTGTTTTAGTCTGTTTTCTCCAGTGGACGACGGCCTTTTTGATGACCTGAGTGGCCAAAAGTATGTGGACAGCTGCGCAGTAGCCCTCCCCTCTCGTGGTCCTTATTAGTGAAGTCAGACTGTTCTGAACCTTTTGTCTGCTTGAGCTCCTCTTGTTTCCTCCTCCTCTCTGCTCTGCTTTCATCTTCCAGCTCCTCCACATTCTCCCCGTCCTCCAAATGCTCTCAGGCCACCTGCTCATCTCCTCTCCACCTTTTCATCTCCTCACTGCTGCTCCCTCTGCCTCCTCCTGTCCTCCTAATCAGAGGCGGAAATACTCACATCCTTTACTGCAGTAACAGTGCTATTAGCACAGTGTAGAAATAAAAAAAGTATTAGCATCAAAATACACTTAAAATACAAAAAGGTAAAGTACTCATTATGCAGAATAATGAATATGATATTACTGGATTATAATATTGATGAATTTATGTGTTTCATTACTTTAATGTTGCTGCTGGTAAAGATGGAGTTCATTTTAATGAATTAACTTAATTATATTTATTGTAAAATAAATTATTAAAAATAGAAAATAGGCTCTGAACCTACAGTACAAAGTTCAAGTGAGACAGGGCCTTGGTGCCTACAGGCAAAGGCATTCAACCTCTGTATTACTTTCATGATACTTCTGATAAAATGTTGTTTTTTGCATCTTCACCAAAAAGTTATTTTTGACTGATGAATATAAATTATTAATGAATTAAGAATAATCAAAATACAAACTAAATTGGTTTTTTTTAACATGAAAAATAAAGTTCCTCCTCTGTACCTGAACCTGAACCTTTTCTCTCTTCACATGACATCAGCTGATTCTAATATATCATGAGGTGCGCGGTGTGTTTCTATTATAGCCAGCATCAACCTGACCAGGCAGACTAACCAACCTGACCAGGCAGACTAACCCCCCCCCCTCGTGCATCAGTGACTTGAGTCTCCCATGACCCCATCGCTGGTTATCCTTCATTGAACCATTTTCTGTTGACCAGGAACATCCCACAAGACCTGGAGATGCTCTGAACATCCATCCATTATCTGTACATCTGTACGATGTACGCCGCTTGATCCTCCGCGGGGTCGCGGGGGGGCTGGAGCCTATCCCAGCCGACTTAGGGCGAAGGCAGGGGACACCCTGGACAGGTCGCAGGGCACACACATCGCATCGCAGGGCACACACAGGACAAACAACAAACACACACACACTCACAATTGAACGGACAATTTAGAATATCAGCATGTTTTTGGACTGTGGGAGGAAGCCGGAGTACTCGGTGAAAACCCACGCTGCACAGGGAGAACATGCAAACTCCACACAGAAAGATCCCCAAGCGTCCGAACCGGGACGCGAACCAGGGATCTTCTAGCTGTGAGGCGCCAGTGCATTTTTCCTGCTTCCAACATCTGATGTGTGGTTGAGTTCAGGAAAACTAATTTTTATCAAATGTGATGGAGAAGGGCATTAAAGATTTAATAAGTATCTCAGCAAATTAATGAAAAGTTCTGTTTTTATCTGTTTAAATACTTTAGTACTACTAAGTATTCTTTATACTGCAAACACTGAAGTATTCTTTATACTATCGAATAAACCACCAGAATAAAAGATCCACTTTAAGATTGTTCAGACTGAAGGAGAAAGTGATGGATGTGTTTCCGTGTTTACAGCTAACAGGACAGGTACAGGTGAGCGTCCAGGTGTGTGTGACACTCTCAGGTTACCTGTGCGTGTGTGTGTGTGTGAGAGAGACCTGGGATGTTTGGATCAAACACTCTCTGCTTGTTGTGTGTTTTCATCAGCTCATTAACTCCAACAACACAACAGGCTGTGTGTCCCAACGCCAACATGTCCCCCATGTGGACAGTCAGAGGACAGGAAGTCAGAGGACAGGAAGTCAGAGGACAGGAAGTCAGGGGCGTTTAAGTAATCAGATATTGTTTTCGTTATTAAAAAGCGTAGTTGCTTCATTTCATTTCTAATAATCAGTTTTTTGTTCTGGTTGGTATTTAGTCGGTATTTAATGCACAATCTTCACAGCGGCTCCTGTCTGTGTTTCCTTTTCATAGACGGAGAATTTCCTGTCTAGATCGTGACCTCAGTAAATCCAGCAGAATCCATAATGACCCTCTTCTACATCAAACAGTCTGGCAAGTTTCATCTCTTCTTCTTCTGTGGTTCTAACGGGGTTTTTGTTGCCCCCATGTTGCCGTCTCGCCCCCATCATCCACCATGTTGTTTACTAACAGTCAGCTGATCTCAGAGCTGATTATCAGATCAAAGCATGTCTTCAAATGTCACCGGATGACACCATCAGGTAATTATACCTTATATCTGACAACGCTGACTGAAGCAAGTTTTCTGGGATCATTTTAGCTTTTCAACAGTCAGAAACTATCTGGATTCAGACGTATAAAAGTCTGTAGATGAAACTGTACAGAATGTACAGATTCAGAAAGCTGTGAGTTCAACCCCACAGAGAGTTCAACATTGGTTTGTATATCGATGCTTCAGTCTGCTTCACCTTCATCCGACCGGTCAGTGAGCGAAGAAGAAGAAGGAGACCAGAGCATCAGTGAGGTTCAGCCAGCATGAATTCATCACATACAAACCATCATCAGCTGATGCCTCAATCATCATTATGCAACATCACACAGATGATCAATAATTACATCATCAATAATCTATAGAGCTCTTACTGAAACAGACAAACTGCTTCACAGGTCAAATGAAATCATTTCTCCAATGAAAATAAAAAGATAAAATACATCACTCAGAAATAAAGTAAGTGAATAAATGATCCAGACAGAGTCAATATTTTACTGTAAAGTTTCATCTGTCATCTTGTATTTCATCTGTTCAGGTATCTGCAGTAAACAGTGACCGCTGGCCTGAGGTCTGCTGATGTTCATGTACAGTAAACATCAGTAAATAAATGAATTATACTGATGTTTACTGTGACAAGAAAACTCAGAGTGTAAAGATACTGAACAGATAATATAGTGATGAGGATGTGTGTGTGTGTGTGTGTGTCACGGAGGAGAAGTGGTGTTGGCGTAGCAAGCGTAGCTGACATTCCTGCCGTGGATCAGTGAGGAGGACAAAGAAACAGCATCCATCATGTGATGGCTTCACACATCACCGTCTGCAGGTAACAAGGACACACCTGAACCTGACACCTGGGCTATAACTGACATCACTGAACACTCTGATTAGATTGGACTGCAAATTTCCCCACCGAGGGACGAATCAAAGTTGATCTTATCTTATTATTTCAACATTAACAGTGGTAGACAGACAGACAGGTAGACAGACAGGCAGGTCGTCAGCAGTCAGCAGCTGATCTGGGGTCAGATCAGTTGCTTCATGATTAACAGGTGAGTCAGAGATCTCAGGTGTGATTAAGAGACAAACAGTTTATTTTTCTGTTTCCTCTTAATGATGCGTCATGTGACTGTTTCCTGTCCAGGTCTGAAGACAGGTGAGACATGTTTTAGATGAACCGCGTCTCACCTGGAAAGTGGATGAGATGACACGGCAGCAGCAGGGGGCGCTGACAGAAAGCTGCAGTCACGTCGGAAAGCAGAAGATACAGGAAGTCAGAGAGACATTTACATCCTGTTCGATCCACCTGCAGACTGAATGTGGTTTACAGACCACGTTCACACATCCAAGTTCAGGAGGCTCGAGTGTCCACGTGAGAAAGAGCAGGACGTCAGCGCGACAGTGTCTGTTCAGATCTGCAGGGTCTTCCTCACCCCAGAGATCAGATGATGATGATGAAGGTTTGTGTCCACAGGACAGGACACACCTTCACGCTCAAAGCCTTTTCGGTAGTTTTCCTCTGTTCTTGACACATTTTGTGAGACGGTGTGCAGTTTGACACAGTCATGTGAGACACCTCAAGGTTTAAAGGTCTCTCTCTGTCTGTCTATCTGTCTCTGTCTCTCTCTGTTTCTCTCTCTCTCTCTTTCTGCATGTGCAGTGGGTGTCACTCGCCCTCAGGTCCAGACTCGTCCTGTCAGTCTGGTTCTCGTCTCTTTAAAGATAAACTTCATTCTTCTTCTTCACTCAACCACAAAAACTTCCTGTTCTGTCAAAACAGTAGAAGAAGAAACAGCTGCCGCTCCCTGCACACAGGACACACTCACAGACCTCACACTGGTCCACACTGGTCCACTGGTTCCTGGCTCCAGTCTTGGACCTATTCCGAGTCCTGGCCCAGGACTTGATAATAGATTTGTATGCTGTTCATTCTTAAATCAACTGTTTATGTTACTACCGCCCACTGTTGTTTTTAACCTAGACCCAGTCCTAGACCCAGTCCTAGACCCAGTCCTAGACCTGGTCCTGATCTGGTCATGACTCTGATAATGGGCTTTGTTCCTATATTGTTCATTCCCCACAATCCCGGTGGCCCTGGTTCCGGTCTCTGAACTTAGCACTGATCTTGTGACAATAATAGATTTAAACTACAGCTGACCTGAACCTTGACTTAGACAAGGTCCTGGTCCTGACCTCCCAATGTAGTGACCTGGGCCTGATAGTGGACCCTGTTCTTATGTTGTCTGTTTTTTTTTTGGTTCTGATTTTGGAGCTGGACCTGGTCTCGGACCTGATCCATTACTGAGCTCCTGATAATCACTCATGTTCTTCATTGTTGATTATTGCTGAATTTGACTGATTGTGTCAAAACTCTACACTCGACAGTTAAACTCTACAGTTTGATACGTGTCATATCCAAACCTGGACCGAGTCCACCTCAGTGTCTCTGCAGGCCTCGTCCACTGCCTGCAGACGAAACAGGTGGACTGACAGATGGGGAGCGAGGGGGCAAGAACACAGCTGTGAAGTTATTGTGGTTGGTGAACTGGTCCTGGACCAGAGCGATCCTGCACCTCACCCAACTACGAACTTGGACCTGAACAAGGACCTGGTCCTGACCTCACATTGTCCTGATCTTGAACCTGATGTTGTTCCAGTCATTCATTCCTGAATAAACACATAAGAACTAGACCTGGACCTGGATCTGTGAACCTGGTCCTTGCTCTGCACACACAGACCTGATAATATTAATGAAAAGTGTTTATTGTTTCAGGTTGGTTGGTGCTGTTCTCATCCTTCTGTTAACAGATTGTCCTCTTAATGAACCATGACTGTCTGTGAGACAGTCTGCCTGCCCAGGTGTGGATAGACAGACAGACAGACAGACAGACAGGCAGATAGACAGACAGTTTTCCTCTTCTTTCTACCTCCTGGCTTTTAGTTTGACCCTTTCTGTTGGCTTGTTGCTGATGCATCTGCTTCTTGTTTCTGTTGCACCTTTTTCTCCCTGTTGCCTTTTCTTGTTGGTGCTCCTGTTGCCTCAGTTGCTCCTGTTGCCTCAGTTGCTCCTGTTGCTCCTGTTGCCTCAGTTGCTCCTGTTGCCTCAGTTGCTCCTGTTGCTCCCGTTGCCTCAGTTGCTGAATGTCTGAAGCACCTCAGTTGCTTCAGTTGCTCCTGTTGCTCCTGTTGCCTCAGTTGCTGAATGTCTGAAGCACCTCAGTTATTCAGTTGCTCCTGTTGCTCCTGTTGCCTCAGTTGCTCCTGTTGCTCCTGTTGCCTCAGTTGCTTCAGTTGCTCCTGTTGCTCCTGTTGCCTCAGTTGCTTCAGTTGCTCCTGTTGCCTCAGTTGCTCCTGTTGCCTCAGTTGCTCCTGTTGCCTCAGTTGCTCCTGTTGCTCCTGTTGCTCCTGTTGCCTCAGTTGCTCCTGTTGCTCCTGTTGCCTCAGTTGCTGAATGTCTGAAGCACCTCAGTTGCTTCAGTTGCTCCTGTTGCCTCAGTTGCTTCAGTTGCTCCTGTTGCCTCAGTTGCTCCTGTTGCCTCAGTTGCTCCTGTTGCTCCTGTTGCCTCAGTTGCTTCAGTTGCTCCTGTTGCCTCAGTTGCTCCTGTTGCCTCAGTTGCTCCTGTTGCTCCTGTTGCCTCAGTTGCTTCAGTTGCTCCTGTTGCCTCAGTTGCTCCTGTTGCCTCAGTTGCTCCTGTTGCTCCTGTTGCCTCAGTTGCCTCAGTTGCTCCTGTTGCTCCTGTTGCCTCAGTTGCTCCTGTTGCCTCAGTTGCTCCTGTTGCTCCTGTTGCCTCAGTTGCTCCTGTTGCTCCTGTTGCCTCAGTTGCTCCTGTTGCTCCTGTTGCCTCAGTTGCTTCAGTTGCTCCTGTTGCTCCTGTTGCCTCAGTTGCTCCTGTTGCTGTGCCCTCTTGCTCTCTGTCTAGTTTATGTTAGTGTCATCTCATCCATTCGTTCCACAGCATCAGTTTGTTTTGAGGAGACATCAAAGCCACCAGCATGTTGCTGCTGGCGGGCGGCCATGACGGTCCTCATGCCTACGTGATGTTTGTACGAGTCCTGACAGTGAGATGATGAAGAGATGATGAAGAGATAAAGGAGAGAGATGGGTGGATGTAGAGACCAGATAGAGGACAAACACACAGATTAAAAGGCAACAGGTACAACTGGTTTGGATCCAAATAAACAAACACAGGTCAGGTGATGTTTCCCAGCATTCAGAGGGGCGATGACACCACAGGGAGACACATCTGAATCATGGAGGTGGTTATGAAGAAACAGTTGTTACAGACAGACAGACAGTCTCTGTCTGTCTGTCCTCCACTTTGAAACATCTCAACAACTGTTGGATGGATTGTGATGAAATGTGCTTCAGACATTCATGCTCCCCTCAGGATGAACTGTAATGACTTTAATAATCCTCCCATTTTAATGTGTCTCATACTTTGGGTTATGATCTCACACCTGCAGAACTGATGATGTCCACATCAGCCATTTCCATCATGTTCTCCACATGGTTTTGACCTCTGTCTTTTAATGACCTTATCTCGTTGTGTTCTCTTCTTCTGCAGTGGTTTACTGGCACTGACTGGAGAATTAGCGCCACCTGCTGATCTTCATCAACCAATGAACTCATATTCATCAGGGGTGGATGGAAAGAAACATTCATTTGCATTTTATTTTGCCAGTGTTTTAGAGATTCTGTTAAAAACTTGGCAGCTGTGAGTATTTAACAGGATGATTTCAATGTTTGTTTCCTAATGTTTGTAAGTAGCTTTTATTATTCATTATTGGTGAAATGTCTTTTGAAAAGTGTGGGACCTGTTTGGGAACCACCACAGTACTGATTCAGTCCTCTGCGCTCCATCAATTTTCTCTGCTAACAAACGCAATGGGCTTCGTCTCGATGCCTGTTTGAACTGGAAACTCATCACATAAGCCCGAAGCTCTGAACGATCCTTCAAAGATCCTCTGGCCGCTAAACTTCTTATCAACGGCTGAGTCACAAAAATATCCTGATTTTCTAGGAGCTGCAAACATGATCGAGCTGAGCGATGCTATCAGGGCGCGATGAGCCGAGCAGATAGACATCAGAGCGCCACTGTCAGGCCTCTTTAAGAAGACAGTACATTTCTATGAGTCGTCCTGCGCTGATAAGACTTCTCACGGCACCACAAACACACTCATGCAACATACCGACACACAAGTACACAAAAGTACACACAACCTGACACATAGTACACAAAAGTACACACAGCATGACACATTACATGCTGGTATTAGCGCAGTTTAGTTTCATCTGTATTTCCAAAGTTTTGCTTTTTTGGCATTGAAGTTGATATGATTTTCATTTCTTTCTGCAGCAGCTTTTTGTTTATAGGGGCCCCCCTCCTCCCTCCACCCTCCATCATCCATCCTCCATCTGAAGTTTAACTGGTGTCTTCTGACCCCTCAAACCCTCAAATGCTCAAATCTCCACCCTGCACTTCAAAATTGTTTTGAAATTGAGTTTTTGTCTGCATATCTGCAAGTTTCAACAAAAAGGCAACAGTAATGTTCAATTTCTCACTACTACTGCTGCTTCTGTTTTGTAGATAATCATGCTCTAAGTTGGAACTACAGCTCCCAGGATGCTTTGAGGGCTGTAAACAGGAGGCATAATGTTTCCACGGACTCAGCTGTGAGCCGTGAGCCACAACTTGACTCCTTTAGCCTCTGTTTGTTTCCATGTAGCCAAACTGTCTCCATTCAAATTCTGTTGAATTAGCTGTGTATATGTGACTGACTACTGTTAGCATGTTCCTGATTGATAGCCTGTTAGCAGTTAGCTCCACAGCTGCTCACCAGCGACCACTATAAATAGTCACCATGTCACCGAAACTCTAGAAGTCAAACATACAGATGAATTTTGGTGCTGAGGCATATCCAGACTTGACGTCAAAGACCGACCAGTAAATCCAGAGCTTCTCTTTGAGACCCAGTGCCCTCTGGACTGATCTGCTGCACCTGAACAGACCCTGATGCACCTGAAGTCCTTCACCTGGGGCAGTGACTCCTCAGAGGACCCGGAGCTCAGACTGGACAGTAGGTGCTGACTGACTTTAACTAAACTACATCATCTGCAAAGATGCAGAGATTGACGTGCACATATTTATGTTTTTCCTTTTGCAGAGTTTGAAATGATTAATGTAAAAGTCATGTTTATTTGAAAAGCAGTAAGAGGCTTGACAGCTCTGATGGTGTTTTGTTCTTGTTTCCTCAAATTTCAACCACAGAGATGGAGAGTGAGACATTAACACGACCCAAAGAGCCACAACAGATGTATTTACAGGAAATACATCAGTTAAGTTAACCGGTGAGATATTTTAATGTACTTCATTCTTTATCAAGATTTATCCCTCTTGTAAAGAAGTTTAATCCATTATTGTACCATTATTTTGTAGGGGTACGACACAATAATCTTATAATTCTTCTTTTTTCTTCATTACCTGTCTCTCTCTCCTGTCTGTCTGTCTGTCTGTGTCTCTGTTGTAAATCACAACCATGTAGCATCAAATTGAAAACAGCCATTAGTGTGGAGCCACATCAGAGCGAGGGGATGGATGGAGGGATGGGGGGATGTGTCGTTGTTTGGAAAGGTATCTCATGTCAGCAGACGGGATGATTTATATAGCAGAGAAGAAGAAGAAGAGGCCGAGGGATGAAATGATTTGCGTGTGAAAAAGCAGTGATGTAGATCAGCAGAGAAAAAGAGAAAGAAGATAAAAAGATAAGAAGACAGGATGAGGTGAATGTTGGTGAGAGGATAGAATTACACTGCACAGGATTATCTGCACTCAGCTCACCTGGTTTACAGGTGAGAGACAGGTGAGGCATTGGCTGACGAGCTGAGAACTGCTGCAGCTTGAAAACATCTTTTAGCCACAAATCTGATATACGAAAACTTTTCAAACATTAGCCAATCAGAGGAGAGTATCTCCTTTTTAAAAATGACTGGAAGCAAGTCGTGCAGTCGAGGTCACACCTGCCTGGACGTTTATGTTGTTTTTCTGCGACAGAATGATGAGAAACTTCATCTGATCTGATACAAACTCACAGAAACACTGGATCCTTAATGTTGGTGGCACGGAAAGTTTATTTAGACTGGACTGAAACACAGTGATGCTTTGTGTTAAATGCTTATGTTTAGCAGGTACAATATTTACTATGCTCACCATCTTAGTTTAGCATGTTAGCATGCTAATATTTGCTAATTAGCACTAAACACAAAGTCAGAGCAGCTAGCGGTGCTAACGACAGGTAAGAAGCTGCTGCGACACAGGTGAGTGATACATCGTCAGCAAACGATTTGCAAATAAAACATTCAGTAGTATGTTTCCTTATTATGTTGATAAAAAAACTAAGTTCACTAATCTCCTTCTAAATGTATTTGCTGTTGAATAATTTAGTCAAATATAAATGTGGTTTTGGGGCTTTTTGGACCAAATGAACATGCAGCGAGCCTGGACAGAAGAACCCTAACCCAGCAGATATTCTGTTTTTTACCTTAACCTGGGCAGTCACCTGGCCTCTAACTTATGGTGCAGGGCAGATGTGATGTCTCTTTCTCACCTGCATATGGAAGCCGGTCACTTGCTTCACTGTGACATGACAACGACATATTTTCTATGTATTTGTGTATGTGCTTTCATGTTCTCACACAGTCCGTCATGTTCTGTCAGGTTTTCCCTCGACTGGGCCAAAACATGACTTGGGGCCTGTCCGGTGTTAACTGGGAAGGTGATATGTATTTTAAATAAAGCTTTAAATGAAAGCGTCAGTGTTCAGGGAGCTCTCCTCTCGCCACTTCCAGCCAGACTGTCAGCCAAAATGTTTCTGTGTGACATTTAAACAAACCTTCAAATGGCCACAAAGCTGGAAAGAGTTGAGTCTCCTTTTTCATGTTGTGGTATTTCTCTTTCTCACCTGTTCTATCATCTGGTGATGGACATTGAGCAGGACTTCTCACCTGGTGTTCAAGACTCATCAGGTTCTCTTATCAGGTGCTAGACTTGATCCTGGACGCTGGTGTTGCACAGGGCAGATGTCACCAGCCATTCTCGCCTGAAACTCATCTGGTGCGACTGTCTCTTGATGGTCATTCAGCAGGTAATCTCACCTTGTATTTGACACTCACTTGGTCCTCTAACCTGTCTGGAACAAACCGTTTTGAGATGTTGTGTTTCAGTCCCAGAATAGAGTGGTTTTATTTTCTAAATGTTGTATGTATGTAAAGTGTAGAACATTATTTAGTCATCAGATTTATGTATGTATATACAGTATGTGTGATAGTCTCACCTTTGTGTTTGTTACAGCATGTCAGGATCAGAGTGGGTGGTTGAGACCGTCTGCCAGCCTCTGAACACTGAACATAATTATGTACTGATGGATGTTAATGTAAACTGAAGGAAAGGTAACGAGTGAGACGAGGAAAAGGGCAAAAGAACAAGTGATTTTAATGGAAGGTAGTGAAAGAGAGGAGGAGGAAAGAGGAGTCAGTTTGAGGGTTTTAAAGGTTCACAGCGAGGACAGCAGAATGACTCCTGTCCTGACGCGTTCTTGTCAAAACAACATTTATTACTCATACAGACTGAAAGCAGCAGACATCCAAACACCAGCTCTTTGATCCGCTGCTGTAGGGTTCTCACTCTGAGGCCTTGTCCACACGTAGCAGGGTTTTTGTAAAACCGAATATCCTGCTCCCTCCGTCTAGAAAAAAACTTACGTACACACCACCTCGTTTTTAGAAAAAAATTCATCCACACCTAACCGCATAAGTGCGTTGTTAAGCACATTCAAAAGCATGCCAGACCTTTAGGTGGCAGTAGTTCCCCAAATCCTATCCAATCAGAGTAAGCTTGTGGCAAGGTGTCGGAAAATAATCGTCCTTAACATCGTCCTTCGACTGTGTTCGTGAATGTGGAGCAGTATCTGGGCTTATAAAAACAAGCAAGCAAAAAGCGCCCGGACAAGAGACAGCGCCAAAACCCTTTGTTAGGGCATCCATACTGTTTCCGAATGTAAACACAGGTCGAATATGTGACGTTAGAACATATTTTGTCGCAGGCAGTGATGTTTCGAAACACAAAACCCCGGGCACTGGCGTCCACATGCAGACGCGTAAACGGAGTATTCACAAATCTTCACTTTGGTCGGAGGTTTTTAAAAGAATCGTTTTTAATGCCGTAAATCTGCGCTTTCTTGTGGATGACAGGCCAAACCGTAGAAAAATATCTTCGTTTTGTGAGATACCCTGCTACGTGTGGACAAGGCCTGAGGCTCTGGACCCTGGAGGGGACTCAGGTCCACCTGCAGACGGTCTTGACACCATGATGACCAGAACATCATCCATTCATTGTCATTTCATGTCCCCCTCATGTGTTTGGTGAACACAACAATAATATTTCAGCACAGCAGGAGCCTAAAAGGAGCAGTGCAACACTGAACTCCTCCAGATGTCAGTTTCAGTTTCATCCAGTGGTGGCGTTACACAGAAGCTCTGGTTCAAGGCTTTCAGCATTTTCTTGTAATAATAGACACAACGTTGAGAGCAGTGATTGTACCCCTTACGCTCAATGACAAACAGATTTAAACCTATTTAAAAGAAACGGTCAGTAGAAATGAGCAGGTTTTTTTAAACTTTCATAGTACAATCAAATTTAATTTGGTGGCTGTAAACACTTGGAAAAGTTTTCTGACATTGAACAAAAGTGAAGTATTATACAGAGAAGTTTCTTACAGCCCAGTTCACAGATGATATGATCTGTGTTGACTATCACTATAAACATTGTTTGCGCAGGTGACTGTGGAATTGTAAGTTTCCCGTTGTGGGACTAATAAAAGAATCTCTTATCTTGATTAAAGAGCATTTCATTCTGTTCATTCTGTTCTGTTTACACCACCTGTGGTTAATGAATTATTTGACCGTAGTGAGATGTGAATATATGTAATACATGTAAAATCTCTGTTTACTTTTCCTTATTAATCATAAACATACAACTGTAAACCTTCTAAATTCCAGTTGCTCTCTTTAACTGAACTCAGACGAGCTAAAATGCCTCGTTAACTCATTGTAAAACAAACTTCATTCAGACTCAACAGAAGCAAAAAAACCCGTCTCGGTTTGTTTTTCCACTGTTCCAACAATTGCCTGACGTGTCTTCATGGCCCTGTGTCCTGGTCTGAGCTGCTGTAAATCACCTCAGTTCTGTATTTCCTGTCGGTCTGGGAGGTTGTGTTCGGTCCCAGTCCGGCCCGGGTCTGTAAACACCAACAGTCCCTCATTGCTCCACACAGACCCAGTCAGCTAACAGAGCTAACCAACGGAGCTAACTAGCTGCACAGCTAACGGAGCTAACCAACGGAGCTAACTAGCTGCACAGCTAACGGAGCTAACCAACGGAGCTAACTAGCTGCACAGCTAACGGAGCTAACCAACGGAGCTAACTAGCTGCACAGCTAAAGGAGCTGCAGCAGAGTGGCTGCAGAGCAGCCGTTTCTCTGGTCATATGTTGCTTCCTATTTGTTTGGAGTGACGTTCAGCAGGTTTGTACAAGTTGAATGTTCAACATATGCTTTTAACTTTAAAATCAATGTTTACAGTGTTGAATGTCAGATAAAAAGAGGAGGACACCTTCTGTGCTGTCACTGCACACGTTTATCTTAACATGCAGCTCTCAAACAGACTTTTAAAGGGATGTTACACCGTTTGGTTTTTTTTGTCCTCTGAGTTGAAAATGACATTGTTTTACTTCTCTTAATCTTTTGTCAGTGTAATTCTAGATTCTACTTTATTATCTGTTAAATCTAAAGAGAAAACAAGAGTCTGTACAACCATTCATTTAATATGAGACTTCAGTACAGACAGAAGCATTGTGACATCTTTTCCTCCAACAGATCTCTTCAGTCCACTTTCACTCGGTAGCTCTTTCAGGTTCAGTGATTTCTTAAATAACCCAAACAACAGAAACATATGTGGTGATAAATCTCACAGGTTCAATATACTTTCTGAATGCAGTGACATTTAATAGTAAGATCAGAAAGAGGAGGCTTCTTACTAAAATATAAAACAGAGGACATAAGACATAAAGACCTGGTTCTTTCTGAGGTAATTTGTGGTTAAACACTATCTCAAAATCACTGAATCCTGAGCTTGAACGGTCATATTTGACTTTGGAAATGACAGTTTGGCCAAAAATTCCCAAAACAAAGTTCACTTACTTTATCTTAATGAAGTTTTCAGCCACATCTCATGGCCTTTCTCAGAAGAAGGAGTTGCTCAGTTGTAAATAGTGGAACGCCTCCTGAGCAGGAACAATTATTTTGGTCAATATCAATATCACGATTATTTAACCTGGGTTAGGATTTTGGATTTTATTCTGTGTGATCTGTCTGAGTTTCTCTGACTGATTCAGTATTGAACGTGCTTGTCGAGCAGCTGGACACGTAAACACACACAGTTAACACACAGAGTCCATACAGGAGCCGTCAGCTGTCATAAAGTCTCTGTTGTGACTGATCTGTAGGAGATTTTATGGTCACAGTGTGACGACGTCCCTTCTGATCTCCCAGCACAAGTTCACTCTGTGTTTGTGTTTACGTCGCTTTCTGTCCAACAGCTGAACTGGTTTTTACCTTTCTGGTTGACCAAAGACTCTCTTTCCTTCATCTCAGTCTGGCTGAGATTCACTTTGGGCTTATAGGGACGAGGCCATAAAAGAAGTGACACCTCCCTCACATGATAACATGTATCTGACTACAGAGACCATCCCCAAACACCACCTGTATCCAAACTGAGGTCATGTGACAATAGATGAAACCATTAAATGACAAATGCGACTCGATTCGTTGAGGAAGGCCCTGTGATGTGGCTGACAGCTCCAGAACCACAAAGTAAGTTGTGCCTCCTGTTAAAGATTTTATGGCCAACAGAATCCTGTTTGTTGAAATCCCAGTTTCACTGTTCTTAGATTTCATTCAAGTACAAAGTTTTCACTTTCTGCTCCAAAAGGCACGCTAGAGAAAACTGGAGCTGGAGTGTCACAGATGGATCTTTCTTTGGGAACTTGAAAGTACTCCATTGATGTCTTCAGAAAGCCTCTCATGCACCAAAGTTTTGGTTCAGTTTGATTATAGTCCTGATAATCCTCTGAGCCCCTAAACTGTCCAGTCACAGCAGTAGTTCAGTGTGTCATTCAGCAGTTACTGTACTAAACAGTTTGTGGTTGACAAAGTATCTGTTGTTTGTCTCATGATAGTAGTTGTAGTATCAGTAGTCAAAGTAACAACAACAGAGGTAATACTGTGTCAGCAGTCATCACAGTTGTACATGTGGAGTAGGTGTAGCAGTAGTCGTGGTAACAGTGGTCATGGTTATGGGGGTGGGAGTAGAGTTGCATCAGTAGTCGTCATAGCGGTATGTGTTGGGGTAGGCGTAGCGGTAGTCGTAACCATCAGCTCGCTCTGTTTTAGTCTGCAGTGGTTCAGGCTGAAACGACAGAGACTTGATTACTCCACCTGACTCCTCCATCACCTTCACCTCGGTGGAGTATGAGGAGGAGGAGGCATCATCCATCAAGGAGGAGCAGCCGGGGAGGCCTGGTGGTTTGGGGGGAGCACAGGGCTGGTAGGATGGTAGACCAGCAGGAGGTTTTGGGCATGACTGGTAAGAAGGGAGCGCCGCAGGAGGCTTTGGACAGGGCTGATAGGATACCTGAGAAGGAGGATCAATATTGCTATTATTGTGACAGATAGTAAGGTTTAACCCCCCCCCCCCCCACCCCATCTCTTAGTTACTGCTGCTACACCTGTCATGCTCTTATTATTCATTTCACAATAATAACAGAAGCAGATTTAACATTGACCACCGTCAGTTACAAACTGGAATTGTCTAATTGTCTACAGATCTCACAGCTTGGGACCCCAAGTCTGCCAGCCAATGAGAAGAGAGTAGGGCCCCCAAGTGTGTGGTGTGTCTTTAGGGTCACCACAGTTTTTCTCCACCTTCCCCCCAAGAGCCTTTAAAGAAAGCAAGTGAAGCTCCCAATGCTAGAGACGACCGACTTAGAGTCATCGGCCCTCAAATCTAAGGTGCGCAGTTTGACCCTCCTGATGAACTCTACTCACCTTGGTTGTGGTGGTGATGATGGTTTGCAGTGCTGCGGGCGACCCTGGGGCATTGCTGGGGTAGCGACAGGGATATTCTGCGCTATAGTAGTGGTGATTGTCACTGTAGGGGGTGGAGCTCTTCAGTAGGTCCTTCCAGCCTGCAGAAGACTTTGTCTGGGGATCGAAGGAGGACGAGGAGGAGAGAGGAGCCGACGATGAAGTGGAGGAGGAGGAGGAACCCAGGACCGGGGCCACCCTGCACACAAACCAGGATCTAGTTCAGAGTTGTGCAGACCCTCAATATGTGGTTTCGATTACCGGAATCTGAAATCTGGTTTAGGTCTGTTTAAGCCACCAGAATCTCATTTAAACCTGTTAAGGATCTGGTTTAAACCCATGTGTAAGTTCATGATCCATGAGTTCCAGCTGTTTAGGGTTTAAACCAGGCCTGTTTACCTTGCCAGGATCTGGCTTAGAGTGTGTGTGAGACTGACCTGGGGTCACAGAGGTCAGAGGTCATGGGATATGAAGGTGTGGTCAGGTATCCTTGGAACTCATAGCTAGGCCGGCCCATGTAAAGCCTGGGATTCGCTGGTTTCTGAAGTGTGGGTGGGGCATCCCCTAGTCCATTATGAGGGTTGTAGTAGGGCTCTGGACTCTGGAATGCTGGGTAATGCTGTGGAAAATTCGGCTCAATGAAGGAGATTCTGTCTGATGGATCGACACAGGAGAGGAGAGCGGGGCCCAGAGCCTGAAATAGATACAACAAACAAATAAACAAACAATAAATAACAGCAACATTAATAATGTGTTGTTGTTTGCTGTTGTCGACCTGTGTTTCAATGAGTCGCCTCTTGGGTGTGAACGGTGGTGAGCTGACTCGTCTCTTCACTGAACTTCTTCTGGCTTCAGTCTCAGACTTGGACTCTGGTCTGGGATGATCATGGACCCCTTTAGCCTGAAGGACAAGAAAACAGTAAATAATTTATACAGCCAGGATCAGGCTTAGATTTAGACCTTCAGAATCTGGTGTCAATCTGCTAATGCCTCTTTCAATCTGTGCTTTCAAGATCTGGTTTAAATCGATTTAGCTTTCCAGGATTTGGTTTAGACCTGTTTACACTGACAGAATCTGATTTAAACATTTCCAGAAATCAGATGTGGTAGAAAACTGTGTAAGCTACTTAAAAAAATATTTGTCCAGGATCTGGTTTCTACTTGTGCACACTGTCACGATCTTGTGTGCATCTGTTTAAAATTGTCCATGAAATTGTTTCAACCTGTCAAGGCTGTCAGGGTCTGGTTTAGACCTCTTGAATCAGGAGTAAATTTGTCCTGACATTATGATCTGGCTCAAATCTGTTTAAATCTTCAGGTTTTGATTGAGTTGTGGGGTGAAGGTGGTAACCTGGAAAAAGATGGCCTTTCCGTCGACTCTCCAGAAGTTGGTGACAGGGTAACCGCTGTGACCGCGACATGGCAGCAACTCCAGAGTAGCATTGCAGCTCGGACACAGCTTCTCTGAAACACACAGTCCAGTCAGGTAAACATGGACACAGGTAGAGCATTACCAGGTTCTGGTTTTTCTTACTCTGCTGTTTCTGCCGGGCCTTGTCACAGATGGCAGGGCGGAGCTGCAGTCTGGAGCCGTCGGGCAGCGTGCAGCCTCGAGAACAGACGACCACCCCCAGACATGACTTCTTCAGGATTTGACAGTTGTGGTTGTTGGTGTTTCTCATCGCCCAGCCGGAAAGATGTCTCTGAGCATTCTTATCTTCAGCTGAAAACAAACCAACAGTTTGCTGAAATTAGCTTAATGTCTCTGAGTTATCTTCATCTGAAAAACAATTATTTGTCTGAGATACAATTAATCTTAAACCAAGGAGTCACCTAAAACTGACAAACAAGCTTCAAGTAAACTGACAGTCAGCAGCTCAGTGAGTGTTGAGGTGAATCTGATTCATGAGACAGAAAGAAGAAAGAACAGATCTAATATTCTGCTCTTATTCTTTACTTGATTTCTGTTGAAACTAATGCTGCAGTGTGAAGTGTGATGTGACTATGAATACGTAGTAAATTAATTCATTTTCAAATGTTTAAGTTCAATCTTTTATTATATTAATATTTATACAGCAGTTGTAATATAATTATCATTATATTAATAACTAATTATAAGATAAGATAAAGATAAGATAAACCTTTATTCGTCCCACAGTGGGGAAATTCACAACATTACCTTGTCGACGTGGCTCCGTTTGTCGTGGGAGAATTATGTAGAATAACTCTATATAACTCTATATTGTATAATATACTGAATGAAGAAACTACAGATTGATAAATCAAAAATCAATAACACTATTCATATGTTTGATATTACATTTTATACAGTTTAGTTTTACGTCTTTCTAACACATTTCATCAGGAGACTTAATGAGATGAAATGTTTTATGTTGAATGTATGAAAGTGTCTCACCGCTGTAGATGAACCGAACGTAACCGTCTGTCCACTCCTGGAACGGGTCGAACTGCTTCGTGTCCTGCAGACAGGCAGACAGACAGGTTAGTCAGTTTAACCACTGATCAGCTGCTTGGTGGTTGGTGTGTGACATAAAGCAATAAGGAATCAAAGTGAGTTCAGGAAAAAGCTGAAAACACTAAATGATCTGTGGAAATGTGAAATCCAACAACTGAAACTTCTTCTTCTTTGATATTAGTGACAGAAACCCGACAGTCTCTTCAATGTTTCACCTTCAGGTTTATTTCCTGACAGATTAAAGTCACATTTCGTGTTCAGGCTCAGTGCAATGCCCCTCAGAGGGCCCCAACCCTCAGGTTGAGCCACTGATATAAACAACCAAATCGGGAACAGTTTTTATTAGTTGTTATGAGCTCTTCACATTAAGACATCAGGTCCCCTGTGTAGAGAAAAATCGCTCTGTTCTGGGGAAATGTTTTTTTTTCCCAGTTAATTATTTGTCCAGAAAGACAAATTCATCATCTGCATAAAACCTTTGTTTTGGTGATCAGTCAGAGTCAGAGTTTTTCTAACACAAATGAATCAGATACATAAAGCAACTGAAAGTCGCACAAAACAAGAGCAGCGATTTTATTGACAAAACATTTATTAATCACATATATATGACGGCAAAGACCAGATACAGCAGTGAATGATGGGAAGATGTGTTAGGAAGCACTGGAGAATCCCAACAGGACCCCAGTTGTCCCCGTATGTGTGTGTGTGTATGTGTGTGTGTGTGTGTGTGTGATACAAGTGACTGTACTTAATATAAAAAAAGTGTATTAGTTAAATCTGAGATATTGATCAGTGTGAGAGCTGACTCTGGATCAGCTGTTTGACCAGAGAAACTCTCAGTTTCATGATCTTGTTTCACCGAAAACAAAAATATAAAAACCAGTTTTTACTGTTTGAGTAACAACAGAGAGAAGAGTTGAGTCAGCTGCTTCACACACACACACACACGCACACACATACACACAACCTTCAGCTAACCTTCACAAAACAACCAGAAACTATGACTGACACCAAATCACTTAAATTCATCAAATTTATTTCTGAGTCATCACTTGAATGTTTAAATATCTGATTTCATATTTAATGAGTTGATTTTAACGCCACACATACATGAAACTGGCGACATGCACACACGTGAAAACACTCCGGTGAGAACTTAACAGACATGGAGGAAGTGAGAACAAGAAGAAGAGGAGGAGGAAGAGGACAAGAAAGCTGAAGGGGACCAGGCAACAGACGGAGCCATATTTGTGATGATGCGAGGACCACTCTGGTGGACCAGGTCATAAACGGTGGCCTGATGATGATGTTGCACCTCGTTCACAGCACAGTGTCTGAGGTTTCTGCTCCAGAGAGTCGTGGACTTGGACGCAGCTGCGCAGCCTCAGGATGAAGCTGGATTCAGGGAAACATCACCATCAGTCTGCCAGGAGTTCTCCATCAGCGAGCCTCCTTCAGTCCCTACGATGCTGCACATGATCCCATTTCTGGATGCACAACATGATGCGGCTGCGCAGGAGGGACCGGAGATGCCAGGTTTGGTTTCCACCGGGCGGCTCTGGTCCAGGACCAGTTCACCAACCACAATAACTTCACAGCTGTGTTCTTGCCCCCTCGCTCCCCATCTGTCAGTCCACCTGTTTCGTCTGCAGGCAGTGGACGAGGCCTGCAGAGACACTGAGGTGGACTCGGTCCAGGTTTGGATATGACACGTATCAAACTGCTGTCTAGTCAGGGACGACATTTTATTTGGCCTAACAGAAGGCAGGATCCACAAACCTTCGACCCTTACAATTTAATTTTTTTACATTTTTTACTGTTTGTATCCATTTATATATAACTCTTTGATATTTGAACAGAGTTTGGTTGTTGGTCATAGTTGATCATTTATCTGGGAATTGACTGATTTTAAGCAAAATAAATCAATGTATTCAAATAAAAGGAAATAAATTTTGTTTGGAGAAGGATTTAAAGCACAAGTGATGACATTAAATTTACAGAAATTAGCTGGAATTGACTGAAGGGTTAAATAAATATTTATTGTTATATTGTCTTGATTTTTAGGAGACTCAGTTTGTTCCGTCAAACTGTCATACAGTCATATCAGAAACATGATATCAAGAGTCCAGATTCAAGATCTGCAAAAACATGTTGAGAGAAAATAGAAGTTAAATGAAAAGATCAAATGTCACATTTTGTGATTTTCTTAAAACCTTAAAAATTGCAAAGAGCTTGGTTGGAGTTTACAGTTCATCATTTCCCAGGTGAAGTTCTGCTTCACTCAAAAATTCTAATTATTACAAAACTGTCTCCTAAAAATAACTTTATATAAAACTAATTTATCATGAAATTAGTTTTTAGAAAAAACTTTATTGACAGACAGACGATGTTCTTATTCACATAACGAGGAAACATTTTTAATAAACGTGTGTGCCGTCACAAAGTTGATCAATAATCAAATCTGATTTAACACTGAACATGTTCAGCAGAATTCCACTGGACAAATTATGGATGAGAGACACCAACCAAACTCTTAGTATTTTATCATCTAAATAAGAGACTCAGCTCATTTGTCTTCATGTCCTGTAAACCCCAAACTCTGTACAAGTTTTTGAGCATTTAAGAAAATCACAAAATGTCATATTTTAGTTATTCTTTTAAATTCATATCTATCATTTAAAATTCAGATCTTCAATCTGGACTCTTCATGTTTCTAATTTTTTGCTCTGACAGTAACACAGTCTGTCTCCTAAAATAATCAACAACAATATAATGTAAATTAATTTAATATAAAATATATATTATAGAATCCAGAGTCCTGCTGAAACTAAAGCCACCAAACAAACTGCATGTGATTAGTATTATCATTTAAGTAAGTGACAACTTTCACATCACATCATGTTTATTCATTTAAATGTTATTTACCCTAACTCTGTTCGAAGTGTTGATAAAAAAATCAATTTCAATTTCATTTCTTTAGTTTTTTTCCCCCTTAAATCGTTCAATTGTAACGTGTTTAAAAAAATCAGTGAAATAAGGAACATTTACTTCAACAGACAAGCCAAAACCTGATGGACAGTGAATGAGCCACACACACACACACACACACACACACACACAGGATATAATTGATGTAAATCAATCTTAATGTTGTGTTCATGTTCACATTAGTTCAGATATTTGAACAAATTGTATTATGATGCTTTGAATATCATGTCAATAAAACTGTGGCCTTGAACCAAATTCTATTCAGTTTTTTTTTACTATTTAAGAAAATCACAAATAGTCGCCATTTTTTTCATTTAACTGTTGTTGTATTTACTCTATATTTTATGAATAAATATTATTATTTCTTCTATTAATGAAAAAAGTCCGTCAGTCCTTTTCATGTCATTAAACGTCAGACTATTAAAGTAATTCAATAGTAATAGCAATTAAACTATTTTCACTAAATTATATTATATTTATTTTTCAACATGTTGAAGGAAACAATTCAATTCTGGTTTAAATGAGTCTGTGTTTGAATCCGGATCATCGATCAGTTGATCTTTACGCATCGATCAGGTTCTTACCTGCGGCAGTTTGGGGTCGTTGATGTCCCACGTGAGCTTCATCCCGACCGAACACACACAGTCTGTCTCCTCGCGCTCCTCCGCCCGGGACATCCTGCAGGTCCTGGTCCTGGTCCGGGTCCTGGTCCTGGTCCTGGTCCGGGTCCGGGTCCAGACAGACGGAACAGTAGAAACGGACTCAGATCTGACCTCAGATCAGGCCTCAAAACAGAAATGAAGTTTTAATGTGAAACTTTGCAAACCGGAAGCAGCTCAGAGTTTTATGACTTTAGTTTGTAAAGCTGGAAAAACAGTCGCTCCGAGGTTCGAGCTTCTCCTCGTGCAGCTCCGCTGAGTCCCAGGTACAAAGTGAAAGAACAGGTGAGAGAAGCGCGAGCTCACGGGGGGGGCGTCATGTAAACACCAGTGATGTCACTGATGATGCCGCAGCGTTTGGATATTAAAACAATAAAATTTATGTTGTTATTAGTAAAATAGTACTAATAACAGTAGCAACAATAATAATAAAGAGTGAACAAAATCAATCAAACAAACAAAATTTCTTCTTTAATTTTCTGTATCTGAATCAGTGTGTGTGTGTGTGTGTGTGTGTGTGTGTGTGTTGAAATGATTCTTTTCATGTTTTCTAATGTTTCAGGTTTTAAAGCTGCTGATTCAGAGAACACACACACACACACACACACACACACACACACAGACCTGTTCACCTGTGTGTGAGTGTGTGTGTGTTGTGTAAATACTTCAGTGTTTCTCCTAAAACAAACAAACTCATTAGTCATCAATTAGAGGACGAGAGGACATCAGCTTCTACCTGACGACCTGCTCACCTGTCTGGATTTTAAAAGTTGAATCATGAACAAATTAACAAGCTGTAAAATATTCAGCTAATGACTGAGATTTGGATTCAATTAATCAGCTAAAAATATAATTCAATTTTTGAATAAATGAAGGGATTTGAAATCTTATAGTTTGGAAACTAACAAAACATTTAAAAAGTTCAAACTCAGGAATTCACCCCAAACTGTTGTTTTAATTTGGAGAACAAAGAACATTTAATAACTTATTGTCACATCAAGAAAAACACAAACTAACTGTTTGAAAGCAGCTGTTTATTTTTTACATTAAAGAGTTTTCAGTTTTCAGTTCAGGTGAAAATTATGATTTTGGTGATATTTGGCAAAACGTAGGGTTTTAGCACTGAGTCCATTAATCAGACGATAAGTTGCAACTTAAATGTCGTGATTTTACCCTGAAATGTTCTTAGACTGTGTATATTCCCTTACAATCCCTTTAATGTTATTATTACATCTTCATTTGAAAGATTTTTTAACCCTTTAAGTCTCCTTTAATCTATTTATTAATTTGGAATAAACTTAATTTCCCCTTTAATTGAAAATTTTTTTTTTTAAATTTTAAGGCTTTTACATTGTGCCATTAAAAGCCTCTTAATAAAGTGTGAACCATCACTTTATACATGAATGAACCTTAAATTCCCTTATATTTACTGATGTTAAATAAAAAAAACTAAATTAATAGATGTAACATGTGACATTTTCTGAAATTTTCGAGAAAAAGATGAAACATTAAAGACAAGTGAGAGATTCCCTCATTCAGATGTAAATTAAAGGTTCAGTCAGTGATTTTAACTGATTATATAAAGTAATTAAAATGGATTTTTCATGAGTTTGTCTTTAAGGAAACCTTTTTTGAGTCATTGTGGTTGAAATGAAGCTGATATCCCTCCGCGGCTGTCGGGACTATTTTCTTTCTGTGCCTCTGCACGTCCTCGACACTGATGAGCTGATTAGCGGCAGCTGTGCGCGCTCCCGACACGCTGACGGAAGAGACACGATGGTAAATAAACGTATTCATCATCTTGGTTTTATTTCAACTGCAGCCGTTCGAGTCTGAATCTGATTTTAAACTTCTGCGTTTATTGATCCGTTTAACTTTAAACTAAACTTCAGTCTGAAGTTTGTTTTTTTTGTTTGCTTGTTTAACAAAAACAAATTCAGATATCGAATCAATAACTAGCGTGACGTCAGGTCGATCAGATGAAAGTAGAAACATGTTTTTTTTATTCCGCAGGTGTTTCTCTCATTTTGTCCACAGTCTGTCACACAGTGCAGCCTGCAGCGCCACCTGCTGTCCGTCTGCAGGAAGTGACTCACCAAAATAAAACACCTCCTGCTGATTAGTCCAATAAGTATCTAATTAACCTGACGGACAAAGATAAAACAGAAACTTTATTAAAAATGAGCTGATGAGCTTAAGGAAGGAAGGGACGAAGGAGGGAAGGAAGGAAGGAGGGTGGAAGGAGGGAGGGAGGAGGATGTGTTGTGGAACTGAATGTAAAGATTAACAGCAGCCATGTTCTGGTCTCTTCATTCTTCAGGTGACTTCCTATCCAACATCAGACTCAGTCGCCTGATTGATTAAAACATTTTTCCCTGAAAACAAACGGATTCTTAAATCGCTCTGAAAGTAAATAAAGTTTGACTTTTAGACTTTTGACAGAAGATATTCATCATGACATCCTGAATGACATTTTGTTTTTATCATCTAAGTCAATGTAGAAGACATTCTGATGTCATGATATTTTCAAAATAAGAAATTCTTGAAAGTCCATTGAAAAAGAGAAAGACGTTCTCCTTTAAAGGAAATATAAATAATTAGATAGAATAAATTAAAGGATTTTCTGTGTGTGTGTGTGTGTGTGTGTGTGTGTGTGTGTCAGCTGGAGGTGAAAATGGAGGACTGTCTGATCCGTGGAGAATCATCTGATCTGGTTTCAGTTCTTCGCTCTGAAGGACTCTCCAGCATCACGCTTACCAGACTGGACCAGCTGGTTACCAAGGTAACGGGAGAGGGTGGTCACCATGGCAACGGTTGTGGGTCGTTTCCCGTCTCTGAACAGGAACAGGTTGAACGGGAAGTCGGTTTGTTTGAGAACATGCAGCTGATCTGTTGCTGTTCACTGTTTCAGGATCTGTGTGGATCTGGTTTCAGCAGAGTTCTGGTTGTGCTGAAGTCTTTAGAGATTCTGTCAGAGAACACAGACGACCTGGAGACGCTCATCAGCCATGGACTGACTGCTAAAGTAAGCTGTTAATCAGTGATCTATGAAAGTAATCTGTTCAAGAACACTGTGCTCCAAATTATTATGCAAGTAGGATTTCAGTTAAATAAACATTTGTTTTTTTTGTTTTTCAATGAAACTTTTTGCTTGTGTCCTTTCTCCTGTCTGTTTAAAACACTGACATCAATTTCAGACACTTTTTTAACAAGATGGCGGCGCCCTGGTTGGCTGCGGCTGCTTTGGCTCCCGACCACTCGGCCGATATACAGCCAACTTCGCCATCTAGAACAGTGTATTGTGCACCAAGAGCTCCGTTAAACAGCGCTAGTACAGCACTCGACCGTTGTGTTATGTTAGGTCTGCGAAAGTACAGCGGTTTCGGTGTTGTAAGTTCAGACGCAAAGACCACCCTACGTAGCCTCGGTCTGCTTTGCCGGTTAGACCCAGCGGCCTACCAGGCAGCGGACCGATCTGTAGAGCATCCTTAAAAGGAGGATCTATGAGGGTGGGCGGCAGTATACCTCAAAACAGCAGCTCTGGGAGGCAGTTCTGGCAAACGTAAATGAAATCCAGGCAGAAACTATACATGGACTCACAAGTTCAATGGATGGGAGAGGTGTGAAGGTGATATCCAAGAAGGGCTCCTTTGTTAACATGTAACTTGACCTGTAAAGATGTTTTTGATTGAAATAACATTTATTTTGAGAAAAAATATCCCCTGATGCAGAACAGAACAGATTTCTGTTTTCAGCTCTTTATAACCTATTGAATGCTTTAAAACTCTGTAATGCATAATAATTTGGAACACTGTATTTTCAGGTTATTTAAAAAAATACTGTTGTCATCATCAGAAGTTTTGTTTAATAAAACCCTGATTATGATATAATTATTGAGCATTAAAAAACATAACCCTGCATAATAATTTAAAACACAGTGTATTTTGTAATCAAATGCAAGTATTTTATTGTATTTGCTGAATTGATGTTGACACTAAAGTAATCTGTAGTCCAGTAAACTATCCCAAAGTAATATGTAGTTGATCAAAGTAATATGTAATCTATAATCTACTATAGTTATCTGAGAAATGTATCATTTATCTACTGAAGTAATGAAGCATTCAGTCCACAAGGTATGATCTGCTAAAGTAATCTGTAATCTTTTTTTGGTCTGTAATCTGATTAACTATTTAAGAATCCACTAAATTCAACCCTGATAGACGTTTGGTCTCTGAGTCAAACATCAATAAAGCCAGATGCAATCATCCACAATCAAACTGTGTTTCCTGACAACCGTTTCCTGAAGTTGCTCCTGAGTCCATGTATTAATCTCCTTCATCCAACTATGTGTTGACAAAGTGTTGAACCTCTCTCCATCCTGAGTCTTTCCAGGATGAACCTTTCAGACCCAATCATGATACTACCACCTGTTACCAATGAACCTCTTTACCTTTCACAGTCTGTTGCTCCTGTCCCAACTTGTTTGAAACGTGTTGCTGCCATCAAATTCAGAATCAGCAGATATTTACAAAAATCAATGAAGCTGATGATCAAACATTAAATATGTTGACTTTGTTCTGTTTTACATTGCGTATCTGTCAGAAAGGATCAGACATTTAATAATATATAATGTCAAAACTAATGTAATCGAATGGTTTCATAAAGTAATCTGTAACTGTAATGTAATTACTTTACCTGATCATCAGTAGAACTGATTCAAGTGTTAATCTTCATTTCTGCCTTTATGAACTTTCAACTGTTTATTTGTTTATGCTGTTTGTTTGTTTAGGTGTTGTTGTGGTTCGAAGCTGTTCATGACTTGCTGACCTCTGACCTCCAGAAGAACTCGGCCCCCTTGCTGAGCTTGGCTGAGGAGTTCTATGACTTCTTCCTGGTGAGGCTGGGAAATAAAGTCTCCTGCAGGTTAAACCTGCTGAGTTGAATTTTGAATTTGGTTTAATTGCATAAATTCACCCAGCCCACTAGCCCACTGTAGAGATTAGCTCACCTACCGGCGCAGGTACAGTCATGTGACTCTCCTGACAAATGAAATTGTCCCACAGCCCCAAAGCTGGACGTGATGTTGGCCCTTATCTGTCTGTGGGAGACTCGAGGAAACACCAGGGTCATATGGTCAACGAAGGCACCGGCACAGAAAATAATCCGCTTGCATGTTGACTGTCAGCTGACCACCAGTGGCTTTGGGAACTATTGTAAGAGTTTTACACACCGTCTAAGAAAGAAGAGGAAAATTCTTTACTTAAGGAAAGTAAAGTAAAAATTTTAGCTCACAAGGTAACAAAGGCACAATAATTCTTCTTATTATGAATATTAGACCCCCTTTAACATGATGTCACAGTGTCTGAGGTCTCTGTCCTCAGGACACGTCACTGTCATCATCGATCTTCTGATGATGTAGAGACCTCATTCACAGTGACGAACGGAGGGTCACCTGGCGACGGCTGACCGTCCCTGTACAGACGCCGTCTGTTGTTGTTGTCCCTCAGCGTCTGTTCATGATGCCCCTGGTGGCGTCTCCTTCCCCCACATGTTCAGACAAACACTTCCTCTCTGGTGCCGTGGGCAGCAGATGAATCTGGATCAAGAACCTGATCCATTGTGACTCGACCCTCCAGAACTCTGGACAAGAAAATGCTGCTAAACCATTTTATTGTTGTTAAAGATTGATTGTAGGTCAGTGACCTTTAAAATGTTCAACGTCAACACTTCCTGTTTTCACTTTGATACTTAATCGATTTCTAGAATCACCACTGTCTCTCTCTGTCTGTCTCTCTTTCTCTCTGTGTCTGTCTGTCTGTCAGCTGCTGGCTCAGTCCTCTATTCCAGGTTTGTTCATCTTGTGTCTTCAGTCAGAATTTATTCATTTTGTCTCACATGCTGGACTCTAAACTCGCCTGTCTCTCTCTCTGTCTGTCTGTCTCTCAGTCAGTCAGCTGTCTGTGGTTCTTCTTCAGTTGAATCGCTTCACGCTGGAACAGGAAATCCACTTTCCACTAAGACTGGAGGTAACCATAGAAACCAGCCCAAAACTCTCTCCTTGTCTCTACCAGTCTCTGGTGGTCTGTACTGGTCTCTCCCGGTCTGTAATGGTCTCTGCTGGTCTGTACTGGTCTATCCTGGTCTCTGCTGGTCTGCACTGGTCTATCCTGGTGTCTGCTGGTCTGTGCTGGTCTCTCCTGGTGTCTGCTGGTCTGTACTGGTCTATCCTGGTCTCTGCTGGTCTGCACTGGTCTATCCTGGTGTCTGCTGGTCTGCACTGGTCTATCCTGGTGTCTGCTGGTCTGTGCTGGTCTATCCTGGTCTCTGCTGGTCTGTACTGGTCTATCCTGGTGTCTGCTGGTCTGCACTGGTCTATCCTGGTGTCTGCTGGTCTGCACTGGTCTATCCTGGTGTCTGCTGGTCTGTGCTGGTCTCTCCTGGTCTGCACTGGTCTCTCCTGGTCTGTACTGGTCTCCCCTGGTCTGTACTGGTCTCCCCTGGTCTGTACTGGAGTTGAAAGTTGTTTTTTTTTGTTTCAGGCCATCAGAACCTTTAACAGCATCCTGGAGTCTCTGAGCAGAGATCAGAGGAGACTGATCCAGAATGACCAAAACCAGATCCAAATACTGTAATACACACCGAGTACACACTGAATACACACCGAGTACACACTGAATACACACCGAGTACACACTGAATACACACTGAATACACACAGAGGACACACTGAATACACACTGAATACACACAGAGTACACACTGAATACACACCGAGTACACACTGAATACACACCGAGTACACACTGAATACACACTGAATACACACAGAGTACACACTGAATACACACCGAGTACACACTGAATACACACTGAATACACACCGAGTACACACTGAATACACACTGAGTACACACCGAGTACACACTGAATACACACCGAGTACACACTGAATAAACACTGAGTACACACTGAATACACACCGAGTACACACTGAATAAACACTGAGTACACACTGAATACACACTGAATACACACCGAGTACACACCGAGTACACACTGAATACACACAGAGTACACACTGAATACACACCGAGTACACACTGAATACACACCGAGTACACACTGAGTACACACTGAATACACACCGAGTACACACTGAATACACACTGAGTACACACCGAGTACACACTGAATACACACCGAGTACACACTGAATACACACCGAGTACACACTGAATAAACACTGAGTACACACTGAATACACACTGAGTACACACAGAGTACACACAGAGTACACATTTTGTGGCATTTTTGAAACTGGGTGTTCTTTTTGTTAACTAGACGTGTTTGATATTTCCTGCTCTCGTTAAAACCACTAACATCATCACTGTCTGTGTCATGAAACTGTCTGTCTGCCCGTCTGTGTGTCAGATCCCGGATGGCAGCGGCGGTTCTGACAGTTGGAGGTGAGTCTTTATCTGAACTGGAAAGTCCCTCATCTCCTCCTGTTGATGACACGTTCACAACCTCAGTAGTGTCACAACATTTTTTTAAAATTTTGTCTTTTGGTAGAAACAAATCAGCAGCCAAACTACAATTTCAACATCAGCTCTCTGTCTCCCCCCTGTGGAGGCGCCTCAATGTGAAAGCCTCTCCTGTAGACCAACCAAACTACTGCTATCAGTGGGGTTCAGTGAAGATATAACCGTGCCATCATATCATGTTCACTAATTGGAGGAAAGAAAAGAACACGACATAAAAATAAGAAAATATAGCAGAGAAATAGCCGTCAGGTTGATTCATTAACTTTCTGAAAGATTCTGGTTCTCGTCAAAGATGAAAATCAGAACCCAGAAGCTGTGGCTTCCTTCAGGTGTCCATGTTCGAAGTTCTGACTATTTTTATCGTTGGCGTTTTAGACTACGAACTGCAGGTCAGCCTATCAGAGGCTCTGTGTCGTCTGACTCCCAGGAAGGACCGACAGCAGAGAGCCGATCAGTGGTTCTCCAGCCGTGACATCAGCAGTGCCTTCTGTGACATCAGAGATGGAGACTTTGAGGTGGTGAGTAACTGACCTGTCTGTCTGAACACCTGTCTCTCTCCCTGTCCCTGTCTGTCTCTAACCTTTGTTTCTCTCTCTCTCCAGGACTGTCGCAGTTTCCTAAACTTTGTCAACCGTTACCACGGAGACCAGAGGAGGTGATTTATTATTACTTTATTAAACCTGAATGTAACAAAGCAAATGTGAAAACTCTTCATCCTGATTATTGTCCTGTGTTCTGTCTGTCAGGGTTTACACCTTCCCCTGTCTCAGAGCTTTTCTCGACTCCACTGAGGTAAAACATTCAAAGCAGATCTCTGTCGACTCCGTCGTGCAGGTGTTTACTCCATGCTTTCTTTTTCTGCAGCTGTTTCCTCCAAAAGACGACAAACTGGATAAATTCTGGATAGATTTCAACGTCAGTTCAGGATGTGTTAGCTTCTTCATCGATGAGCCTCAGGTAGTACACTGTGTACCACACTGCTTCACCATGTAGTACTACTGCAGTACAGTAGGCACGTTCTGGATTGTGCTGACCAGCCGAGGCGTGGTGCTGCTTCACGACTCTGTGATTAGCACATCTAATGTTAACGTGTTAGTCTAATGTGGTATATAAACCTCAGATTTATTAAAGATGCTTCAAAGTGCAGTCGTCACATCTGTCTGTGAACGTACACATTATAGATTAGCAAACATAAATTAGAGACTAGAACTGTCTGAATGTGGTTTGTACCAAGTTTGTTGAAGACTGGATGAAATACGTGCCAAAAGATGCAAAAGTCTTGTTTACTGAAAAAACCCAAAATGGTGAAAAAATTGTGTCGGTGCAAACGAGCAGGGCCTATATCAGTCGAATCTGCAAAAATATGTCTTCTACTTCTAACGGTTCATAAGCTATTAGCCAAAAACATAAAATGCTTAATCACTGGTAATAAAAATTAATGAGCACAAATTAGTCCATAGATTAATAGACCATAAACTAGAACTGCAACAATTAGCCAACTCATTATTTCCTTGATCAACAGAAAAATAATCTGCAACTATTTTGATAATCAATTGTATCAATCATTTATCAAGTAAAACTTTTGATTCTTTGCTGTCAGTTCTGTTTCTTTATATCTTCATGTCTTTTCAAGTCTTCATGTGTTTCAGGGTTTTCTGTGGGGATCCGTCCACCTCCTGAAAGAGGATGTGGATCATTACAGCGTTCAGCTGAAACATGATGGTCAGTAACAAAACAGAACAGTTTAGAAATGATTGATTGATGCTTTCGATCCAGTTTTCATTACTACAGTAAAACTGTGTGTGTGTGTGCTTTTTTCCCATGGTGCACTGGTGTAGAGACGGTTCTAAGTGTCCAACTGAACAATCCCATCATGCATCACAACAGCAGAGGTCAGAAAGTGGAGCTGAACTTCAGCTCTGAACATCACCAAGAGCTGGAGGAGGCTGCTGCCCGAGTCTTCATGGTACCTGTCTGTCTGTCTGTCTGTCTGTCTGTCTGTCTGTCTGTCTGTCTGTCTGAGTGGCGCGTCCTCAGAGACTAGAAAGCTTCACTTGCTTTTAGTTCTAGTAAGATTTGAGCTGGACTGTGTTTTGGCTTGTTGAGATCAATGCAACAAGGAGAAATAATAAGTTTGGAGCTAAAAGAAAAACCTGAGTTGGTTCAGAAAACATCTTCTTCTTTCACTGTCTTAACAGAAAGGAAGGAGTTCCCCCCATGTTGAACACGCAGGTGGTCAAGTGCAGGTGTCGCCCTCTGCTGCCAAACAGAATAATAGATCCTACAGCAGGAAGAAACCACAGAACAAGAGTCAGCTGAAGAGTGAGTCTGTTTTACACTAAAAACCTCATTCAGTGTTAAATCTTGCATAAAATCCTCAAATGAAAAACATCTTTTTCATTTTTACTCTCATTAATTTCCCTTTTTTTCCCTTAAATTTCATTAAGATATCAAATCAAGATTTCCATGTATGTATAAGTTTAACATTGTCTTTAATGTTGTTACTTTTGTGTTGTCGTAATCAGAAACTCTGCAGTTGTAAATATGTAATGAATGTTCACTGTTGCTTGAAGTTGCTGTTTCTAAAAGAAACCAGACATGTGATGTCCGTCATAAAGTCTGTCTGTCTGTCTGTCTGTCTGTCTGTCTTCTAGTTTTGCCTCTGTCATCTCCAAGCAGTGAAGAAGACTCCTCTGTAGTAAAAGTAAATACACTTTAAAAACGCCGACTGACATAAATAAAGATATTAAATTGTTGAGATTAAATATAATGCAGATCAGTGAACATGTCTCGTTTTCAGACTCCAGGCAGAAACACAGCAGAGTTTCTGTTTGATCAGATCAGACACTCGACTCCTACGTACGACTCAGGTCAGACAGACACTTTGTTGGTTTGTACATCAAACCTTTAAGACAAATTTATGCTTTAAATGTCTGTGAAGCTGTTACTGTCTGTGTGGACGTCTGTGCAGATTAGAAACACTTGCATCTGTTTACAGTGCAGCCAAACAAACTTGTCTTACTAAAGACGTGTGTCAAGAATAACATCTGATTTCCAGTGAAACTTTACATGGCCGACTTGCTCAAAGCCCATTGGCTCGCTGAACATCATATCAAACCTGCCCCACATTAGATAAACAGTTGCAATTTGCCGACTCGAGCCAGGTTGGCTGGAAATCTGTTTGACCAGCAGGGGGGGCGACGCATCAGCCAAAGCAAGTAAAACATGAGCTCCCAGATTTGTCTGCTTCTCGGCTAGTGAGACTGATATCAGGCCGAAAAACAAACAGTAACACTAGTTTACATGCCGCGTGGTTTCCTGTCAAGGTCGTCTGGATCCAGTGTGGGAATGACTCCACCACAACAATGAGCAATACTTGTATGTGCATATTTATACACTGAATGGCTATTACAGAAGAAATGCTGAGTAGAATCAAACACAGTGTTTGATTTCATGAAAATCTGAACTGTAAAACCAAACATTTTGATTGAAGCTGTCTGTCTCTCAGGTGTTCCTGTGGGGGCGGAGCTAGAGATCTCACAGGAACAGACAGAGGAGTTTGGAGGAAGCAGTTTTCCTTTAAGAAAGGTACATTTCTTCTTTTATTTCTCAATCAGAAGATCAGCAGTTTTTTCATCTGTTTTCTGTTTATTTTTCCAGAAAGTCTTCAGGTCTGACAGGAAAAGAGCTGCTCCAGACTCAGGTCTCTATATTTATAAAAATCTTTTCCCACTATGATTCTCTTCTGTCAGTGAATTCTTCTCTTCTTCTCTTTTCATCAATTTATAGCTGTTTGACTGGATAATGATGTTTGTTTATTCCCTCTCTTATTAAAAAACATGATTTCCTCACAGTCAGAAATCCAATGTTACGGAAGTGTTGACCATTTCTGCCACGAAAAAGAAAAATAAAGTATGAAATCATGAAGATAAACTTACTCATGGTATGACAAAATAATGAGCTACTAATCCATCTATATAAAAGGACAAATTTGAGTCTTGTAATTCTGAACTAAATTACATAATTCTGATGAATTAAGCATTTTGACTTATGGAGTCAATCTAAAAACATCCCTTCTTCACAGTCATAAATGCAAAAATACAGAACTGGAAGCCAATTTCTGCTACAAAAAAAACAAAACAACAGCTGCTAAAATAGAACAGAATAATGGAAATAACCAGAGTAAGTTAACCTTATTATATCAGGTATGAGATACTACGTCAAAATGTACAAATTTTGACTTACATTTTATATAAAAGATTTCTGATCCAACATTGGTTAGGTTGTAACATCCGTTGTTTTTAAATGAATCTTGGTCTTTCTTATTAAGTCCTGAGTTCTTTCTTTATGTGAAGGCTACCTGTCAGACCAAACTGAGGGATTGTCGTCCCATAAGAGAAGGGCGGAGTCTCAGTTAGAGGGGGCGGAGTCTAACTCACCACTGACAGGTAGTCTGATGTACTTAGTTTGTTTTCTTTTTAATTCCTTTCAAAGTTTGTTTATTTAATCACTTTGAACCAGCCTCAGTGTCTGAATTGTCTTTTATAAATCTGCTGCTCACCTGGTCTCAGAGGGGTCACCTGAGGGGGCGGAGCCACCAGAGGAGGAGGAGGGGCTGTTTGATGGAAGTGCGGAATCAGATGTCAAGAGGACGGGGCCTGTGATGGAGTCAGGGGTGGAGCCAGAGTCTAACCTGACATCTGGCATCACAGCTGCTTTCAACACCTTCAAAACACAACTAGAACAACACTTCACTGTCAGTAAACAAAATCAAAACATAGTTATTGGTAGTAATTATTGACATTATTTGGCTGGTCATTAACTTTGATGGTCAGTAAATAAAAAAGTAATAAAATAAATTGTTTTCAGGACTGCTGTCGAGACGTTGAAGCTGAAGTTCTTCTGTCTTTAAAAGAGTGTCAACAACATGTCTCCTCACTGCTGACAGCTGTCCATCAACAAAGGTACCGCCCACCCCAACACACCTGTCCATCAACACAGGTACCGCCCACCCCAACACACCTGTCCATCAGCAGTGGGGCCGCCCACTCCAATACACCTGTCCATCAACACAGACTTTTTAAAAGTGAGGATAAAAGAGAAAAGATGATGAACTGGAGACTATACAGGACTTGAAGTATGTTAGTTAAGGTTTGACAAACACATGAAAAGTTAGCTGAAACTGTGAGGGCCAATATTTAAACCTTTAGACAAATCACACCCTACGTACCATTTAATACAACTCTAACATTTATACACGCAGTGATCTTTTCTTGTCTCTCATGCTACATAACTTTTTGGTCTCAGACATCAGCGTCCGCAATTGAACCACGAACATCCCTTTACAACCAAGCTGTCAAAGTTCTGGACGAGAAACCACAAATACTTCAACACAAGAAATATTATCTTATTTTTATTAATTAGTCCAACTTCACACTTACATTTAAATGTCTCCACCATCTAACTCCACCCATTTTCAGCCCTTACACAACTAAACTTCACTATGCTGTGACTATCACCTGACTAACACGTTGTCTGTACATGTTGAACCTGCTTTTTCAAACTGCTGTCATTTCAGCTTTACTGTATTTGTGTCAATTGAATGTGTCATCTGATTCCAAACATTCATGGACAACACCAATAAAGGCGGCGCTGTCACTGCAGAAGAATAAAACTTAAATGTTCTCTTTATGATCAAACAAGTCAAAACAAATTTCAGGAAAATATTTATTTTATATTAATTAAATGAATTTTACTCTCAAACAAATTGAATAAGCAGCTTAAGAGTCAAATCTCAGGTGTCTGTGATCTGTGATGTTCATCACCTGACCAATAAAACAACTGTTTCTGTGTCTGTAACATCACAACAATGAATATGTCTGCTTCTCTGTGTGTTTGAGCAGGTTAGTTTTGCTGCAGAAGTTTGAGAACAGCATCGCTGATCAGCTGAGCCGACTGCAAGAAACCTCAACCAGCCTGAACTCGATAAACACACAGATCCTGGTACTGACAGATACTGCAGTAATACTGCTGCTGTTACTACTCATGTATAACATGGTATTAGAAGTGACAGTTGTTGGTGTTCTGTCATGGCCACGTTTACAGGTGAGGACACCTGAGAACCTGGATAGAAGAAGACTCAGAGTCCTAATTCAGACAGATAAAACGGAAAAACTGGAAGAAATCTCAAGAAGAGAAACATAGGAGGGATGTCTTTTCAGGACAGACAGACAGGAAGTAGATGTCAGAATAGATCAATGCAAATATCAAAATATAAAGAAATTATGAGGCAAACATATAGATACAGATATATGTCGAGAGGTTTTGGTCCAGGAAGACTCCGAGCTGCTTCAGGTTGGTGAATAGAACCTGAGTCACATGACCTCCTCTCACTGAAGAGACAAACAGACAGACAGGGAGACCTGCTGTGAGGATGATGGTAACAGGGCTGAGAAGGACAAGCACTAACTGAAAGTGAAGGTGAAAAGATGAGTTTGTAGCTTCCATTTAAAGGCCTCAACAGAGTCAGAGTGTCAGATTATCCAGAGAAAGGGGATGATAGGAAAAGTTCCTGCAGCCTGCTGACTCCTCTTTAACTCTATGGACAGACAGGAGCACCAGCTGGGATATAAGGTTTATGACATCAAAGAGGTATGAAAGGACGAGGCCATTTGTAATTTTATAAGTTGTCAGAAGCACCTTCTGACATGGACAGGAAGCCAATGAAGTGAAGCTAAAATTTGGTGTAATATGGTCAAATGTTCTACTTTTAGTTAAGAACCCAGCTGAAGCCGTCAAGTCTGAATGACTTATATTGAGCAGGACTGATGACAAGCATCTCAGTTTTATCTGAGTTTAGAGGAAGGAAGGTCACATCCTGGATTCCAGAGCGGATAAACAGGCCTCTGAATTAATAATACAGGAATGATCGTCTGCCTTTACAGGCACATACAGCAGAGTATCGTCAGAGTAGCAGAGAACATTTATTCCAGAACTGTGTACAATCTGATGGAGATGTGAAATGTGTAAAGAGAAGAGGAGAGGGTCCAGACCAGAGTCCTGAAGTGCTCCACATTTCACACCAGAAAATATTGACGTAACTATTATAGGGAACACACACACACACACACACACATCTTTCAGATAGGAAAGCAATATTTTGAAAAAAAAACAAACCCATAGCATCCAGACCAGGTTTACATCTCAGACGTGGTCCAGGACTGACTGTGTCCCTCTCTGTCTTCCAGAGTTTTTTCCAGTCTGAGATGCAGCGACTGGGCTCCTTCTGTGATGAACACCTGCAGAGGTCAGCCTGATCTGGTTTGGATCTGGCTTAAAACCTGTTTAGACTGTTAGCATCTGTTTAAAATGTGTTCAACTGTCAAGACCTAGTTTGGATATGGTTTAGATCTATCCAGATGGTCTATTCAGACCTTCTGGATCTGTTTTTGTTGTCCTAGGTTGAAATCTTGGGAAAGTGAAGCATCGGGAACATCCGCCCAGCCACTGAAGGTGGAGAAGAGCTTGACCAATCATGAAGAAACTTACAAAAAATACTGATCTCATTCAGAAGAAGAATGAGAATTAATTCAATCCGAGCGGACAGCTGTTCACACAAACACTGTGTTTGTTTGTTAGGATCCCTGTCATTCACCAAACCTCATTAAAATTTCAGTGATTTTTGCTTCCTCTTGAGTTAAAGGATCCATTTCTTCTTTGACGGCAGAAAAAACAAAGAAATAAAAACCAAATCAATGGATTCAGATCTCTTTGTTGAGTAGAAAACCTGTTGGACCGCCAACATAATGCTGACTGCAGCATCAGCTTGTTTCCATGGTAGCAGTTAGTGGACTGTGACAGAGTGCGGTAACTTCAAAGGACCACAAGGTGGAGACAAACTAAGACAACACACTGTTAATCAGTTTGATTCAAATATTTCTTAATGTCATACATGATGAAAAATAGGAAAATGATGTTAGAGAAGTTTGTTTGCAACAGAATGAAACTGACAAAGGACGGCGAATTGAAAAGGTAAATGTAAGGATATTGTAAAGTGTGACATAAGATAAGATAAACTTTATTGATCCCACACAGGGGAACAGGAGTGAAAAAGAAGATTGCAGTTGAGTAACTCTTAAAAAAACTGAATGTATAGCTAATGTGCATCTACTATATACAAGTCAGACCTAAAAAAAAGACTTCAAAATTTCAGTGCTATCATAAATACTACTATAAATTATATGGATGAGAGAATATGATTGATTTGAATATGATTATTTCATGGAAGAAAATACGCCAACCATAAACCAGCTGCCAGTCAGACTGTAGCTGAACCTGTTCACTTGCTACTCATTCACATCCTAAAATAAAGACATTCAAAACATCAATCAGCAATCAAAATGTCTTCAGTTGATCTGTCAATTATTTAGACTTCATATACAATTCTTATTCACTTTTATTCCACTGTCTCCTGTGCACACTTTGACCACATTGACACTATAAGTTGTGAGATGCTGATATGAGAATTTGAACAGGTTTCAGTTCAGTAATTTCTGATGAGTAAAATATTCAAGTGAAACAGTTGTTGCAGTAAAAACATCAGTGATTTCACGGCCAGTGTCTCTTGACCTCGAACCTCCTGTCTGTTGGTCCAGAGTCAGTTCTGATCTTACAGTGTTCAGACTGAAACCAGGAGAGGAGTTTGTGTTTATGAATCCAGCTGCTGGTTGTCAGGCAGCATACTGACACAAGAGGAAAAACAGCAAAATCCCCCAAAGAGAAAACACAGAGACAACTAATGAGACGCTATTAGAGACCGGGGGAGAGGGGGGAGGAGGGGGGAGACAGACAGGTAGAGAGAGAGAGACAGAGAGAGAGAGAGCAGCTCAGGTGTTTCTCTCGTCACTGTTTAACAAAAGAAAGCATCCAAAACCCACCAGGATTACTGGTTCTGTCCCACTGAACTGACTTGAGACTGGACCTGGACTGGAGGACAGTTGGAGATGTTGATTGGTTGAGGATCTGCTGCTACTGTTTTTTTCTTTTTTGGACTTTAATGGACGGACAGAGAGGAACGACGGCTCAGTGATCGCCAATAGCTACAGGTCGGTACCACCAGGACTGAACTGGGACCAACTGGTTACATTCTAGGTTCACTGGTGTCACTAGACTGAGAAACTGGTTCCCTTCTTTCAGGATTTGTATTAAGTATTCTGTTTGAGTACAAATTCAAAGGTATCATCAGCAAATAATTGTTTTAATTAATTATGATCTTATATCATTTGTCTTTCTATCTTCAATCAGTGATTTGTTCAGTTTTGTGCCTCAGTTATTATTTATAGTTTTTAGTTGATGACAACTTGAATAAAAGGCAGAACAACTAGAAAAGTGATGGTTCCAACTGCTTCCATGGTTGTTGTTTTACACAACCACAGTGCACTTGTTCGGCTAAAAGTGAATTTCTACAAAAAAACAATTGCATCCAAATAAAAAAAATTGAAAGCTAAACCTGGTGCTAACCTTAAGAAAACCTAAATCTAACCAGATCAAAACCCAAATTTAATCTAAAAGAAACCTACAAACTAACCTTATTCCACGCACACAGTGGGTTCCGTTGTTTACTGGCTTCTGTTGGTCGTTTACTGGTTTCATTCGGTCGTTTACTGGTTTCTGTTGGTTGTTTACTGGTTTCTGTCGGTTGTTTACTGGTTTCTGTCAGTAGGTCGTTTACTGGTTTCTGTTAGTCGTTTACTGGTTTCAGTCGGTCGTTTATTGGTTTCTGTGCTTCCAGTTGAGATGGGCTGTCTTGGAGGGAAGACGGAGGAAGAACGACTGGATGAAAAAGCGAAGAGAGAAGCCAACAAGAAGATCGAAAGACAACTGCAGAAAGAGAGACAGGCTTATAAAGCTACACACAGACTGTTACTGCTGGGTGAGACATCTATCTGTCTGTCTGTCTGTGTGACCTGTTTGTCTGTCTCACCTGTCTGTTTCACCTGCCTATCTGTCTGTCTCACCTGTCTGTCCGCAGGTGCAGGAGAATCAGGTAAAAGCACCATAGTGAAGCAGATGAGGATTCTTCATGTTGACGGTTTTAACGCTGAGTGAGTCAAACTTTAAATTCTTCAGTGACTTTAGCAGCTTTTATTTTGAAAATAAATAATATAGAATAAATAAAAATTTATTTTTTTTGAAAATTTCTAAAAATACAATATATATAGAGAGAGACAGAGAGAGAGACAGACAGACAGAGAGGGAAGAAGTTGATGTTTGGTAAGATGCATTGATGGGATATGAATGAATACAGGTGGAGAGAGAGAGAAGCTCAGTGCATCATGGGAAATCTCCCAGCAGTCTAGGCCTACAGCAGAGAGAGAGAGACAGAGAGTGTTGCTCTCTGCTCTGACTTTCAATTTAACATTTTAGATGAATTAATGAATTTAATTTACTTCTTTTTGTTGAACAACCTTTTCCTCATTCACAAGAAGCTGAATAACATCTACGTGTGAACTATTATGGGAACATCCATCCATCCATTGTCAACCGCTTTTCCAAGGTCGGGTTGCGGGGGTAGCAGCTTGAGCAGAGAGCCCCAGACTTCCCTCTCCCCTGCAACATTGGCTAGCTCTGGGATCCCCAGGCGTTCCCAGGCCAGTGAGGAGATATAATCTCTCCATCTGGTCCTGGGTCTGCCCCGAGGTCTCCTCCCAGCTGGCCGTGCCAGGAACACCTCCCTAGGAAGGCGCCCTGGTGGCGTCCTACACAGGTGCCCGGAACCACCTCAACTGGTTCCTCTCCACGCCAAGGAGCAGCGGCTCCATTCCGAGACTCTCCCAGATGACTGAGCTTCTCACCCTATCTCTGAGGGAGACCCCAGCCGCCCTGCGGAGAAAACTCATCTCAGCCGCTTGTATCCGCGACCTCGTTCTTTCGGTGATGACCCATCGCTCAGGACCATAGGTGAGAGTAGGAACGAAGATTGACCGGTAGATAGAGAGCTTTGCTTTCTGGCTCAGCTCCCGTTTCGTCACAATGGTGCGGAGGGACTGCAATACCATGCCCGCTGCGCAGATTCTCCGGTCAATCTCACGCCCTAATGTTCCCTCACTCGTGAACAGGACCCCGAGGTACTTAAACTCCTTCACCTGAGGCAAGGACGTATTACCAACCTGGAGTAGGCACTGCATCGGTTTCCTACTGAGAACCATGGCCTCAGATTTTGAGGTGCTGATCTTCATCCCTGCCGCCTCACACTCAGCTGCGAGTGATCCAGTGATGATTGTAGATCTAAGGCCGACGGTGCCATCAGGACTACATCATCTGCAAAGAGCAGGGTTAGGGTTAGGGTTAGTTAATGTAGTTAAGGTTAATGTGATGCCATTACGGGAAATTGATAAATTAAAATAGTCTGAAATGACTTTTGCTAAAAAGAAAGTATGTTTTATTATTGTAAAGATTTTTTCTAACTTCATGAGCCAGTAGATTAATATTATCAGCTGCTGTTTATGTTTTCTTTGCCCTGATGAATATTCAGTGTTACGTTCCCTCTGATCCAGGACTAGTTTGTGTGTTGGTCCAGTTTCAGGAAACACTACAGGAAACAGCAACGATGGGACTCTTCCATGATGCATTTATGTGTTGTTCCTCCTGTCAAAAGGTCGAATTGTGACTCAATCAGAGATGCAGACGGCAGAAAGCAGTGAGACAGGCAATGAGACAGGCAGCTCACCCCTGCAGTGACACAGACCTGCGCCTGTCAGCCACCGCCAAGGGTCACCGGGCCGCTGCAGTGTTTATTCCTACATTATAAATAAAACACACAAGAGTAGTTGATGGACACTCAACATTCAGGAGCTCTTGAAATCTTCTTTTCTTTTGGTCAGTTTGGATCTTCGTAGTTACTCAGCAGAAGTTAACTTTTTTGTTTTCCAGAGAGAAACAGCAGAAGATTCAAGACATCAGGAAGAATGTGAAGGATGCCATAGTGGTAGGTCACATGACTTGCATCACATGACCTGCATCACGTGAACAACTGACCTGGTTTGTTTGAGATGAGTTGTGTCTCGCCTCGTAAGAAGATGAGCCGATTGCAGTTGGTTGGATGTATCAGAGAGCCACAAGTCGTGACTTGCAGTGCTGGAAGTAGCATTAGCATTAGCATTAGCATTATCAAAGCTAGAACCATGCGTGACTTTTCCAAACAGGTTCAGTCGTTTTGGACCAGTTTGTGTTTATGAGGAATGTTCAGATGTTCTGTCACAAATGTTCTCATTAAAAACATTTGTGCATGCTTCAATCCATGGAGAAAAATGTGGAATAATAATGAAAAATGATGATAGAGACTTTCATCATTAGTGAAAACTTTTTATTGACGAGCCATTTCCCATCAGGCATTTCACTTCTGCAGCTTGTGAAGACAAACTGCAGCGTCTCGCTCTCTGTTTTTGTCCTGCCTCCAGAGCAAGTCGGTACAAAATTGCTACCCATCATACAATGTACTCAGCAAGATGGTGACTGAAACTGCGCAGGACTGTGTCGGTCTGACTCGTCAACAAGCTTCGAGACTGTAACATGAAGTTGTGAGAAAAATCTCTGTGACTGGTCCAACTGAAACCGATTCAGTCGGTCCTCGCCCGAAAATCGACTGTCTCCCGTATTTCCCCTCTGGGGGATCAGTAAAGAATTATCTTAATTATCTTAAGTATCTTAGGTCGTCTGTGCAAGCAGCTTATTACAACCCGTATTTATGTTCATTGTTAAGTGGTGACCTCTAGTGGCTGTAGTAATTATGACAGGAGCAAACGAGCTGACGTAGTATGAAGAGCAAGAAAGTCCACATATGAGGATGATGGGGTGGATGGATAGGTCAAACAAACACAGGACTTTCATCCAAGCCTAAAGTCAGTGTTGACTTTCAGTCTCTTTTAACCCAAACTATGATGTTTTCCTCAACCTAAGCAAACTGTGACTGTTTCACAACATTAACAACATGACAAAGAAGTTCCGGTGCAGTGAACGTCGCCTGTCACTGGTATTCTCCAACAATCATATATGTCATTTTGGGAGCCACTGACAATCCAGCTATTCAGTCATTTAAATATGAGGACGTGTTGCGTCAAACAGTCGATACAGATTGAGACGAGGTGATTGAAATGTTTCCCATCATTTATAATCAGAGTAATTACAAGTCAGTGTGTTAGGTTTCATCTCTAGCTTCAATCAAACCTGATAGAAACCACATCCATGCGTTATCTCACCTGTGTGTCCTGCTGTGGAGTCTATCCCAGCATGCACTGGGTGAGAGGTGAGGGTTTACCTGGATAGGTGTTCACACAGAAACACAATTATCATTTCTGATATTTTTAGGACTTAGTGAAAGAAAATATCTTGTTTGATGTGTGTGTGTGTGTGTGTGTGTGTGTGTTTTCAGACCATTGTGTCAGCCATGAGTATGTTGACTCCACCCATGCCTCTGGGTAACCCTGGCAACCAGTTCAGAGTCGACTACATCAAGAGCATCGCACCACTGTCTGACTTTGAATACACAGAGGTAACACACACACACACACACACACACGGTGTCTCTGTAGTTGTCAGTCAGCAGAGTCTGAATCTGCAGTTAAACACATTGAGTCAAGCTCTGATGTCTGAAGTCTGAGCAGCTACAGGTGCAGATGGAGGATTACAGGTAGGTTAATATGTTAAAGTTCATTACCTTCAGCCCAACAGCCGGAGACTGCCTATTTATCCGTGCAGGTGTGTGTGTACTAAGATGAGCTTCATCGCCTTCAAACTCCACAGAAACCAAACAAAAGCCACAAAAACCATCTCAGTTTGTTTTTCCACTGTTCCAACAATCTCCAACTCTGGTCTGGTAGAAATAAACCAGTTCACAGACTTAGATGTGTTTTTCACTCTCTGCCGTTCTTCAGCTCAGAGATGTGAGCTCCGTTAAGGCCAGATCTCACACTGTCAACAAAAGTGAACAATAATTCATGTGACTCAGATCCGCTCCAAAGTTTCCTGGCTCCCTCCTCGACCCATGTAGTTTCTCTGTCATCCTGCTGACACACACACTGAAAACATGACCTCCTTGGTGGAGGTAATAAACTGTCATTGGACAACAGTATTTCCCAGCAGCCATTGCATACGATAAAGCAAATCAAAATCATTGTCTACAAATGATTTATTGAATAACTTGTATCTTTATCTGTGACATCAAATGATTTAATAAACCTTTTTACTGAATGTTTCCATGAGATCCTGATTCCAGGTGAAAATCAGTGTGAACAGGTGAACTGTTCCTTTAAAGCGATGGCGGCGCACCAGGAGACTTGTTTAAGAGCTTGTTTGTTTTAATGATGTTAATGACATGATGTAACGAGTTAACATGGGACTGAAACCACACAGGACGACACACTCACACCTGACTGTGTGTGTGTCTCACCTGAGGCCTCATTATCCAAACATCTCAAGTCTCTAAAGACACAAAGAGACAAAACAAGTGTCTTCCTGTGCCTCCTCTAAACTCCTTCAGCTTCTGTTTTTTCTGTTGTCTGTGACACTGCTGTTGATTGGTCGACTGGATAAATACACACTTTAAAGTCAATACTGTCCAGTCAGACGGCTTCACACTGAACTACTGAAGCACTCACCTCAAGAAAATACATTTAATGATTTTAATGCATCATATAATCCACAATAATTTATGAACTGTACATGTCACCATGGTGAATTTAACAACAGATGATTAGTACATCAAAATTAAAAAAAAAAGAATGAGGCTTATACTTCACACAGGCTGACATATAAATATTATGGACTGTATTTTATAAATGACAATCATCACCCATTTTTTTTGTTTTTGACAAAATTGTCATTTTATTTCAGGTTTTGTTTTAATCATTGAACAAATGCTTCGAGAAAAAAAAGCTGAATTTTACAGAAAAATATTATAGATGTTTCTTCTGCTGTATCTAAAGGTTTGTGTCACAAAATGTGGGTGTTTGTACCTGAACGTTGGTGTTTTTAACAGAATTGCTTTTTTTAATTTGTTTTTTTTGGGGGGTTATGCTGAAATGTGTAGGTTTGTACTTGTTTTTCAGGCTTTATTCAAGTTTGTGGGGTTCTGAGCAAAGGCTTTAAGACAAAGAAGTTCACTTTTTATAATGTTTTTATCATTGCTGTTGCTTTATTTGTTTGCTTTTGCCCTTTCAGTAATTTTTTACCCAAAAGTATGAAAGATTGTACAACTTTTCATGAGGATTCATCCAAGTTTTGAGGTTTATAACTTGTGTCATTACCTACATTTATTTTTTTTACCTGCATTCCTGTTTTTATGTCATTGTTGATAATGTCCAGGACAATCGTCAACACTGTGCTGTATGTTTTATCTAAAGCATTTGATTCTGTTGATCATAATATTTCACTATTTAACTGTCCTTATTAGGACTAAATGAACAGTCTATGAAATGTTTTTATGACTCTCTCTGGCAATTTCCTGTCGTTTCCGAATCAAGGCTCTATTCTTGGTCCTCTTTATTCGCCATATAAATAAACTATTATGTTTTATATTATGTCCTTAAACATCAGCTGCTCTACATGTGCAGTTTAGAAAAACTGACTTCAGACACCAAACTTTCCAGAGATCGAAAGAGCCGCAAAAACTTTGAAACTAAAGCCTCACTTGAAGATTTGAAGACTTGAAGTGTTTGTAATTTCACTAGCAATTATTTTTATGAATATGAAACTGAAGTCTTGTGTGTGTCCATATTTAAAATGTATGTTTTTTGTTGGCCTCTGTTGTAAAACAGACTATCATCTCTGAGACTTTCTGTTTAAACTGCCTGTCTCTCAGGAGTTCTTTGAGCATGCCCAGAAGCTGTGGGAGGACGATGGCGTGAAGGCCTGTTTTGAACGCTCCAATGAATATCAGCTGATCGACTGTGCTCAGTAGTAAGACACAAAACGCACACACATATAAATGCACACACTCTCAGTCTTCTATTAAGAGCATCTGTGACACTTAAATCCCAATGGACCAATCAGAGCGCTCCACTTAACCCTGACTGACCTATCACAGCTGGGGGTGGGGTGGGGTGGGGGGTGGTGGCAGAACAGAGGTGTCAGCAGAGGCAGGTGATTTGCTGAAAAAGCCTGTGATGTCATTATAAGATACTGGTGCTGATGCTGCTCAGTTGCTTCCTTCATTTGTTTCCTACTTCACATCACATGGTCACCTGTGTGTGTGTGTGTGTGTGTGTGTGTGTGTGTGTTGCAGCTTCTTGGACAGGTTGGATTCAGTCAGGAGGACGGACTACACACCTACAGACCAGGTAACAAAATGAAAAATCAGCTTCCAGCGTTCATGGTGACTCATCTGTTTCCAGACATCAAAAAAACTTTTCGTCTTCTCCTGCAGGATTTGTTGCGCTGCAGAGTTCTGACTTCGGGGATTTTTGAAACCAGGTTCCAGGTTGACAAGGTCAACTTCCAGTGAGTGTGTTTAGCCCCGCCCCTTCAGTGCACCTGCACCAATTACCTATTTTCTCTCCTTGCTTTTCTCTTCTGGTGCCAAATGAACAAGGTTTGACAACTTTACATATTTTGTTTTGATTTGTTTTATGTTTTTATTTCACTGGCAAAGACAGTGAATAAAGTACAAAGAGAAGAATGTGTTACTCAAACACAAGAAGGAGGAACAGCACTGTAAAGAATACAGGTGAGGAGGGAGACGTTTGTCAGCAGGTGGAGTTGTAGCAGTGACACACAGCTGATGGAGCAGGTGATTTGTTCTCAGCATGTGAGTAGATCACCTGACTGACAGATTCTGTTTCCAAACCCTTCACACATGTCAAAGAAATCAGGTTTCTGAGAGACAGATTATTGCCACTTGAGTCAAAATCACACAACTCAGACATGTTTCAGGTGACACTTGTTGAGGGTATCACCATCTCTGTCCATCAGGAATCAAGATCCATAAATAGTGAAATCAGAGGAAAAAAGATCCTCCTTATAAGTTCAGAATAGATGATTCAGCAAAAGAGCCAATTTGACAAAATGGAAACAAACACAGACTGAAGGCAACGTGACTCAAATTGTAGCTCAGTTAACTCACTGAATCATGGCAAGGTCATACGTCCTGTTAATATCCACCAAAGCATTATGGGAACTGTAGTTCGAAAACTTTTTTGTGTTGCACAATGAGTATTTTGTCATTAATAACAGTCTATTTTTAATTATCATTAATTATATTATTAATCATTTCTCTTTAAACTTAAAACAGTATAAAAACTATTTGATACCTGACTAACACACCTGTCTGTCTGTCTGTCTCTCTGTCTGTCAGTATGTTTGATGTTGGAGGGCAGCGAGATGAACGGAGGAAGTGGATTCAGTGCTTCAATGGTGAGAAAAATGTTGAAAAGCAGCTGTGAACTGAATGAACTTCCTGTTGAGCTGTTGTGTTTATGTGTTCAGATGTGACGGCCATCATCTTCGTGGCAGCGAGCAGCAGCTACAACATGGTGATCAGAGAGGACAACTCCACCAATCGGCTTCGAGAATCTCTGGACCTCTTCAGATCCATCTGGACCAACAGGTTCAGCAGTTAATCATCTCTGCTCTCTGATTGGTCGTAGTTAACCCTCTCTGCTCTCTGATTGGCCATAGTTCACCCCCTCTGCTCTCTGATTGGCTGCAGGTTTCTGAAGACCATCTCAGTGATCCTGTTCCTGAACAAACAGGATGTGCTCGCTGACAAGATTCTGGCTGGAAAATCCAAACTGGAGGATTATTTCCCTGAATACAACAACTACCAAGTACCTGCTGAAGGTACAAGCACACATTTAGACAAATACACACACATGTACAAATACACATCTTAACACACCTCCTGACGTGTGTGTGTCCAGCTGTTCCAGATGCTGATGAAGACCCCAGAGTCACCAGAGCCAAGTTCTTCATCAGAGACGAGTTTCTGGTAAAAACACTGATTGTTGTGAATAGCAACGATAACTGGATGAACTTTGACCCACTGTTGATTTTATATTTGATTACTGTTGTTTTGTTCACCCAAACTGAAATAAGCTGTTCTAATTGATTGATTGTTAATAACCTTTATCATTCGAAGTTATAAATGTCAGACATAATTTTGTACAGCAAGAAATCTGTGACAAATCTGTGTCAAACATCAGCTTCTTGTGTCAAAATAATCAGATTTTAGTTTGATAACTCAACAGTGATGCAAAAGAATTACAATAAAAAACAACCCACTGCTAAAGTTCATCCAAGTCGGTCGTATGTTGACTAATTAAACTGGGTCCATTTTGAACACAGTGATTTTTAGTTAGTGTTTATGATCATTCAGAAACAGGATCCAGAGTCCTGAGCTTTCAGGAGAACATTTAAAGAAACATCTGACACAGAACAGTTCTGCTGCTGTTGGAAGAAAAACATGAGAGAAAACAGAGAAGAAGAATTTAGTTCCAAAGTGGCAACAATGAACATTATGGATCAAGTTCATGTTCAGCTGTCGCTGGAATCAGTGATTTAATCTACAAACAGATTAAATCACTTCAAAAACCACGAGCTCATTGGTCAGAGCTCACGATGAGCTAATGAGGCTGAAGGGGGAAGTATTCAACTAAACTGGGAGATCAGTTGTCCCCCAAAAGACCCCAAAAATCCAGGAAGCGTTCCACCCAGGAAATGTTCCACCCTGCAGGGGTCAACTTCATCCAAACAGCTGATCAGGGACTTTCTGATGTCATTAGCATTGTGTTTGCTAATAATGTAGCCAAAATTTAGAGGGGTTCCAGGATGGAGCCTTGAGGGGCCCCAAAGAGTACACCATATCTATCAGAGTGAGTCTTCTACTTCATCTTCAAGCCTTCAGCTGACCAAAGGCACCATACTCTGCCCTCTACAGGAAGGAGGAGGAGATGAAATATTTTAAAATGAATCAGTTTTTTTTCTAACAGACTCTGTGGAAGACAACCCGACTGTAAACAAAATTGATATCCTCAATTAAAAAAAGTAATGAGACGTGATTTCAAAAATTCAAATCAGTCTCTCTCTCTCTGACCCATCTCTCTCTGTCCTGTCTGGCTCTCAGAGGATCAGCACGGCAAGTGGCGATGGGAAACATTACTGTTATCCTCACTTCACCTGTGCCGTCGACACTGAAAACATCAGACGTGTCTTCAACGACTGTCGTGACATAATCCAACGTATGCACCTGCGGCAGTATGAGCTGCTCTGATTGGCCACTGGGTGCCCCCCCATGAACTGACACACACACGTGACCTGAAGAGACTGAGCTAGAAGCTAATGTGATATCTAACTAGTGCTGATAGATCCTGATATATTTACTGTTCATGATCACCGATGTTTATCACTTTGCAGTTATTTCTCAACAGGCTTTAATTGATTAGCGATTATTGATTATGACAGATGGGAGAATCTGTGTCATTTTTTTTTCCTGCATATTGTCTTTATCTCTGTCTGACGCAGAGGATTGTGGGTAGTGTAGTTCTGCTGATGAAAGGAGTGCACAGGATGTGGTTTTCCTGGCATTGGCATGGCAGCAGTCTACCTGTCAAATGGGAGGGGGCGAGGTTAAGAAAACTAGTTTATGAAAAAACTGTAAATATTTTTCCATGTCTCTTAATTAACTTGATGAATTATATTATTATCATCTTCCCCCTGATTGGCCTCCTAAATGCATTCTGATGTCATTCTACATTTCTTGAAGTTCATTTACACAAAAACAAATCATCTCAGAAGTGAGCACGCTTTTTATATAGAGCAAGACTGAACTATTTTGTACAACTATACTAAGTTGATGTTTTGTAAGATGCATTGATGGGATGTGAATGAATACAGGTGGAGAGAGGGAAGCTCAGTGCATCATGGGAAATCCCCCAGCAGTCTAGGTCTACAGCAGCATAACTAAGGGATGGTTCAGGGAAAGCTAAACTACATCTGTGGGGTTCATTCATAAAGAGACTGTTCAGTAGGAGACTCAGATCCTTCAGAGTTCAACAGGCTCAACAGTCTTCAACCAGTTTGCAGCAGACAGGAGGCCGAAGGACAACTGGGCCCAGACAGTCCAGAGGAAGTGATGGAGAGGAGGATGAAGGACGACAGCAATGCCATCCTGGATAACAATGAAGGACCGTCTTATCTTATATTTGATATCAACCTATATATCATGTGACTTCAGGTAAAGACATTTTAGACTCAGTTTGTCAAACGAAAGGTTTATCTAAATAGCGCATTAACATGCTAACAATGAAACTGTAAAAATGATTTAAAAACTGAATAAAGTCCATCTGACTCCCTGTTTAAAACTACACTGCTGATGTAACTGATGAGTCAACTCACTGGATTTAAATGGGAATAAACTGGACTGTGGTGAAAATGCTGTTAAAATACCTTCAGACTGTATTTTTCATAAACATATTTCTCAGCGTCTGTTTAACGGTTTTTAGTGACATTTAATGAAACAGTGAAAATGTTACAGACAAGTTAAAGGTGTTGATCAGCTTTATTTTAACAGCAGTTAATTAAAAAATTAAAAACAAGACAATTAACAAATAAAGTCGATTTGATCTTCATGACTTTCACCTGAATTTACACATCAATTTGTGTTTGCTGAAGCTAACATTGGCCCATTAAAGGGGTGTTTTTACTCCAGTGAAGGATGTGAGTACTTATTCCAACACACATCACATCCCATCTCTGCAGATTCAGACCAGACCTGAACCTGGATCATGCTGACAGAGTCTCTGCGGTTTATGACCGTGTGGAGCCGGAGGAAGCAGCACAGACAGTTCACTTCAACACAGCTATTTGTTGGACGGTCAATGAGTTTCATCAACAGGCACCATGACAGACAAATAACTTCTTTTCTAGCAGAACTCCACCCGCACGGTAAGGTGAAATGATTGAATTGCTTGGCAAGGCATTGTGGGATTCGCAGTGACACAGCTGAGGAGTCGAAAGCTGAGAAATTCAAAGACAACACTCGCCAAGTGTCGACGCAGTGGACCAAGAGCTGCTCACCTGGAGCATGAAGGCCTCTGGTTTCCAGGTAACTTCTGGGGGTTTGCGGCCCACTCAATATGTGCAGGAGTATTAATCCCATCATGCCTCTGGCCCAGCCGGTCAGGATTGCACTGTATATTGTTTTGTTGCATGGTATGTTGTCTTACGTCATGTAACCTTGTTGTTTAATGTGTTATGTGTTGTACTGTGTTGTTTTGTTTAAACTGTAGCTGCTACAACACAGGAATTTCCCAGTTTGCGACAAATAAAGTCTATCTATTACTGAACCAATCCTGAAACACAGCACGAACATGCGTAACATGCTTGTACACAGCGATGACATCATACAGTTTGTGGTTTGGAAAATTTGTAAAAAGATTACTCTCCCACAGCTTAAAAATGTCCAACGCAAAAAGCAACAGCTGACCCTGCTTACAGGTGCAGGTGTCCTGTCAGTCTATGGGGAAAACACTGGGCTGCAATACCAGGAGTGGCCACTGAGGCCGAGCAGCCACGTGTTTCCAGCTCTTCTGATAGGTTCATCATGTGGTCACATGACATGTCACACTGCGAAAAACAACATGACGTCACAGCATGCTGGTAATCAACAATCAGATTAGTCTGTTAGTTTAAACTCACTGGAACAATAACAGCATCTCTGTTTATCTGTTGTAACAGTTAATAAAAACATAAACGACGACGCGTTCAGGCTTTGTAAACTTTCTTTCCAACAACGTTTCTAAACTTTCACAGGTTCGAGCTCTCGATCTCAGGGCGCATGCGTCACAGGCACTGATCCGTTTCGCCACAGAGGCTCTTCGGCCTCCGCCCGCCTGCGCCGTGTCAACTAGTGCGTGCTGGCGCAAAGCGCGGCCTTCCGCTCTGTGCTCGTCCGCATCATCAACAACAACAACAACCGGACAAAGTGATTACTAGCTCCCGCTGCGCTCACATACCCAGAGGAACACGCTATCAGCGGGCTGCTGTGACGGTAAGAGCCCGCTCCCTCGGCTCCGCGCTCCGGCCGCCGTTTCCGCGGGATGTCTGCGCGCTCTCGACTCGTTCATGGCCGCTCGAGCCGCCGCCGCCCGCGTGCCTGCGTGTCGGTCCCGGGGACGGCGGAGTGGAGCGGAGGGTCACCGCCGGCCGGATGATGGGTCATCACCGCTCCCCGTCCGGCCGGTGATTATGTCGATCAGCAGGTTTACGGGAGAAAGTATGTGCGGAGGACATTTAAGGATAAACGCCATTTTGTGTGTGAGCGGAGCCGCAGGCCGGAATGTCCGCCATTTAACGGCAACACCGAGTTTCCCCCAAACATCAAATATCCACATCCGCTACATACCGACATCCACCCTGAGCCTGATGTCATAAAACCTGCCTGGCTCGGCTCGGCTCGGCTCTGCTATCACCGGGAGGCCCGTTTATCCGCCTGCAGCGTTGTTTCATTAGCATGTTAGCTCCCACACATGCTGCAGGCTAACGTTAGCCTCACCGGTGACACAGCCGCCGTTACACCGTCTGAAAGTTTTGCCGTTTTTCTCCGATATGACCAGGTTTACACCAGAAACGGTTTAATCCAGACCTGAAGATCAGCTCCTTTAACCAAAGTGAAGTTAGCCTCGTATCTGCTAGCCCTTTAGCCTAGCTCGCTTCAGCCCGGTTTAAATGAACTGCAGTCAAGAGGAGAACGGGACTCGATATCCGTTAACGGACCGGATTCCGGTTTAGACCCAGACCGTGGATGTTTGCGGATAAACCCAGTCTATCCAGGGTCCGAACATCAGTCTGCTCGGTGCTAACAGCTAAGCTATCTTCTGTCTGTGCCCTCGGCTCACTTTAATGCATCGTGGAGCGTGCACACGCTCCGGTGCGCGTGTCCGCGGTAGAAGAGGTACATGAACTGTTGGGACGAGACCGGGACCAGATAGACGTGAGGGGGAGGAGGGGGTAAACAATCCGCCAGGAGCCTTTGAGCAAGGCACTGAGACCTGATGAAAATCATGAAATCCAGTGTGTGTGTTACGAGGATACTGTGTCAGGTGAGGGGAACAGGTGTATGCAGGTAAAAGCAGGAAGATATTTATTGTACTTTGGCTGCTGATTCTATCGTCAGCAGTTCAACTGTATAGACACAATCAAAGGTCAGAATCTTCACACTCTAACCTGACCTCACAGAAACACTGAGGACTGGAGTTCCATCCAGAATACACCTCCATAAATCCATTTAGAAATGAGAGAACAAAGACACTGCAGAACTGAGAATCCTCCTGTTCTTAACTTTCCTTCAGTATCAAGAGCCGCTAACAGAGCTACAGCTGCTGATTCAAACTGTGAATGGAGTCATTTTCACTGCATGGAAACAAATATAGGTTGAAATCAGGCCTCCAGTTGTGGCTCACCGTCTCCATGGAAACATTATACCTTTTGTTTACATCTCCCAAAGCATCTTGGGAACAGTAAGACAAAGAATTATGATTGAGGAACAAAATCCATTAATATTAAAGTTTTTCATGTTTCACTGTATTTTGTAGTATTATATATATATATATATATATATATATATATATATATATATATATATATATATAGTATAATATAATATCTATTTGGCTGATGTGATTAAGGAAGCTCAGTCCTGGAGGTCTGTATGATAAGGTTTAACCCTGATAACTGGTTCACCAATTTCAGCGGTATTTCATGTTTCATGAGTGTTTAAATTAAAAAATCATCTCAATGTTTGTTTGAAGATCAGATCCACCAACACTGAATTTTAAAGGTTAGGTTAGTTAGAAACGTCAGAGACGACTCACCGTGGATTTGTGATGAAATTCACTGTTCGTTCAGATCTTTGGTTCGTGGGTTTCCTGACATGTATCAATTAATCCGAATACTTGATGTGAGATTATTGTGGAAGCTTTGAGTTGTGTTTAGTTTGTGAAGAGCCTCCACCCACACAGAAAATGTTTGGTGGTGATTTGGGTGAACTGAACCTTTGAACCTGAACCTTGCCTGTGTTCAGATGACGGAGACGGTGAAGTACGTGGACGATGAACATAAGAGCATCTTCCTGAAGCTGCTGAACGAGCAGCGACTGGAAGGCGAACACTGCGACATCGCTGTGGTGGTCGAAGACGTCAAGTTCCGTGCTCACCGCTGTGTGCTCGCCGCCTGCTCCAACTACTTCAAAAAACTCTTCAAAAAACACGAGGTACTCTTCAAATATTCACATATACAATTTAAATACTCCAAAAAGCATGAGGTACTGCCTGACTACTTCAAAAAACCAGGTGTACAGCAGGTACATAACTGTGTGAAAACCTGTAATGACTCTCACCTGCGCCTACGACTCCTCAGGTGGACAACTCTTCTGTGATTGAGATCGACTTTATCCGCTCAGACATCTTCGAGGAGGTGTTGAACTACATGTACACTGCAAAGATCTCTGTCAAGAAGAGAGACGTCAACCTCATGATGTCATCAGGACAAATCCTTGGCATCCGCTTCCTTGACAAACTCTGCTCTCAGGTAACAGACACACACAGGTAACACACTCACACAGGTGATACACAGGTAATGAACATCAGAACCTCTAGTTTGTTTGGTGTATTTTCTCATCCCGGTAACTCAAAAGTTATGAATATAAAAGGTGACACCTGAAAACACCTGACGTGGACACCTGTGTGCTGACTGTTACATTTCAGATGATGATGAACAGAGTTTAACTGCTTCGTTCTCTTTGATGCTCGCCTGTATGTTGCTTTCCACTCTTTGGTTCATATTGCGGATCCATGCAAATACATGTAGTCTGACTATCAATAAGAACCCGTCCTCACTGTGGATGAGTCCTCCTCCTGGATGCTCTCCACAGGTTCCACCCCTCACCTAAACCAGGTGGAATATTTCCAGCAGGTGAGAACACGTCAGTCTCCTGCTGTGCGCTACATGCGTGGAAGGACGGCTCCAGATTCAGATGTGAAAACGGCTTTAATCCGACAGGTAAAGCTCCACCTTCTGTGTGATGATGCGTTCATGTGTCCTCAGAAACGAGACGTGTCATCAGAGGACAAAGAGAAGTTTCCCTATGACATCGTAAAGATGGCACTGCCGCCCGAGGCTCAGCTGGCTGCTGATGCCGAGGTACATTAATACTGATCAATAACAATCACTCACTGATGATCTGTCACTCCTGCTTTAATTTGCAGTTGTTTCATTAATGTGTATGTGTGTGCGCGTGTGCAGGTACTTGGGGAGCACGATGACACGCCCACCACAGATGACCTTGTTGAGGCATCGGCCAATCAGGAGCTGGATAAGTCTCCAAGTGCAGCGCTACGTGTCCAGGAAGCCATCCTGAAAGAACTGACCAATGAGGACGTTCACAAGGTACGCACACGCACATGTCTTTCTATACTTGTGAGGACCCTCACCAACTGGCCAATATGTCCTCATAACGCAAAAATGTCCTCACTTCAATGGTTTGAAGCTGAAATGGGTCCTCCTTAAGATGTACAGTACAAGTCCTTGCACAACCACCTAAATACAGGTAACCACAGGTAAACAGCAGACGTGACCACACCTGTGTGACCACTGTAGGTGACTTGCTACGACCAGGATGTGGTGACGGAGATGGAGGCGGAGCCTAAAGAGCTGGGGACGGAGCACCACACCACGCAGACGCTGACATTTGCAGACAGTATGGGGGAAGTGAAGGACGAGCAGCCGCCTGGCTGGTCGACGGCCACGACTGACATGAAGTTTGAATACCTGCTGTACGGACACCGAGAGCAGCTCGCCTGCCAGGTGTGTGGGAAGACCTTCCTGGACGAGAGCAGACTCAGGTACGTACAACAGACCTGGTCAACACACCTGACCAACACACCTGGTGAACTCACCCACTCTCTCTGTTTTCAGGAAACATGAGAAGCTTCATTCAGCAGAGCGTCCCTTCATCTGTGAAATCTGCACCAAAGCTTTCACCACCCACGCTCACCTGAAAGGTAAAAACTCCTCAGGTATTTTCACCTGAGCTCTGATGTCATCTGGTACAGAGTGTCAGTATAAAGTTTTAAATATTACAGCTGATGGGCATTGAACAGGTGATATTTATTTCACTGAGGTGAAGTGTTTGGCTCCATCCTCACCTTTGTGTTTTAGAACACCTGAAGATCCACACAGGCTTCAAACCATACAGGTGTGACGTTTGTGGGAAATCGTTCATTCGAGCACCAGACCTGAAAAAACATGAACGAGTTCACAGCAACGAGAGGCCGTTTGCCTGCCAGATGTGTGACAAGGTGAGCTCACTTGTCTGTCGGTCTCTCACCTGTCTGTTGGTCTGTCTGTCTGTCGGTCTCTCACCTGTCTGTCTGCCTGCAGGCATTTAAACACAAGTCTCACCTGAAGGATCATGAAAGGAGACACAGAGGAGAGAAACCGTTCGTCTGTCCGTCCTGCACCAAGGCTTTCGCCAAGGTATTGTGGATACTATTGGATTACTACTACTTCTATTACCACTACTACTATTACAATTACTATTCTTCCTCCTCCTCATAGTACTACTGACTACTGAGTGTGCATTATTACCTGTGGTGAATTCCGTGTGTTTTCAGGCGTCAGACCTGAAACGTCATGAGAACAACATGCACAGTGAGAGGAAACAGCTGAATCCACTGCAGAGCGACACAGAGACACTGCAGGCGGCCGCCATGGCTGCTGAGGAGCAACATCTGGACAGCATCAGCTGCTCCTAACATCGGCTGCTCCCAACATCTGGACTTCATCCATCGGCTGCTCCCAACATCTGGACTTCATCCATCGGCTGCTCCCAACATCTGGACTTCATCCATCAGCTGCTACCAACATCTGGACTACATCCATCGGCTGCTCCTCATCAGTGTAAATGTATTAATAAAAATATTTACACTGTATCTTTATTGATTTTTTTATTTTTAAAAAGACTTTTAATGAAGTTCTGTGTTTGTAGAAGTTGTTTTTCTCTGCTCTGAATCAGTGAACATGCACTGACTCTAACATGAACTGATGACCTCAGCAATCATGTGAAAAACAGGTTAAACATGGACAACTGTCTGTGTGACCTGGTCCCTCTCCTCTGGTTTTATGTATGTTTGTAATTATGTCTCTTTGAAAATGTACGGGATCTGTTTTTCAGTCTAAACCAAACTCTGTACAGAAAATGATTTTGAAGCTGTTGATTTGTGTTGTAAATAAAACTGTTGTTCTGTTCAGTTTAATGAGCAGAGCTGCTGCGTTTTAAACCAGATGTCTGTTTTATTTCACTACATTCCTTCATTACTACAGGAGCCCAGAGTGGGCATAATTACTGTCAGGGTTGTTTCCATGGTGACACACTGACAATGGGATCATTTAATCAAAATCTACAACTAGTACATGCATTTAAATCAATGTTTTTTTCCACAGCTGAATCATCTCACATCCGTTCAGTTTGATGTTTGTAGGTTTACAACAATAAAAAAAACAATTAGTGAATGTTAACAGTTCTCAGTGTAGTTTGGGTATAAACTGTCACATGTGCCATATGGACATGAATATGTACATACAAACACCGACCAGCAGGAGGAGACAAACACCATCAGCAGCTCTTTATGTTTTTAATATGAGTTAGAGAATAACAGTTAACAAAGAGGAAGACAAGATTGAGTTAAATTACCTGCTGTGTGATCAATAACATACAAAATACAGAGTCAATACAAATAAAAGCAGTTTCTATTCTTCTATTTTTTTTAATTATTTTTTTATAGAGTTCATTATTGACATAAAGTCTCCATAAAAAACAGATTTAATAAAAATCTAACTGAATACTGAAGTTTAACAGCTGTTAAACTTCATCTGATGAATGAAGGATGTGATGTCACTGTTGTGATGTCATTGCTGTTTGAATGTCAGCCTGTCTGTCTGTCATTACCATGACGGACAGACAGGCTGTGTGGGATATGTGTGCAGTTAAGACCACTCAGCAGGTGATGGGACAGGTGAGACAGATGGTGAAACTGGTGGAAGCTCTCGGGGGACAGTTGGGAGAGGAGGTGAGACAGGTAGGACAGACAGGATGTCAAACAGGTGCTGAGACAAGTAGTGGTGCAGGTGACACACAGGATGTGAGACAGATTGTGTGTCAGGGTTTGAGGAGCCAATCACATTGAGGATTTACTCTGTAAACATCCAACAGCACACAGTCAGGATGGAGACGGCGCTCACCTGAAAGACAGACAGTCAGAGAGAGAGACAGGTTTCAATAACTATTCTAACAACATGTTAAAAATACAAGCTGTGCACTCTTGTGAGATGTGTGTATGTAGGGCTGATGTTATGTTTCAGTTCCTGTTGGTACTTGTCACCTGTATCACCCGTTCTCTGTCCCCTCCGGTCCTGCCAGTAAACCGTGGGACGCCAGCTGTGGCGGACTGGAACAACTGGTGGACCAGTAAGGTTTTCTAGTAAAAGACTGACAGTGTTTCCGGTCAGCAATGCTATGTGACTTCCTCCTGAGAGGAAACTGTCAAATTAAGGTCTGGTGGTTGTGATTCTGTGAACTGGGGACTTTGAGCTGCAGACAAAGATTCATCCTCCAGTGTTTCAGTCTGGGACGCTGAGTTTTTATGTTGTCTCGTCTAAACTGGCTGACTCTCCCTTTTCATGGCTGAAAGCTGAAATATTCTCAAACTGATGAAGTTACATTTGGTTTTATGACCAGAGCCATCATTGTTTCCACCTTAAAGAACAGAGCCTGAACATGAAGCTTGTGATGTCATGGTCGGTTGTGGCGGCTGCTTGCTGTGATTGGTTGGTCAGAAGTGCGGGAAGAAGTTCACATGAGGTTTGCTTATATGATGTGTGTGTGTTTGTATGATGTTTGTATGATGTTAGAATCAGACTCACTGATGTTTCCTCCGACTTCATACAGACGCTGAACAGGACTGTCGGAGACATTCACATAGAAATACAACACAATGATAGATTATTAGTTGTATTACATATTTACATACGGCTTAGTCTGAACTTTAAAAACAAAACTGTATGTGTGTGTTTGTTACCTGTTGTCACACTCAAAGCGGGCGGTGACATCTTTGGCTCTGGTCTGTCCGTCAAGCTGTATGGCCATGGAGACCTTGGTGTGCAAGGGGGCGTGAACCCTAATCACACCTTCACACAGCTCTGTGATCTGCACACATACCCAGGTGTGATGTCATTGTGATGACATCAGTGGACAAACAGGTTAATTTAACAAGAACATAATGATGTGACGGCAGACTTGGGGCCAGAGGTGTTGAGTCCAGGCTACAATAACTGTTTGTTTGAGACATAGAACATTGTGTCTCTGGTGGGGGAGGAGTTATTCACTTGACTGGCTCATCACTACACAAATCACAGAAACCAGAACCAGAGGCCTGGACGAGAGCTGAACTCTGGTTCTGGTCCCAGATGCTGACAGGAAGTAAGTGCTATGGTTCTCTGGTCTCTGTCTCACCTGGTTTCTGTCATTCTTGTCGTTCTTCCTCCTCAGCAGTCGTCTTTTCGTCTTGGTCAGGTCGAGCTGTTTCCGATTGGATGCCTGGTTCATGTGTCTCACCTGAGACAACAGGAAGTTGGGAACCTACCAAAGAAAACAGGAAGTAATGTTACAGACAGCTAAGACAGTGATGTCATTGAGGCTGTGCAAGCGTGTGTCTGTCTCACAGTCCACAGCAGGTCCTGGTGTGTGATCATCAGTTGGACCAGGTGAGCTCCGCCCACTGCCTCCTCCATCTCCTCCCGTTGCTTAGCGACAGAGTGCTTGTTGCCACGGTAATGGCAAGAGAACAGGTTGGGTGCCATTACCATGGAGACGTTCCACAGAGACATCCTGTTCTGGTCCTGATGAGAGACCACCTTACGCAGGAAGACCAGCAGGGCCTGTAGCCATGGAAACCAGGTTTATAGTTGTGGAAGAAAAAGATACAAAATATTAAGGTGGAACGATCAGATGCAAATGACTTAAGGTGGAAGGAGGAGATGTTTCTGTGTCTGACCATGTGGTTAGGTGTGGGTAAAAGTTGTACCTGTAACCACAGGAAACAGTGATGTCACAGGGTCCAGGATCACACCTGTACATCACTGCAGCCAGGTGAGAAGTTCAACCACTGGAGGTTTTTATTTACTTTTCAGTTTCAAATTACTTAAAATTTGATCAGATCATGGACAGAGTCTAATTAAATATTCTGCGAATCAGTCGATTGATCTCAGTTGCACCTGTAACCTGTAAACTGAAGCTGTGATGGTTTGAGGAGAGGCTGACCGGTTGAGACACAAACATCATTAACTGATTGTGATGTGAGTTGTGGGTGTAAATTTACTCTGAGCGTTTCTCTGTGAGCTTCAGGAAGCAACAGCGACAGCAACTGCAGAGCCTGAACCCGATGGACCACAGAGGAGATACCTGCACACACATCAACAAAAGCAGTTGAACAGAAGATTTAATTCAGGATTGATTCTGTGTGAATCTATATCATTAATTCTCAGACGACTTTATATTACAGACAGGCCTTTATTGGCTTTATTAGCTTTTAGGGAATGTACAAAAAATAAGTATGTAGGAAAATTTTATTTGGACCCGAGCCTTGACTAAATCTTTGGGACAAAGACGAGCTGAAAGCTACAAGGACAAACCTGCATAAAGCTGTTTGAGTGTTTAACAGTCAGGAAGGAGCAGACGACTGAGAAAACACTAGAAAACACCTGAACCTCTGGTCAATAAACACTGGAGCTCTGGAGGTAGACAACCCCATGAATCCTGCGAGAATGTACCAAAACAAGCATGGCCGACAACCAGCAGCTTGAACGATTTATATGCAGCAAGATTTGTGCTAAAAATTGGTAAACAACAACAACATGTTCAGAAGAAAGACAGCGGCGACTGGATCTGAAGATGTAAGATATCAAACACTATAAGATTTTATCTGTCGACTGTCAACTTACTCATTTAAGGCCTTGTCCACATGTAGCAGGGTTTTTGTAAAACCGAATATCCTGCCCCCTCCATCTAGAAAAAAACTTACGTACACACCACCTCGTTTTTAGAAAAAAAAAAAAAAAAAAAATTTGTCGCAGGCAGTGACGTTTCGAAACGTAAAACCCTGGTTATTGATGTCCACATGCATTGTGGGGACTCGCCAACCTTATGGGGACAAAGAGCAGGTCCCCACAATATCAACCAACATTAGGGGGAGGACCCTGTGTGTGTGTGTGTGTGTGTGTGTGTGTGTGTGTGTGTACCCAGCACAGAGCGGTAGGTGGACAGGTGTGTGTGTGTCAACAGAGGTGTTGGCAGCTCTCTGATGAAAAGCTTCAGCAGTCCTGCAGCGTCCACCTGTCTGACTGCAGACCAGTCAAACCCTCCACAACACCTGTCTAACTCTCTACGCAGGTACTAAAGACAGACAGACAGACAGACAGACAGACAGATATTCACTCATGATGCAACAAATTTGTCTTTGTTGGGGATCTGAGTTAAAAGTGATTTGAAAGTGTTTGTGTGTGTGTGTGTGTGTGTGTGTGTGTGTGTGTGTGTCTGCGTGTGTGTCTGTTTGCATGTGTGTCTGTTTTCGTGTATGTTTGTGTGTGTGGATGTGTGTGTGTGTGTGTGTGTGTGTGTATGTCTGTGTTTGTATGTGTGTGTGTGTCTGCGTGTGTGTCTGTTTGCATGTGTGTCTGTTTTCGTGTATGTTTGTGTGTGTGTGCATGTGTGTCTGTGATTGTGTGTGTGTGTATGTCTGTGTTTGTATGTGTGTGTGTGTGTGTGTGTCTGTTTGCATGTGTGTCTGTTTTCGTGTATGTTTGTGTGTGTGTGCATGTGTGTCTGTGATTGTGTGTGTGTATGTCTGTGTTTGTATGTGTGTGTGTCTGCGTGTGTGTGTGTCTGTTTTCGTGTATATATGTGTGTGTGTGCATGTGTCTGTGATTGTATGTGTGTGTGTGCGCATGTGTCTGTGTGTGTGTCTGTGATTGTATGTGTGTGTGTGTCTGTTTTCGTGTATGTATGTATGTGTGTGTGTGTCTGTGTGTGCTACCTTCAGTCTAGCAGCTGATCCCGGTACTCTGAGGATCCCTTCAGTCTGAAGTCCAGTCTGCTCTAAAATACACAACAACTACACACACACACAAACAAATGAAACTGAAACTGTTTCAGCTTGAACACAAATTAAAAACTGAAACCCTGGAACATCTTTGGGGGTCTGAAGGACAGAATTCCTGGATTTTCTCAAAAAAAAAAAAACTTCTGGTGGAATAAACACAACTAAATGGGACTGAGACCAAAAGAGAAATATGGATTTATTGTGATGTTATTCTTTAAACACAAATTCACTGTGGATGCAAACTGAGACAAATGAACTGGAACTGAGCTGAAACTGGAGAAAAACAAAAGCTGGTTTTCACAATATGTTTCTATAGTTTCGTAATCTGTGTGAGATTTGAAGAAACAGTATTTTTGATTGATCAGGAGCAGATTCTTGTCTTTTTTCTTCTGATCAGAGGTCTGATTCACGTTCGTCTGCAGGAATGTTAGAAGCTCAGTTCTGTCAGAGAGCAGCTGTTCAGTCGCTGGTGTTTTCTTACAGCAGCTGATCTGATCCAAATTCAACTTTAATAAATTTAACTTCACCAGCTGTTAGCTTCATGCTAGCTGCTAACCACACAGCGATTCACAGGAATGTTCAGCTGTTAGTGACCTACAGACAGACAGTGGTTGCTAATGTAACTAACTAGTCAAGTACAAGTTTTAAGGTACTTTTCTGTGACTTTATACTTTTACGCCACCACATTTCAGAAGTACATATTTTACTTTTTACATCACTGCATTCATTTTTACAGCTTCAGTTACTTAACTGTATTAAAACAATACAAAACGTAAAATGAACGCCCAGCCTGTTGTCAGTGAGTCCATTTGTTTGAAATCAAGTTTAATTCTTTATCATTCTGGACTCACTTTATACTTTTAACATACAGTCATTTCTTTAAACAGGTTCATATGAATAAAAGCAGATTGAAATAATTTTACTACACTAACACATTTTTAAAATTTGTTTTAAGAAAATAAGAAAACTATCTGACTGTATATAAAAAAGTTCACATTGACACATCAGTATTAACAATCTAATAATATTGTCTCTGCTGTATAGAACTCAGACACAGACAGACAGACAGACAGACAGACTCTTTACCTTCTGGAAGGTGACAGGAACTTTGACTCCAGGAAACTTCTTCCTGTCGTTCTCCAACAGTGAGTTCAGAGGAACACCGAACACACCGCTGTCTGATGGACAGACACACGGACAGAGAGACACAGAGAGACAGTCAGAGAGAGAGAGAGAGACACACACAGAGAGAGAGACAGACAGACAGACAGACACAGAGAGAGAGACAGAGAGAGGGAGAGAGAGAGAGAGAGACAGACAGACGGACAGAGAAACAGACAGAGAGACAGAGAGAGACAGAGAAAGAGACACACAGACAGACAGAGAGCGAGACAGGGAGACAGACAGAGTGAGAGAGGGAGAGAGAGAGACACAGAGAGAGAGAGCGACAGAGAGACAGACAGAGACAGAGAGAGGGAGAGAGAGAGACACACAGAGAGGGGGAGAGAGAGAGACAGACAGAGAGACAGACAGAGAGAGAGACAGAGAAAGAGCAGTGTTTTGAGCCATCTCCACCTTAACATTTTCTATAATATAATCATTGTTTTCTAACCAGAAATGGGCATAAATACATTTTGTGTTCGTCATAATCTATATAAAACGTTTTTGCTTTTCATCACCAGCCTGTAAATTATTTACTTGCAACTCATCCTGCAGATGTTTATGTAGCTGTAAAAAAATCGACTGGGATACTTTTTTGGACGACCAGTCATTCATTTGATGATGAAACAAAATCTTATTTTCTTAAGTTATCAGAAGTTTTCCCTTTGATGTCAAAGCAAATTTAGTGACACTTAACAAACTGCAGAGAAATGATCATCTTTGCTTTGACAGAGTGATGAATTTGAAAGTTACACACAAACAGCATCAACAGGTGGCAAAGGGTTAATGATGGCCTCATGTCTTCTAGCAGCTAGCAACTAAAAATTCAGCCACTAAACCATCTCAGACTGTTGAGACCACGCCCACCAATTGGCTCCTTTCTCTGTCTGACATCTCATTGGCTTAAACTCTGACCCTCAGCTGTGTGTTGTCTTGTCTCAAACCTGCATTCAAACCATGATGTGAAAATGAAGCGCACCCCGGGTCCTGAGGCGCGGTGGGCGGGTACGTTTGGTTTGGATGCCCAACGTGAGCAGGAAGGTGGAGAGCTCGATGTGAGAGATGAAGCCGAGACGGATGAGGTCACATGGCGACAGGTCGTCTGCCCAGGTGAGACCTTGAGAGGGTGAGACAGGTACAAACTACACACACACACGCACACATTTTTACATATTATTAAATACCCTGTTTTACATAGCAGTGTTCATTTGATCAACAAAAACTATAATCAAAAACATTTGTTGAACTTGTTCTCATGACGAACACAGGACTAAAACTAAATAAAAAGTAACAACAAAACAAGTGAGACAAAGAAGAATAACAGGAGTTATTAGTGTTGTTTTCAGCAGCAGGAGGTCAGAGGTCGAACTCACCGCCAGGTCACCACTGTCATCTCCATGGAAACGTAGGCAGTCCCAACAAGTCCCACCCCGTTTGTGCTCAGCCACGGCCTCTGAGTACGGAGAGTCCCGCAGCAGCCAATCGGCTTGTCTCGACTGGCTGACAGGAGGTGAGTGTGTGTGAGGTGGGGAGGGAGTGTGTGCGTTTGTTGGAGGGTGTGTGTTTGTGGGTGATGACGGGTGTTCAGGTAGTTGATCCTCAAAAAGAAATGTTGGAAGAGTCGGTCGAACTGGAGACACAAACATACAAACAGCAAAGAGTTGTTTATTTTCACATCCAGCAGTTGCAGAGCAACATGATCATTCATTTGGAGTCACGTTTGTGTCTCCTGATGAATCTACATCCAATATCCACTCTGATGTTGTTCTCTACCAACACCTGAAAATAATATCTGGCTGTTTAGCTGCCAGATATTTAAGACACTTAGAACCACTGACGAACCGCTACAACAGGATCCTCCTTAAAGACAACTCATCCTTTCTGAAGGAACACTAAAACTATAACCACCTAAAGGACCTTTATTTATCACTTAGTGTCACCTCAGTTATAACAAGAACCAAATGGATCTCTAGAACCACCTAAAGAATAACGAGAACCTCCTACAGGAACTTAGAACCACCTCAATTACAATGAGAATCAAAATGACCACTAGAATCCCTTCTGTTTTCTTGGCTGCAATCTCTGTCTCACTTTAGAGATTGCCAAGATATCAGAGGCTACCAGTAACAGGAAGTGCTTGCAGGTGGTGTCAAGACCATAAACAAAGGCGAAGGAAGAGAGGAGGGCTAAGGGCTACTCCTCATTGACTATTTCTACCCAGCATTTGTCTTGCCAATGTACAGTTGGTGGTAAACAAAATAGATGTGCTGCAGCTGCAGATCAACACTCATAAAAGGAAGGAGGAGTACTTGGACTTCCTAACCAGCAGACCCCAGGATAAGTTCTTGCCTCTACTCCCTCTTCACCCATGACTGTACACCAACATCATTATGATTGGCCTAATCAACAGAAGCAATGGTACAGGGAGGAGGCCCAGCACCTGGCTTGTTGACAACAATTTGGCCTGCAAGACCAAGAAGCCCAAAGCGCAACAGGGCCTCAGGTGATAGACCAAAGGCATCACACACACACATACACACACACACACACACACACACACACACACATCCCATCCATAATGGAACAGAAGCTAAACGTGTCACCAGCTTCAAGTTTCTCAGTGTCCATATCTCTGAGGACCTCCCTTAGTCCTTCAACACTTCGATTCTGGTTACAAAGGCTCAGCAGCTTCTCTCCTTCCTATAGAGACTCAAGAAGGTCCATCTGTCTCCTCAGATTATGGTGAACTTCTACCACTGCACCATCGATGGCATGCTTACAAACTGTGTTATTCTATGGCATGGCAACTGCTCTGTCCACCACTCTCCACCATTGATGCTGTCCAGCACAAATGTTGTTTGTGGAGGTCCTGCAGCATCATCAGGGACACCTCTTACCCTGTTCAAAGACTGTTTGTCCTTCTCCTTTGGAACAACAGGACTCTTTGTCCCAGGACCAGCAGACTCAGGAACACTACAATCCCCATATGAACCACTGAAACTGCCTTAAGACCCTCTAGCAACAATGAATGAATCACTAGAACCTCCAACAGGAAAGTTATAACCTCTTAAAGGACCATTAGAACACCCAAATGGACCTCAGGGACCACCTCAGGGACCTATATAGCCACCCAAAGGACCACTAGAACCTCTTCAAGGTCCTAACACACCTGTGCTGGGAAGGTCTGTTGATCTGTCAGCAGGCAGAAATGAGAACAATTAGACAGGTACCTCTGTGAGTGTTTCTGCGAATGGTTTTCGTGTTGGTGTGGAATCGACTCGGTGGTGACTCGGCACGGTGAGATGGAGGAGAGGGGCATCTGTCTGCTGAGTCATCATCAGGCTGGAACAGTGTGTGTGTGTGTGTGTGAGAGAGAGAGAGACAGAGAGAGAGAAAAAGCTGAGCCATGATAATCTGTTTCAGCTGCTTCTACAATTTCCAGAATTCACTTCAAGTTCTATGATAAGAAATGCACAACAGAGGTTGGCCTATTTCTGGAAAAATGAAAGCTGTATCTCCAAATTTTTTAACTTTTAAAAATAAATTTAGATGTCTGTGAAGGTTCTCAGTCATCCAGGTCATGGTATTCAAGTACGAGTTAAATCAAAGGCAACTGGACTACACCTGGACTTGGTGTAGTCCAGTTGCCTTTGATCCAACTCGTACTTTTTTTTAGATTTTTTTCTCCTTCACAGTGACTCTGATCCAAACATCTGTTTAACTAATCCAAATGTCACCGTTAGTCCTGTAGAAGATCAGTGTGTGCGTGTTTCCAACCTCAGTGAAGATGTCCCGGACATCTCTGATTGGCTGCCTGTTTCTGGTCTTCAGTGTCTCATTGTAGTTGTCCAGCCTCTTTCTCACCGTGGCGGCTTGTTGCCGTGTCAAAGTGGACAGCAGGGCTTCAGCAGCTGGCGGCGATGCCTCCTCTGACAACGAGCCCGTCACCAGGGAGGATAACCCCGCCTCCGTTAGCCACGCCTCCTCCAGCTCGACCTCTGCAGGTAAACAAAGACTGGTAGAGGACGGACAGAAAGACGATGTCTCACCCTGCTGTCAGTTTGACTTACCGTCCATACTCTTTCTCTCTTCTTCTTCTTCTTCTTCTTCTTCTTCTTCCTCCTTGATGCTCTGCACTTCTCTCCAATAGGTTTCCATGGTAATGTGGCAGGGGTCAGAGGTCACTGTCTGAGGGGATGGAGGAGGTGGGGAGGAGGTGGGGAGGGAGGTGGTAGTTGGAGATGACAACATCCTACAAAGACAGAGGACATAGATTCTCTCAGCCAATCAGAGCATCAGACAGAAGACGTAGATCCTGTCAGTCAATAATTTGGTTTAGCAAACTTTCATATTATTTTAAGCTTGAGCTTTTCACTTCTTTTAGGGTAAAAGTTTTTGTTTAGTGTAGCTAATTTTTATGTTGAGTTTTGTTAAGCATATGTTTCATTTTAACAGTAAAGGTTAGTTTAGTTTAAATAATACAAAAAATGAGCTAAAGAATACTTTTCTAATCTTGTTCATTGACGTTACTGTTTAGTTAAGTTTACTTTAATTTCCATTGAGAATGAACCAGGCTGGAAACAAGAAGCTAAAAGAGGCTAAAAAGACAGAGCCAGAGCCAACATTATACTTTCATATCAGGACACCTCAGACTAAATCATTTCTCACTTCAAAATATTATTGACATGCGACTAAAAGCACCCAGATACTAAAAAGTTTTATTTAAGGTTTAGTAAGTGTGAAATATAAATTTCATGTTTGTTGTTTTATGTCAGATTGTATTTAGATCTTGTGGTTGTTGGGGGGACGTAGCTGAGCTGAGATTAAATATTGATAACGTGTGTGTGTGTGTGTGAAAGGAAGTCAGCCTCTTCCAGTGTATTGATCAGTATGTGTGTGTTGGTGGGGGGGCCTTGGTCTAATGCTTTTGGTTCCCAGGGGAGGACAGAGTGGGGTGTGCAGGCTAAAGCTAGCTGCTTCTGTGTGTCCATTAGGAGGAAATGCATGTGTCGGCCAATCACAGCGTCACAGATAAGTGTTTTCACTCAAGTCCTCAGACAGTAATATGATCTGGTTATTCCTCCTGCAGTGAGACGTTAAATCCTCTGAAAACCACATGCAGTTCTGCAGGTTTAATTCAAATTTGACTTTAATTTAACTCATTACAAATCAGTTCGGTAGGGAGAGCAAAACCGGGTCGGTTCAGAGTCTACTTGCATAGCAGGTCCGATCCAGAACAGAGGAACACTAGGCCTGCTACAGATGAATGGCTGGATACGAGTCATGTCCTGACCAGACCTGGTCTAGATCCATAATGGTTTTCACCCTTCTTGCCACTGCAAGTAGACTCCAGACTGGACTGTAGGACATCTGTTCCAGTAGTTACGACACACCTCCTGAGTCCCAACAATCTGTCTGCATAAAGAAGTGTGTCCTTTGAGAGTTCCTGATTGAATCATTAAAAGTTAAAGAAGGTTACTGTTCTTTATACAGTTTTATTTTCTCAATGAAGCGTCCAGAGTCTGATCCAGAAGTATCGAGTTTAAATCTGTTCTAGTCCTGTGATCACAAGTCTCGTCTGAAGCTGTTAGTCAAAGTGGTTTATCTGGTCCAGATTTGGTCTGGAATCCAATCAATCACCCTGAATAATGGATCCAGACCAGATTTCTGACGAGCCTGATCCTCATCATATTGGTTTCTAATCAAACAAGGGGATTGAATCCAGCACCTTCATCAGGCTGACTTAAAAACACTGTGAAAAAAACCCCTCTACAGTTAAAGAAACTCTTCAGTTAAGCACAGCTGCTCCTCAGTAAAACTGATTCAATTAAATTATTTTGCTGCTGATGACAAGTTCACTGATGGACCTGAACTCATTACAGCAACGAACAGTAAAGTTGGATTAAATGCTAAAACTTCCTGCACACAGTTTATGTGTGAAAGAGCTTACTTCTGTTTAGTTGACCTCCTTCATGGACCCACACCTTGTGTTGCATATTTTAATTTTGGGGTGAATTAAAATCTGTTTTTGAAAATCAAACACCAGGAAATTTCTACAGTAGAAAAGTTTCCAAAAATGTCAAAGTGAGTTTAAATTTTCTGCTTCTCCCTGTTTTCTATCACAGTAAAATTAAACTCAAGACATGGTGGAGAGACTATAATGTGTATTTTTCACTGTTTTCAAAGGTTTAACATACAAAAAGATTCATGAGTTAAAGGAGAAAAACAACAGGCAGATCCATCAGTAAATTATTATTATCAAAAGAATAAAGATGCTTACTTTGTTTTTACAATTAAATTTTATTAACAAAGCGACTCAGATCTGGTACAGAGCTGATACTCAAAGTGATTTATCTGGTCTGGATCGGCTTTAAATCAGGTCTGTTTGTCTCTAAAGGCCATAAAGTGACCCATCAGGTCCAGATCTGATCCAGATGACCTGGTCTGGTCTAAACTTAGAACATGCGGATTATCAAACTAAACTGGAACCAGACTCAGACTCTGACTCAGACTCTGACTCACTCTCTGACTCACTGTGAGCTGCTGATAAAAGTCTTAATTATTTAATTAAATTAATTAATTTATTTATCTGTCCATCTCTCCTATTATCTCTCTACCTCTCTCAACCACTCTCTCTCCTCATCAGTGTCATCAGCGCAGTCAGTATCGGTTATCAACATGTTATCAATGTGTTATCAATGTGTTATCAGCAATCAATAAAGACATAAAGAGAAGAAACAAACTCACCTCCGATCAGTTCGGCTGCTGTTGTCTGTGTGGAAACACAGAGGGGGGAGGCGGGGAGGAGATAGGAGGAGCCACGGAGAGAGAGGAAGTGGAGGAGGGAGCTCCCAGTTTAGACCAGCAGCTGGACACCAACTCAGACTGGGAGTGTTGGAGAAACTGTCAGCTGTTTGTCCCACAGTCAGAGGAATCCGTCACCTGTTCACGTAGCTTAGCACAAAGACTGGCGGTGGGGCACACTGTTAGCCTAGCTTAGCACAAAGACTGGCGGTGGGGGGACACGGTTATCCTAGCTTAGCACAAAGACTGGCGGTGGGGGACACTGTTAGCCTAGCTTAGCACAAAGACTGGCGGTGGGGGGACACGGTTATCCTAGCTTAGCACAAAGACTGGCGGTGGGGGACACTGTTAGCCTAGCTTAGCACAAAGACTGGCGGTGGGGGAACACGGTTATCCTAGCTTAGCACAAAGACTGGCGGTGGGGGAACACGGTTATCCTAGCTTAACACAAAGACTGGCGGTGGGGGACACTGTTAGCCTAGCTTAGCACAAAGACTGGCGGTGGGGGAACACGGTTATCCTAGCTTAGCACAAAGACTGGCGGTGGGGGACACTGTTAGCCTAGCTCAGCACAGAGACTGGAGGCAGGGGGAAACTGTTAGCGTAGCTTAGCACAAAGACTGGAGACGGGGGGTAAACTGTTAGCGTAGCTTAGCACATGTGGCTCAGACTGAACAGTTTACGATCTACACGCAGGATATCATATTATGGACGTCAAATATAGGACTGTATATGGATATTATTATTAGGCTACAAGAAAACAATGACACAACAAGAGAATTAAATGTGGTCTTAAACGTCAGATCTCTGTCATATAAAGCTTTGCTGGTAAACGATTTAATATCATATTGATTTCTTCTGTCTTACTGAAACCTGCCTGTGTAAGAACATGTCGGCCTAAATGAATTTGTGTTGTTTTTATCTCATTATTAAATTCAGCTGCCTTCTGTCAGAGTTCATAAAGCCACTCACTGTTTTAACCACATCCTCCACCTTGTTCTGGATTATGGCATTGAAACCAAACACTTCATAGTCTTTCTACAGAATCCTCTTTTATCGGGTCATTGTGTAATTACTACTCACATCATATATAGTGGTTGTTGGTTGGACTTTTTCAGAACCTGCTGCTGTGCTGGGATTTTCATGCTCTGTTTTCATACAGTTTACAGACAAGGATCGGAAGAAGAAAAAATGAGCCGCAGTTCTCTGGGTGAAGACGCCGTGTTGATGGAGGTCAACGGTCAGACCCGTTCAAGCTGATAGAAATTCAACTGTGACTCAAATAACCACTCGTTGCAACTGATGTATGTAGACGAGCGTCTCTGAACACACAACACGTCGAACGTTGAAGCTGCTGGATGACAGCGGCAGAAGACCAGACCTGTCAGCTGAGATCAGGAAACCGAGGCTCAACAAAAATGGACAATAGAAGAAAACGTTGCCTGATGAGTCTCGACTTCTCCTGTGATGTCGAGACGGTGAGAACTTGGCTTAAACAACATGAAAACACGGATCCATCCAGCCTGGTGTCATCTGCTCAGGCTGCTGCTGGTCTAACGGTGTCTCGGCACCAGATCTCAGTCCAACACATCACCTGTGGATGTGGTGCAAAAGGAGCTTCACATCATCAGGGACGCAGACAAATCCGCAGACTAAAGACCAAGAGACCAGAACCTCTGAGGAACATTTCAGCACCTTGTTGAATCTGGGCCACGAAGAATGACGGCAAGTCCGAACTGGGACAAACATGGTGAAACTGACAAAGTGGTCTGTGAGAGTAAACACAAACACTGATGGAACCAAACTTGAGGCTGCACATTTATCATATTAACACAAATTCAACTTTCACATTATTTTTATAGTCTGATCAAATGAGGCTGAACTCAACTGAACTGATGCTTTTGAGTTTCCGCTGCATATTTATTTATATTTGATATAGTCTGTCTCTCTCTCTCTCACTCTCTCTCTCTGTCTGTGTCTCTCTCTCTCTCTCTCTCTCTCTGCTCTGCTCGGGGCATGCGCACTGGGCTCCGGGCTTCATTATTTCCGGGTTGTGGAGCTGTCAGCAGACTGAAGGCGGATCACCGGAGACGGTAGGTTCTGTGTAATCGCTCGGTTCCGGTATCGGTTCCTCGGTCCTCTGTGTCTCCGGGCCTCCGGCTCCTGTCAGCGGCTCTGTGCAGCTGCTCAGGCCGCTGACAGGAGGTCGGAGGCCGGCGGACAGAGGCTCGGATCACCGCCGGGTTTCTTCTCTGTTTGTTGTTTCCTGATTCAACCTGTCAGCTCACAAACTTCCGGTCGGACCTTCAGAATAATAGTTTGGATCGTGACCCAGTTAAAGTCCGTAAACTCTGAAGTTCAGACAGTATGTTTGCTCAAGGGTTGAAGTATTTGTACTTTACTAGAGTATTTCCGTTTTCTGCCACTTTATACTTGAACTGCATCACATGTCAATGAAATATAAATTATAATAAATGTAAATATTGTTTTATATTCAGATTATTTAAACTAAACATGTTGATAAGTAAGTTTAACATTAAAGTGATGTAAACACACGAATGCATCAATAATTATAATTCAATAATAGCATGTACATGATTCTGCAGAGTATTTTTAGTAATTTAAAGCTGCTCTGTAGAATGTTCTTGTAATCGTAATTTATCTTTATACATTCAGAGGATTTATTACTTATTACATCTTTATAAACTGATTAAGGAATAGAAGCAGCTCAGTGATTTATTGATGTAAGTGTAGAATATTTGAACAATTTAAATGATCAAATCTGAACGCAGATTGACATTTATTTTGAAGGGATGTGTATGGATTTCCTGTGTGTCTGTGCCTCTGTGTGTGTGTGTGTGTTTGTGTGTTTTAATGGAGTCGTTTCCTGCCATGATGAAGATGATGATGAGTATTCAACAGTCTGATAGTTATTTATGTGTTTATTGGTTGAAGAACAAAAACACCATGTTGACTATAAACAGTTGAACCGAAGAAACCAGAATCCATTCACTTTTCTATTCAGAGGTGAGCTAGACGGTCTGCTGTAGACGTGTGTGTGTGTGTGTGTTTGTATATAGATATGAATTTATCAGCTCTGTCTGTGAGAAGTTTACATCAAACTGAAAACATTAAGCTGACAGGATCATGTTTTTCTCAATATAATGATGAAATGTTGTTAGTTAGCTTCAGTAAATCTGTTTTTTTCATCAAGGAATGTGATCTTACAGTTCAGCGTCAGCTCATAGTGACTTTAGTGTTTGTTTAGAGTTTATTAACACTGAACTGAAGCCTCCAGAGTTTGTGTTATTTAAACCTCAGACTAAACTCTTCTGTTCCTGAACGAGACTGAAACCAGGTTCCGACTCCAGACTGAGACTCTAGTCTTCATGTAAATGCTCTGATTAAGACACTGTAGAGAAAAGGCTATTCAACAAACCCACTGTGGTGAATTAAGTTGACAGGTCATGAATCTGATGAATTTTGGTGAACTTTCTGTTTATTATCTGCTGGTCCGGGAGACTTTTGGTCCAGACATGATAAAAACCACGGTCACATCTAAAAACTGGGGAGTGTTGAATCTCATGATGACGCAGTGGAAGTGGAAAATGGGGCTTCATTTTCCTGTCTGTGGGTCAGTGATGCAGAACACAGAATGTTAGTGTTGAGGGAGGAAGACAAAGAAAACATTGATCCAAACTCTGACAACAGCAAAGAGAACACAATGGCGAGACGCAGGAGGACCCCGGCATACAACAAACAGGTGGGCATACTGTCATGTGAGCTGTCATTTGAATGCTGAAGATGAACCTGATGGACAGTTTGTCACTAAACATTTTGCTATGTTGTGTTTCACACCATTTTGCGAGTGCACATCAACACCTGCCTGAAAGTGCTCAATGAAAGCACCATAAGGATTATGTCTCTTCCACTGCAGCCGGAGTTTGAAGGATCTCTTTTTTGAGGCACACTCCCATAAAGCCCACCCCCTTATCATCAACATGGATTTGCTGGGGACAGACGGATACACATGCATAGAAATAAACTCCACAATGTCGCTCCCTTTGCTACTACTGTCTCCAACATGTAGGTGCCTCCATCGCCGGCCTCCTCACCCGACTGCCCTTCTTCTTCTTCATCTTCTTCTACTTCTTCTTCTTCAGTATCCTCAGCACCAAGTGCCTCAACACCTCCGTTGGATTCCCCCTCCTGACAATTTGGCATCATCATTCAGTCATCATTCAGACAGACCTGGCATCTCCACAGCTTTCTCTCTCAACCCATCCCTTCTGTTTGAACCTGGACAGAACCTGGACACTGTGAAATCTGTGGTGGTTAGTTTGCCGATTTTACACAAAATATGGAGAAGAAATTTGTTGCAGCTTCAAAATCAACTACCAAGCCCAAAACAGCCCGAATGCCTGCTGGAGCTACCTGAGTATTTTTATTTTACCAGAGTCACTTTGACAAGTTAATAAAGACTTTGGATGGATTGCTTTATAAAATAAGATAGACAGGGGGGAAATTTGCATTGAATTGATTATCCTTGCATTCTTGCATGCTTCACTCATGCTGCATCAGCACTTCTGAATCCTGAGCACAAAGCGTTTCAGAGGCATTCCTTCAAGAACGAAAAACATCAATCTGTAGACCTAACTCAGCTCAACTAGACACCTTCCTTAGGAAGATTGCATCTGATATTTATCTGTTGACCACCACCTCAAAAGAGATTTGAAGTTCAGGTGGGAGGTCAGTATTATCAGTTTTCCCATGTGGTTGTCATGTTGGGTTTGCAGCCAGGAGAATGGTTTAAGTGTTGGACAGAAAATTGACTCCCTACCCGGTAGATATAAAGTCAGGGTTTTTTCAGCTGACATTTGGGTTCATCAGGTAGTTGGAGATGCATTTGCTCCTCTCCTACTCATAGTTGAAATACAGGGAACAACACTGTTTTAATCCTGCAGATTTACGTGTCTTTTTCAAGGAAACACGTCGAAAAAAACACTTACATCAAACCAAAAACAGACCAAAACATCCTATAAACTTTACCTGCAACTATTGTGAAACTGTATTTTAGACCCGCACACAAAAGCTATATATGGACTCTCTTAATAATGGTCCTAATGCAGGGCTAGTTCAGAGTGGTCAGCCATTACACACCTACATCTTTTTCTGCTAGAGGCTACTTTTGAAATCTGTGGATTTGAAAATGAAACTTACCTGGGCAAACAATGCCTTCTGTCTCATGGCAAAAGCCAACGCTAATAACCTGTTTGTCAAGAAGCCACAGTTTCCCTGCTGGTCATTCAGCAGCCTCGCTGAAAAGTCAAGCTCTCTACCTTTTCTTACGTTTTAATGTGAAAACATACTCCATCCCTGAAACTTCCCCAATATGTAACCAAGAGAATCTCTCCTTGGAGACCAAACACAGACCCCTGACATCAGCCTGGACAGCGCTGGATCTTGTTAACTCTCGAGGAAGAGGGGAATCCCAGATTTTTTTGAGTATTTGGGGATTTCCCCAGGTTTTACGGGGCTTGACCTTTGAACCCAGAGCAATAGAGTTTTCAAGTAAACATACCAGAGACGATGGGAAGTGACACGATAATATTTCCATCTACATCACCTGCAAACAATATGCAAATACACCATCAATAATATGAGCCATCAAGTTCATGTCAACTTCAACTTCATTTGTCACTGTGGTTTTGTTGAATGGGCGCCTTTTTCCTGTCTCACTGTGTTATTAAACAGGCAAGTTGAATAAACTACAATACTGTTGAATTATTATAGCTGTTATCAAGTATTCAAATGAAAAGGGACTGTCAGAGGAAAATTAAAGCTCCAGAAACAGCTGCAACAGTTCAGTTCATTAACAGAAAATCAATCACTAAATATTTTGCTAATCCATGAATCATAAAACCAACTGTCAAGAGTTCAGATACCCTGGCAAGTTTTCTACCAGTGTTTAATTTTTTCATTTAACTGTTTGATATATTATGATATAATATTTTTTTTTACAGTTTATTCTCCCCACATGATTTCTAACCCAAACACAAAAACCCAACACTAAAATAAAAAAAAAAATTCAAACAATGATGATAAAATGAGAATAAAACTCGTCAGATCATTGGTTAATGATCTGTGATGAGTCGTGTGAGTGAAGAGTTCCACAGGAGGATTTGCTAAAGGGCTCCTTACTGTTCAACATAATAATAATATACTTTATTTGTACAGCATTTTCCAAACATAGATCGAACATAGCATTGATTAATTATTAAAACATTTCAGGACGAAATAAGACAAAAATCAGACCATTTAAATAACATGAAAACAAATGGAATAAAATACCAACATCAATCGCCATCAATTATGTCTCATCGTAACTGGTTTGATTGGTGTGTGTGTGTGTGCGTGTGCGTCTATGTGTGTGAGATTCCTCCAGGCTGCCATAGATTCAAGTCTTTATTTCCTGTCTGATCAGAAAAGAGCCAAAGAAGGACAGAACATGAAGAACAGTAGCACTCAAGGTAACACACACACACACACACACACACACCTGTTGCTGCTGGTCCACCTGGGTGACATCCTGCTCTCTAATTGGCTCTCTATTAGCTGATTAGTTTGTTCTAAATCAGAGCCCAAGGTTTATTTACCTGCTGGTAACCAAAGCGATAGGACTCATTCAAGGAACTCTGGGACACCATCAAGCACCCTGGTCCCTGAGGAGCTTCTAGACGTCCTCCATGGGTGCTTCGTGGAGTCTCATCAGGAGATATCATCATTCCTGTTGCTGTGGTAACCCTCAGCTGTGAAGTGACTGACAGCTGACAGCCAGTCAGAGAGCAGGATTCTATGACCTGCAAGTAACCATAGCAATGGGTCTGATGAAATGATATGCTGGCCAAACAAATGTTAGCATGTTAGCTCACATGTTAGCGGTTAGGTACAGTAGTTTACCAGAATGTCACTGAGACACTTTATGATCTGACTGTCATCACAACATTGTTACAGTACCAACTCTGTGTGTGTGTGTGTGTTCAGTGAGTGTAAAGAGACGGTCCTGGTCATGGCAGCAGTACCTGAATGAACAGAAAGCTGGAGCTGCTCCTCTGTCACTGTTTACACAGGTAACACACACACAGATTTTTTCAGTTTTCAGAATCATTCCATTTGCCAAATGTACGATGTACAAAGGGATTTGACTTGGTGATACTGTGCTGTGAAACAGGAACTATTAGAGGTGAAACAAAATGAGTAGTTAAAAATGAATGTTATTATTAAAAGAAAAGTTGATTTAAAATTTGAAATCAAGTTACATAAAGGTACACGTACAGTTATGCATAGAGAACAGATAGTGGACTAGAAGGGGGGGGTGAACCACACTGTCCTTTCCAGTGTGTGTGTGTGTGTGTGTGTGTCTGTCTCGGGGGGATTGGTGTCCATTCATGATGGGTGGTAAGATAAGTATTCTTTTATTCGTCCCACAACGGGGAAATTTGGGTCAGGGGGGATGTGAACCTGCGGCCCGATGGGAGCTGGATGTGATGGGTTCTGCTGGCATCATGTAGAACAGTCACAGGCACCTGATCCTGGCCCGTGGGGTGCTTGGCTGTTTGCACGCTGCGTTCCAGCCTGTGTTGGTGTGGGCGCAGGAAGCGGGGCACCACGCAGTGATTGAGGAGGTGAGGACGCTCTCGATGGTGGTTCTGTAAAGCCAGGTGCGAACTTCAGGGGAGACGTTCAACTTTTGGATCAGCCTGAGGAAGAACATTCTCTGGTGTGCTCATTTGATGACTTTAGACCAGTGGGTCTCCCATTTCAGTGGGCCGATTCGTTGCTGTCCTTGATGAGGTCCACGGCCGTGGTGTCATCAGCAAACCTAACCTGCCTGATGTCAGCTGGAGGTGCAGTCATTGGTGTATGGGGAGAAAACATATGGGGAGAGGACACAACCTTGATGGTGAGGGGGGCCAGCAGGTGACTGCTAACCCGCACCTGCTGCTTCCTGTTGGTTATGAAATCTGTAATCCACTCACAGACAGGGTGGGGTACCAGCAGCTGTAGCAGCTTGATATAATCTTATAATGGTATAATCAATAATCTTTGAGCCATCTTCATTCTCTGTCCTGTCACCTGATTGGCTGTTCTGACGTTATTGTTCAGTGAAGGTAAACACTGAACTCAGCAGATAGAAGAATAAATCAGGAACCTGAATTCTGATTCAAGAGAAAGGTTATTGATCTGATCACATATTTGATGTCAACACTCAATATGTGACAGTTTATGACCTGTCTCTCTCTCTCTGTTTGACCTGTCTGTCTGCCAGTCCCAGTCTTTTCCCAGTAGGAGAACTGGTTTTAAAGTTGGGATGAAGCTGGAGGGCATTGACCCGCTACACCCCTCCATGTTCTGTGTGCTGACGATAGCAGAGGTAACACACACACACACACACACACACAGACTTGCCTGAGGTTGGTCAGGTGAGCCTCCTGTCTCTCTCTCTCTCTGTCAGGTCATTGGCTGTCGGCTGCGTCTCCATATCGACGGATACTCAGAGTGCTATGACTTCTGGGTAAACGCTGATTCAGCAGACATCAGACCAGCAGGCTGGTGTAAAGACAACAACCACAAGCTCCACCCACCCAAAGGTGAGTACAGTTAGCCCCCTACCTCACAGGTAACCACCCGAAGCAAGTAACATCATGCTACATGTCTGTCTCTCTCTCCACAGGTCACAGTGAGACAGATTTTGATTGGTCGAGCTACCTTCAGTCCTCCGGTTCTCATGCTGCTCCTCCGACCCTGTTCACCTGTCACACTGCAGTTAGTATATACCTGTCTGTCTGTTCACCTGTCTGTCTATTCGCCTGTTGCACTGCAGTCAGTATATGCCTGTCTATCTGTTCACCTGTCTATCTGATCACCTGTCTGACTACATATCTGTCTACCAATGCACCCATTCACCTGCCTGTCTCAGATCTGTGTGCTCAGTTTGACCACCTGTCTGTCTCTCTTCCTGTCTGTCTCTCAGAGCTGTGGGTTCAGGGTGGGGATGAAGTTGGAGGCTGTCGACAGGAAGAACCCTGGACTCGTCTGCGTTGCCTCCGTCACTAATGTCATTGATGACCACTTCCTGGTTCACTTTGACAACTGGGACGACACATATGACTACTGGTGAGACAGATAGGTGACAGACAGACAGACAGCTGAGAGACAGACAGATTAGAGACAGGAAGAGTTACCTAGTACTACTAATAGTAGCGTAGCAGCAAATGTGTAAGTCATTGTAGTAGTGCTATCAACAATAGTAGCAGCAGTATTATCACTGTCAGCAGTCGTAGTAGTATCGGCAGTAGTATTTTTAGTACCACAGTACAGTGTTATAATTGCAGTAAATGGTGTAGTTGTGGTGTTTGCCAGCAGGTGGAGCTGCAGTAGTTCTCATGTTGTTTCAGTGTTTGTACCAGACTGATTACACATTATTAATATTCATTGATTATTATTATTATTGTGTTGATGTATTGATATATTGATTAACTGATAATTGTACTGATGGATCAGGTGTGACAGCAGCAGTCCATACATCCATCCTGTGGGCTGGTGTGAAGAACAGGGACGACCTCTGACCGCTCCACAGGGTACTCACATACATACATTCAGTACTTACTTTGTAGTACTTTGAGTACTTTCGGTTAACTGGTTCTATTGTTTTTCAGGTCATCCCAACCCAGAGAACTTCATGTGGGAAGAATATCTGCAGGAAACTGGCTCGACCGCTGCTCCCAGTTCAGTCTTCACACTGGTGAGGAAACAAGGAGGTAGAGAAGGAAAGGAGGAAGTGAAGAAGGAGAGGAGGAGGTATAGATGGAAATAAGGAGGTAGAGGAGGAAACAAAAAGCTGAAGAAGGAAAGGAGGAGATAAAGAAGGAAACAAGGAGGTAGAGAAGGTAAAAAAGAGGTGTGAAAGGAGAGGAGGAAGCAGAGAAGCTGTGACTCAGCTTTAAACAGTAATTGACAGCTGTCAGGTCCAATCAGTGAGCTGCTTGTGATGATTGATAAGTGCCTTTGTGCCTCTGTCCAATCAGAGAGCTCCACATGGTTTCCAGGTGAACCAGAAACTGGAGGCGGTCGACAGGAGGAATCCTATGTTGATCCGTGTTGCCACGGTGACAGATACAGAAGACTACAGGGTGAAGGTACTTTTTACCTGTCTATCTACCTGTCTGTGTACCTGTGTGATGTCATAAAGTATATATGATGATGTAACCAGGTGTGTCTACCTGCAGGTTCATTATGACGGCTGGTCGCAGCAGTTTGACGTCTGGTGTGACAGCGACCTCTGTGACCTTCATCCTGTAGGCTGGTGTCAACGTACTGGACACCCACTGGAACCCCCCCCAGGTCAGAGAGAGACAAACAGGTCAGAGAGAGACAGACAGCTTAGACAGACAGGTCAGAGAGAGCGACAGACAGGTCAAACAGACAGGTCAGATAGAGACATACAGGACACACAGACAGGTCAGAGGGAGACGGACAGAACACACAGAGCAAGACAGGTCACACAGACGGACAGGTCAGGCAGAGAGGGACAAAGACAGACAGGACACACAGACAGGTCAGGCAGACAGATAGACTGCAGCAGCAGCATTAGTTGTCATTCTAACAGTGTTTGTGTTCCGTGTGTGTGAGGCAGGTTCCTCCCCCCTCTGCTCCCCCTCTCAGGGGGTGTGTCCCACTCCAGGCTGCAAAGGAGTTGGACACATTAAAGGAGCCAAATACACAGGACACCACAGGTAAATACACACCTGCTGAGTCATGTTGTCATGTTTCCCAAGATATCGAGGGTCATTCATCGTCATTTTACAACAAGGGGTCACACAATAAAATTCATGAAGAAAATAGAACATGTGCAGTATATACATATTACTTTATTATTATTACTTGGTGTCATTGTGAAGGTACAGTCGTGTTTGTGTTGGAGGCTGAGTTGAGGACAGAAGCCGCTCTGTAGTCTGGACGGCCAGCAGCAGCTGAACAGACTGAGGCTGCTGGGTTTTGTCTTTCAGTGTCCTTTGGACTCTGAGACACCTCACTGATGTCCCCGATGCTCAGTAGATGGAACCTTTGATGTTCTCCTGTCCTGGACCGAGTCCAGACCATGATGCCAGTTTGTGAGGTTTCCGGTCAGGATACTTTCTATTGCTCCTCTGCACAAGTTCAAACTTGGCACAGGAAGTTTGTCTTAAGTTTCCTTAAGAAATATGCTGTGTCTGAAATCATTCACCCATTCACTCCTCGCTCCTCAGGATCAGGGGAGTTCTATGCAGAGGACAATATTGTCAGCTCTTGTGGACACTACTCGGGTCATTTTCTCTGCCCTGTTAATTACTGCATTGCTGTCACACAATTAAAATGTGTCAGATCAACGTCTGGATCATCCATAATAAATACCAACATGCATTTTTGTGATAAATACATGTTATTTTACTGAGCATATTTTTCCACGTGAATAAATACAAAGTAAATTTATGTTGTGGACATACACACCACAACTCCACGATTTTCCCTGGACCTGTCATCTATTCTCTGTCAAAGGTACTTCTTAATATATTCATACGTTTCTGCATCCTCAGTGTGAACCATTAACTCTCATATGGAGTCAGACTACAACCCGTCCTGAGGAAAACTAGTAGAGCCAGGTGTGGCTGTCACATATTTCATTTTATGACACCCTGTTATCAGTTTTAATATCTTTATTTGTAGCCTGGACAACCATCTCGGTATTGTGCACTGGTACCACCAAGTTCTTGTCCTGTTTCTTTTTGCTGAGTTGGTCTCTCTTTGCTGAGTCACGTGTCTGTTTGCTGGGTCATGTTTTCTGGTTGTTGACTCATCTGTCTGTCGTCTCTTGTGCAGTGCCTTCGGCTGTCCATACTCAGACATTAATATGCGAAAGGAGGTGGTGCTTCCTGATAGGCTGGGAGGAGAGAGAGTTATCACCCTGGTACCTGTCACTATATATCACCACAGCAACCAGTCAGACAGGTAACCACAGACTGTGGACAATGTTTGGTTGACACTAAACTCAGTTTTGTTTGTGTTTATTAGTTTTCAGACTTAATTCAGTTTATTCATCAGGACCTCTTAGTGTAAAATCACATAAATGTAAAATAGAAAATAAAGAAAAAAAATCATAAATTCAATATTGGATGGATAATTAATATATTATAGTATCTTCCAGTATCAGTCTTTGGTTATTTTGTTAATACCACCAGCAGACAACAAGGGGCGCTCTGCTTCACACACATTTATCAAAGGTGAAATTTATCATTTTTAAATGACTAAAGTGTTCATTAAAATTTTATGTGTTTAAAGTTTTAGTGATTTTTAGTGAAGATTTAGTGATTTAACTATAAATTATTAATTGAAATGTGTCTCTCTACCTGTCTCTCTCTGTAACTGTGTTTGTCCATATACCTATCTGTCTCTCTACCTGTCTGTCTGTTGAACAGGAGAAGTGTTCAGGTGAAGGCGGAGCCCAGGGACGAAACTCTGCTGCTTCCTCTGGGGAAGAGAAGAAGACTGACAGACAGGTGAGGCAGACAAGTGAAATAGAAAGGTGAGCCAGGTGTCTGTAGGTGAATGGCTCATTCAACTTCAGAGTGTGTGATCATGGAGTTTAAAACTCTCAACCATCAAACATGATCTTCTTCACAGTGACCTCATGAGGCTTTAATTAGTAAAGCAGACCTGTCTGTCTCTCTCCTCCTCAGAATAGTTGACACTTCCTGTGAAGTGTGTGTGGGTGTGTGTATTGTGAGTAGATTATCTGTGGAGGTTACATAAAGCTGGATTATATAACACACACACACACACACACACACACACAAAACACAAACAATAGAAACCAGAGGTGATGTCGAATGTTTAAATAAAGTTGTGAATGTCAGTATTAATGAATCCACACAGCAGGATTCACAAATGTATTTTGTGATTTACTGTATATATAACTGACACAAAATAGTTGTCATTGTATATAAATGTAAAACAGACAAAAAGAAGGTTAACAAATGTATTTCTGATGCCAGATGATGGCATTTACTGGTCAAACATTCTCTGCATGCTGAAGACACTGAGGATGGAGAGAAGTGAGTCAAAGATAGTGTCATGTAAAAGGAACAGGTGCATGCAGGTAAAAACAACAGGAAGTTAGTCTTTGTAGTTTGGCTGCTGATTTGACTGTTCACCAACATTGTCAGCAGTTAACATACTTAAAAACACTCAGAGGCAGGTTGCTGTAATTTGTGTCAAAAACTGTGTGTTTAATAATGACTTCTCTTCCTTCTCTCCTCTGGCTCTGCCCGCAGACTGTCCCAGCCAACCAAATTCCTCCGTGTGAAACAGGGAGAGGAGGATGTTCACCTCAGAACCCTCGGTCCAGGTACAGTAGACTGTCAGTCAAACTGCTGTTCACATTCAGACTCTCACCCAGACCAGTCTGAACCACCTGAAGAGGTCTCACTCCTCCTGGTTTTTCAGGAGCTGATTTTAGACAAGTGTCCCAGCATGCATCTCACATCAACCAGCAGTGATGGAGGAGATTTAGAATCAGACCTTATATTACTACATGAGCTCAGGAACACTTCAGAAAACTGGTAACCACAGTTTGTCTCTGCATCTACAAATGCAAGTTAAGATTCTACCATGCAAAGTGAAAACCATTTATTAACAACATCCAGAAACACTGCCGACCTCTCTGAGCCCGAGTTCCCCTGAGATGGACTGACGCAAAGTGGAAAAGTGTGCTGGTCTGACAAGTCCACATTTCAAATTGTTTTTTGGAAATTACGGACATCATGTCCACCGGGTTAAAGAAGAAAAGGACAATCCAGATTGTTACCAGCACAAAGTTCAGAAGCTTCTGTGATGGTTTGGTGGTGTGTTAGTGGGTAACTTGTATATCTGTGAAGGCTCCATTAAAGCTGAAAGGTACACAGAGGTTTTGGAGCAGCATGTGCTGATTTTCAGGGATGTCTCTCCTTCTTCCAGCAAGACAATGTCAAGACACCTTCTGCTCATGTTCCAACAGCAAGGTTTTATAACCTGCAGTCCAGACCTGTGTCCCATTGAAAATGAGGAGAGTATTATGAAGCCCAAAACATGGGACTGTTGAGCAACTGAAGTTGTATATCAAGCAAGAATGAGAGAGAATTTCACCTTGTGAACTCCAGAGTGTGGTTAAAAGAAAAGGTGGTAAACACAATTCTGTCCCAACTTTATCAGAACGTGTTGAAGACATCAAATTCGGAATGAGTGTGTTTTTACAAAAAACAATAAAGTTTATCAGTTTGAACATTAAATATTTTGTCTTTGTACTGTATTCAACTGAATATGCTGTACATCCAAAAGGATTTTCACATCATTACATTCTCTTTTATTTATGTTTTACACAGCGGCCCAAGTTTTTTGGAATCAGGCTTGTAAACCTCGCCTGGATTTAATCTGATATGAAACTCCTGAAATGTAAATGAGGACTCAGTGGCAGCAGGATGTTTTCATGGCGTCATGATAACGAGCTGTTGTTTGTAATGACATTCTGTAACAAAGGGTCACTAAACAGTAAATTATGTTCATATGTTTTGTGTGTGTGTGAATACACTCAGCATCCTCCCTCTCTCTTCATTGTGTTTCCATGGAAACAGCAGGCCGATGAAGTGACTGTTTCCATGGAAACAGCTCACCGTGGTAACTGCGTGTTGGTTGTGCTGAAGGACTGCAGACTCTCGACTCCTCCTGTTTCTGATCACTGATCAGGTGATTGATCAGCAGACACCCGTCACATGATGCCTGTCTCACTTCTCAGTGGTGTGAAAGAGTTCAGTCCACAGACAGGTTTTCTCTTGTTCTGTTGGGGGGTTCTGCTGGTCCTGACCTCTAACTGTCCTAATCTGAATACGTTTCTGAACCAAGATCACAGCACTCTGATGTGTACCGCTGAAACAGCTGATGTCATATTTTCATTACTTGATTAATCTGCAGATTTATCAATTAATTTATAAACTGTCCGAGTGAAGTGAAAAATGTTTAATGTATCGTCTTCAAATGCCTTGTTCTGTCCAACCAACAGTCCAAAACACAAAGACATTCAGTCTACTGAAATAGAAAACAAAGAAAAACAGAAAATTGGAGACACTGAAGAAACTGACACCACAGAATCACCAGACTGTGGTCAAATAATAACTTCAATAATTGATTGTCAGAATTGTTGGTCACTTAGTGCAAGAAGACCAAAAACATCACATATATGATGAAGAATGAATGAAGGATCTTGTTGTCGACATGGTAAATCAGGAAATTGGCGCACTGGTGAATTTCCTAATTGAGTAAGAATCTGACCACACATTTGATACCAAGTACAGCTGCAACAAATGATTATGCTATTAATTATTATCAGTTAACCTGGCTGATATTTTTTCCACCAGTTTATTTGACTAATATCCTGAAACTAAAACAAAGTGAAGCTGCAAATCCTGTAGTTGATCGCTGGTTCACGAGAAGTTTGGATGTTTGCTAAGGTGTTTGTTTATGAAGGTGTTGCCACGTGGTTGCAAAGGTGTTTGTTCAGAGACCTTTGTCTCTAACCTGTCTGTCTCTCTAGCAGCAGCAGAGTCCAGTCTGCAGGCCGCCCTCCACCAGTCTGTCTTCCTGTCAGCAATGTCAGCACAGCCCGGCCGCGACCTGTCGCTCTGCTGGGAGCAGCACCGCAAACTGCTGCCGGGTGTCGCCAGAGTCCACGCCGAGGCCGTCCAACACTGGAGTGTCCAGCAGGTCTGTATGGCATGCCAGAGATAGAAACAGGTTGTTACAACAGCTCAGAAAAATAGTGGAAGACCTCTCTCTCTCTCTCTCTCTCTCTCTCTCTCTCTCTCTCTCTGACTCTGACCTTTCTGTCTCTCCCCAACCTGTCTGTCTCTCTGCAGGTGTCAGACTTCATTGAGTCTCTTCCCGGTTGTGAGGAACAGGCCAAACAATTCAGTGAAGAGGTGAGATGACCAGTCAGCTGCTGTAGATTTTATTACATCACATTGAACGTGCTGTGATCTGATTGGTTCCTGTCTCTGTCTGTCCAGCAAATCGATGGACGGGCCTTCCTCCTACTCACCCAACGGGACATTGTCAGGATTATGTCAATCAAACTTGGTCCCGCTCTCAAAATCTACAACTCCATCCTGATGTTCAAACACGCCAAGGACAGGAGCCAATCACATACTGAGGACAGGAGCCAATCACACACTGAAGACAGGAGCCAATCACCTGCCCAGGACAGGAACCAGTCACATGCCGAGGACAGGAACCAATCACATGCTGAGGACAGGAGCCATTCAAATGCCAAGGATGGGAACCAATCACATGCAGAGGACACCAACACCTGACACCTGCAACTCATGACTGAGTCAGAGACAGTTCAGAAAGGAGATAGCGCACTTCGTCATTTCCTGTATCTGGGTTACACCCTTTAGGAGACTAGTGGCAGGTCCTGAGTCTATTCACTCCAATGGGAGGGAAAGTGAATGTGAGCACAGATTGTGACAGATTCTTCCACCTCATAGTCACTGAAGTAAATATTGGACCCATTTTTCACAAGCCACATATTTTCTGAACATTCTGACACTAAAATGTCATTTTTCAGACAGATCAGGAAAATTAACCTTGTTGGAGACAGATTTCTCTTCCAAAGATGCTCTATTACAATATGAAGCACATTAATCTAGCAGATAAAAACAAGCAGCAAAATAAGGCACATTCAGTTTGTAAAGTATCTAATGTTGTTTTGTTTTATTTCAGCCACCATTCATCCATCCACACAATGTTCACACTTCAACTCTTTTGACCACGCCCACTTATCAGACAGGAAGAGTTTACTTTTTTTACCAGTGACACAGCTTCTAATGTGTAATCTTTTGTTATAGAGCGTCTTTGACTGAGCCAATCCAAAAACAGCTGATTGACGCTCCAACAACAAGCCCCTCCTCTTCTGTTCTGTGGGAGGGTCTTTATTTTTCATTCAAATATCAATGAGATTCTGACATGTTTTTTTCAGCAGGTTGGTGTCAGTCATGTGACGTCATATGGGACGTTCATCACAAAGGAGAAAACAAGACAAACACAAAGGTAGTTGAGGTCTTTGTTCAGTCGTGTCACCTGAAAGCTTCTGAGTCCATTTCAGGTTCTGTGTTCACATGAGTCCTCAGAGAACTTTGTTCAGACTGGACAGGTGTTCCAGGTGGAAGGAAGGGAGCTTGAAATGGGACTCAGCTGCCCATCGTAATATTTCCTCTGTGATGTTAGCACCTAAAATGTTTAACAACAAAATTAAAAAACACCTGCATCTTAGAACTAAAATGCTTTTACAATCTCGATGAAGTTTTACGGGGAACAAGATTTTCTAAAATCTCTTGGATGAAAACATGGCTGCTCACAGCTCATTGGCTGAGACCTTAAAAACATATAAACATACACAGAGAAGAGTTTATGTTTTAAACTAAGATCAATTTTTTTTGCTCTACGTTTTCTAAATTTCATGTTTCTGTGTTTCCTACATCTCTGGATCTGGGTTTCTGAAAATATATTATTATTTAGTCATTGTAAGTAACCTGGCTTTTAATTCCTGTCAATAAAACAACAAAATCAGCTAAACAAAAAAAGAGGAGAAAATGGAATGAAAAATAAATGAAAAGCTAATAAATAAAATGTTAATAAAAGCAAAAGAAATAGCCATTTGTGCAGAATTCATGTACAAAAGAAGAAAAAAAATGCCTTCAAATTGCCTTAATTATGCAAAAACAAACAAACAAAAGGTCTCAAATTTACAAGAAAAAGTCTCAGAATTACCACAAAAGGGTTTGGGTTTACTCGGTGGAAATGTCTCCAAATTGTGACAAAAAATCTCAAAAATATCTGAAAACACTTTATAATTGCAATTTAAAAGTTAAGTTATGATAATTACCAATAAAAGATTGCGATTAGAAAATGTCTATTAAAAAGCTGTAATTGTGTGAAAGCGTATCACACAGTAAGTTCTCTAGTTTTCTTTGTTTTCTTTTTCATCTTCTATCATATTGAAGTTTAAGTTTGTTTTTTAATGAATGTAAGGGCTCATGAATAAACACCACACAGGATTAAAACAGGAAACTGTTGATGACATCACACTGTGGCTCCACCTCCACGATGACGTGATGACTTTTAAAAGACAGAAAAATGTGATGTCTTTTCCACCTCAAGTACTGTCTTTGTTCCTCTCAGGATTTTACTTTTCAGACTTTGTTTTGTTTGATGAAGCTTCATCCTTCCTGTCAGGTGGAAAAATCTTCAATTGTCTGTTTTTTCCAAAGACTCTCTTCCAGTTTTTGATTTTCCTTTCAGTTTTTACAGACATTAATCAAAAGTCCCACCTCCTCTGCTGTGATTGGTCAGTTTATAAAAGCCATCATTTTTACGGCAACATAAGAAAGGTGCCATCTTTAGCTTTCTGAAACAACCTCTAAAATAATTTTAAATAATTCTCCTGGTGGACAGATGTTTTTATTGAGATCATTTTTAATTCCAGAGTTTTTAATTTTATTCTCTAGTATTATGAAGAGTGTCTATTGTATCTACAGTATCTCTATAGATTTCTACTTTCAAATTTATATATAAGTATATATTTATATTTCTGTGTTTCTCTGCCTCAGTCAGTCCTGCTGAGATGCAAACCAACAACCTGTCAGGAAGTCTAAGTTCATACCGACTCCTCCTCCCCAGTGATGTCACAGTGAGCCTCACTGGGACGCTGTAGTTTGTATACGACAAACAGCTCCCTCAGGTCCGGGTTGTTTTAATCTTTCCTACAATCTGCTGATGTTTATATGCATTTTTTCTTTGCTGTTTCTGTCAGTGTTTGACTAGATTAATAAAGTTTCTGTTCTGGTCTGCTCATATATTGGTTTATTAGCTCTCTTTAACCCGGTGAATCACCTGGACGCACCATCCAGGTAACAGCTGACACCTCTGCTGGTGTGGGCCATTTACAGGGTCATCAGGGTCACCCAACATTTCACTTCCTTAACCCTTGGATATCTCCAGGGGATGGAGCAGTGATGTGGGGACATGTCTCTACAGCCCCCTGCAGTCGACTTTAGGGCCCTTGTCTTCCCCACATCCTGTCCTTTGATCTCAGCCAACTGAACCAGATTCATGCATCGTATCGAGTCTGCAGCGGTCTTCTGAACAGTGGACTTGGGAAGATGCCATCAGTGGATCTCATGTAGATGCTCAGTCTGGTTTAAGGGATCTCCCACGTCGTCTCATTGCTTTGATCTGTTCCACCGTCTGAGATCACCAGATATTGTCTGTCTTTGTGGCTTTGGACCACATTTTGGGAATTGTCTTGGCCAGTCTGACTGTGTCCCTCTCGCAACCTCCTGGTGTCCTGCTTGCTAATTCTTCCAGTCGCTCTGTTTGAACTGCAGGCTTGAAGTTCTTCGCAGACCTATCGGATGAGTCAGCTCTAAAACAAGCCTCACGACTCCTGTCTGTAGTCATTTGGTCACACACTCATTGGGTCTTTCCAAACCTTCAGGCTTGCTTGACAGTGTGTCTGCAGCCTCCTTCCACTTCAGGCAGGCTGCTCCACCGCTCCATCCACAGACATATGAGGTCGTTCCAGACTATCAGAAAGTCTTCACTGTTCCCTTCTGTATGAGACATGGACATTCAGCAGGACAGGGACCAAAGAGAAAGACAAAAGCCTCCTCAGGGGGCGCCAGAGAGTTGGAGGGAGGCAAAGATTCAGCAGGAGGTAAATTAGAGTCAAATCTCTGCCATCTTCTTCTTCTCAGAGTTAAAACAGAGTAAAACCTGAACTCACAGACATGAAACACATGTTGATCTCATTCAGTGTGACTGACACTTTCTGAGGATTTCAGTATCTGTGAGGTCCATCCAGAATAAACCTAACAGGAGCGCTAACAGGAGCAGCTAACGGGAGATAACAGGGGCCGTTAACAGCTAATTGAACAGACTGAATGGAGACAGTTTGACAACATGGAAACAAACGCAGAGTGAAAACAGGCTGTAAACAGCAGCAGCGACTTGCAGCTGTAACATGACAACAGAACATGTGATGAACTTTTACATAATTTGAAACAGGCCTACAGTTATGTTATGTTAGCATCTGTCTAAAGATCCAGTTTAAAGCAGAAGAAGAGGATTGAAGTGAGGAGCAGCCAGTTCACAGAGAAACAGGAGCTCATTGAGGCTGTGATTATTACTGAGGAGAAAAATGAGACACACACATTAAAATCACTGAACATCACACACAAACTGTCTGAGTGGAGATTTACAGCAGGAGTCACCTTCTTTACCCTCTTTATTTTATATTACTTACAAATGTTTTGCTTCGTTTTCTTTTGCTGTCTTTTCCCAGGAGATGTTCTGGACTCAATATTAACCCTAAATGACCTGAAGAGATGTAATTTTTTACCGTGCAGTCTCCCTGTAATTTACCCAGAATTCACTGCAAATAAATGTGAGTGAGCATGATGGAGAGTCTCTGATGGTTGGACAGATCTGATGCAGCACAAACGGAGTCTCAGCAGGGACAAACTTCCACAGAGAATGTTTGAACAGAGGCAAATTATTCAGTTGCTGCAGAGCTGCTCTGCCTCCGTCTCCTAGCAACACTGACATCCCAGAATCAGCATCACCCGCTGCTGAGACCCAGAGGGGAGGATTCACAGCAGATCCAGGACCAGAGGACAGACCAGTACAACTGACAGACGGACAGACATGACAAAGACAGGTCAACGAGACAGGCTGTCGCTGTCTGAGGGTTAAAATGTGAGACAGACAAGTTGAGACAAGACAGACGGGTAAACAGGCAGACAGACAGATGAAAAGTAAGTGTGAAGATCTGTTGAAAGTGTTTCCTGTTTGTGTAAAAGTTACTGTGGATCAAACCAGAAACAGACTGAGAGACTAAACACTGACATCCATGAAGCTGTGAGTTAACTTTGAATGGATCCTCTTCTTCTTCTACAATAGTTTTATGGTACTGATTGGAGAATTAGCGCCACCTGCTGTTTATCTCCATCAACCACTGAACTCAGTACACAGTAACATATCAGTGATGGAAAAAAACCATTCAGTCTTGTTTTCTGCAAATTCAGTTAAAATGTGACTATAGAGGCAGGTCGACAGACGGGTGAATGGGCAGACAGGCTTCGTGGGGCAGTTAGAGATGGTCAGATTAATGAGACAGACACGTTTAGGCAGACAGACTACAGAGACAGATGGAGAAGGAGAGACAGACAAGTCAGGGAGATGGACACATTGAAAGTCTGGCCCAGGGAGACAAACAGACAGACAGGTGGAGGGTTAAAGTCACGTTTGGAAGGAGAGACAGAAAAGTCAGGGAGACCGCTGGTGAGACAGACAGACAGATAAAGAGACTGAATGGACAGACAGGTTTAATCAGTCAGACAGGTAGTGTGTGTGGTGTTTTCAGTGTTGTGAGTGGGAGGAACCTGTCTCTCTCTGTGTCTCTCTCTCTCCGTTGGAGGAGGAGATTCATTTACACTCAACATCACTGCAGAGAGGGAGGGAGGGGGAGCAGAGGAGAGGAAACGGGGGGCAAACGACAGGAGGAGACGATGAGAGCAGGACAGATTTAAAGGGAGGAAGAGGAGGAATCATCGGAGCAGCAGGAGGAAGATGATGAAGGTGAAGATGAAGAGAAAAGAGGAGAAACATGAACTGACAGGAGCTTCAACAGTGAGAACAAACATTATGTTCTATTTTACTCTTTGTTGGTTATCTCTCTCTGTGTATGTGTGTGTGTGTGTGTGTGTGTGTGTTTTCTCATATTGATCAGAGCTGAACAGGATCGGTCAGTATTCTGCACTAATGATTGATATGCTCTGAACAGATCAATACTAACAAATACTGATCGATTCTGACAGACTGATCAATACTGATCAATGCCAATCAATACTGTAATTTCCTGATCAATAGTCTTCAGTCAGTGCACCAGTCACTTTTCTGCTCAACACTAATCAATACTACAATGCTGTTTTGATCATTAATAATAACAATACTGATCTATACTATTCTATTCTGTCATATCTTGTTTGTGCTCTCTGTATGTGTGTGTTGTTGTTATTGAGCAGTACTGATCAGTATTGGTGGCATAGATCAATACTGATCTGCAACGATTGGTAATGAATAGAACTGATCAGTGAGAAAAAAATTTGATTAGTATTGAACAGAGAAGTGATCATTGTACTGACTGGATTGAAGAGTATTGATCAGCATCTGTCAATATGTGTCAGCATTGATCAGTATTGATGGTTGTTGGAGGTGGTGGAGGCACAGACGTGAGTCAGAGTAGAGTCGGAGTAGAATTCAGACTCTACTGTGGAGGAGCTGCAGTGCATGCTGGGAGACGTGGTTCACTCACAGCTCTGAGGTCACTTTAATAACCACTGACTGTCTGCCAGAGGGTGAGTGCTGCATTGTGGGAGTTTCAGTGTTGTCAACACGCACACACACACACACGCTCTAATCTGTGACAGTTTCATTATTCATTCAACACACATTCAACTCAACTGATGCAAAGTCAGAAAATAGCACAGACAGTTTTAAAAAAGAAATTTGTAAGATAATTCTCAATAATTCTTCACGGTAATAAACTGTATATTATTCATTGTCACATTGTTTATTTGTCGTAATAATAGAATGCAAAATAAACAACTTTAAATATTGTAAAATGAAATAATCTCAATAAATATCTCCAAATATCCTACAGCCACAGATGTTTTATGCTTGTTTTTCGTCTCTTGGTGGTCGTTTTGTTTCTCTGTGCAGTTACTGTGTGATGAGGTAATATTAATGTGTCAGTGTCTCTTCATCCAGTTAAAAGTCAAAGCTTGATTACATTGAATGAATAATAGCAATTCACACAAGAAAAAAAAGATAATCACAAGATAACCTGCTTGTCTCTCTACCTGATTCTCTCAATTATAGGAAGTTGGTGACTGAGTCTGTGTGAGGTGGCTGTGGGCGGGGCTTAGCCTGCTAAGCCACCGTCTGATCGGTGGGTGGTGATGATTGCGACCGGCGGCCTCCTGCGGATCAATGCACGGCGACAAGATTCACTGAGGTCCAAAACACACAAAGCACAGCCTCACAAGCGGAAGAACAAGAACAAGAGGTAACACACACATAATCTGACATTCAGCGATGATTTAACCTGTCACTACATAATGATGTCACTTCCTGCCCTCTCAGGAGGAGCGAGGTGGTGGTGGTTAAGGGGAAGCTGAAGCTGATTTCGGTCTCAGGTCTCGTGGCGGCGCTCGGCATCCTCGTCCTGCTGGTGGGCATGGTCATGGCAGCTTTGGGCTACTGGCCTCGAGACGGACTATTTTTCAGTGCTCGCCCACAGGAGGGCGCCACCATGGCCTCCGTGTACTCCAGCAGCTCCACAGTTGCACTTGCTGATGCTCAGGTGAGACCCAGACAGGACCGGACTCCATCTGTCTGACCTGTGGGGCATTAGGACATGTCAGGGGGCCATGAAGTCGTCAACATATAATATGTTAATTCTGGTAACATAACAGAAAAAACACAGAAAATGTAAATTCCAAATGAATGAAATTATGAATATGAAAACTCAAGTCCTTATAGATAGACTTCAACAAGAAAATTTCCACCATTATAAAAAATCTTGTGGAAAATAAAATTAATTAAAATTTAAAAAAAAAAAAAAAAAACCCAACCAATTCAGTCATTAAGTACTCGGCAGAGAAGCCCATTCTCCCAAAGATATAAACAAAAAATATTTTATGCCAATTTATACTTGTCAGAAAAGGACCAATTGTTTCTCAACAGCATTGAATTACCACAGCTTAGTGAAGAACAAACCAACATACTCAATTCACCAATAACACACGATGAACTCACTGTTCAATCTTATGCCTAGTAACAAAACACCCAGACCTGGTTACTTCTTGCTGATTTCTATGAACACTTCTTGTCGATTCCAGCTCCTCTCTTCAACATATTGACAAATGAAATTGCACAAAATTGAAGATTTCCAGCAAACATGAACACAGTCGCAATTTCACTCCTCCTTAAACCTAACAAAGACCCAACCTCACCATTGATTTACGGCCCTATTTCTCTCCTCAGCATGGACATAAAATCAGCACTTTATAAAACAAAAGTCACTTCGTCTATACCAAGATCAGACCGGCTTTATCAAAGGTAGGCATTCATCCAGTAACACACATAGACTTTATAAATTAATGCATTATTCAGCATTACAAGCGGGTAACATTACAGCCACCTGAGATGCAAAAAAACATTGGACAGAGTAAACTGGTCATTTCTCATTGCACAGGGGGACAAGACAAGGATGCCCACTCTCACCCTCAGTACTCACCATTTTCATTGAACCATTAGCTGCTGCCATTCCTCAGAATATTTTCACAGAAGAAATCCAAACACCAAACACGTCATAAGATCAGTCTCTATGCAGATGATGTATTGCTGTTACTGTTACCTACAAAACCAGGGATACAAAGGAATTTATATAATTAACCATACCATTGCATGGTAAGAGCTGGAATGTAGCAGCCCACACACCACCCATCCCTCTATGCACAGGTCACATCTTGTATTTCGGTATTAATGTTTCCCCTAGCCTGTTAGAACTGTTTGTTCCCTAACCCTACTCAACTCCACTCCGCTACTCAGAACAATAGATAATTAAATAATGACCTCCGCCGCTGGATGAACCATCTACTATCCCTCATGGACAGAATAGACACTGTCAAAATGATAATACTTTCCATTATGGAGGAATGATTACAGGGGACCAAAACCTTTTTCCAATCAATCAATTTTATATAGCTATTTCAGTGTGGTTTTAGACCAAAAAACATAGAAGTAGGTGACAGAGGTAGACCTGAAACCAGTTTTAACTGTCCCTCCCGCAGCAGGTGAAACTCTGCAGTTTTGAACACGATGTTATGTTGATCTTTTCTCTGACTATGTCCAGGAAGGAAAGAGGAGGGAGGAAGTGGAAGGAAATGAAGGAGATGAAAGAGGAGGAAGGAGAGGAGATGGAGCAAGAGGTGACGAAGGAAGAGGAGGTGATGATGGTTTTAACCGGACAGAAACCATCAATGGGACATCCCGGCAACTTCCACGAGGCTTTCTGGAGGATTTTCTGGACAGGTAACTAAATTCGTGGCTCCTTTAGGTGGATCTATAGTCCTGTAGGAGGTTCTAGTGGTCCTTTAAGGAATTCCAGTAGTCTCTTAGTTGGCCCTGTGGCCCCCTTTGGAGGTTCTAGTAGTCTGTTAGGAGGTTCTTTAGGTCCTTTACATTTTTGTTGTTATTGAAGTGTCACATCAGAGCTTGTAGTGGTCATTGAGGATGTCCTAGTAGTCCAATGGGCGGCTCTAGTGTTCCTTATATTAAGTTGTTGTATAGTTATAAAGGTGGTACTAGTGGTCCTTTTGGAGGTTCTAGTCTTCTTTAGGTCCTTGTTTTTTATTGTATACTTTATTTAATCAGGTTAGGTCCCATTGAGGTTAAAAATCTTTTTTTCAAGTGAGTCCTGGACAGGACAGGCAGCAGCACAATATTAAAAAAGTTATTTTTGGCCAACAGTTAATAATAATACATCCAAAAAACGTTTAAGCACCGACACCCCAATGACTATGTTTCCAGGTCTTTCAAAATAGATTTAAAAGCATTCAAAGAAATCAAATCTTTTTTCAAACGTCCTGCAAGATATTCCAGTCTGAGGGTGCAAAATACTCAAAAGTGTGGTATATTTGGTATAGCCAACATAAAAAGCTGTCCATCATTCTTCTGTGAAACATAAATACATAGTTAGGATGGGAGCAGAATTACCTTGTATATTAAAGTACACCCGTGTGTCCACCTGCAGGTTGTCAGTTGGCAATCCTACATGAGAGTAAATCTTGCAGTGCTGGGTCAAGGCTTCACAGTTTGTGCTGAATCATATGGAATGCTTGAGTGGGACCATGCATATATTTAAAAGGTCCATGTAGTCCAACACAGGTTAAAAAACATGACAGCAACAAGCGTCATCTAACATTTAAAGAAAAACACAACTTGTCTCTAAAAAAAAAATTTAATTTAAGCCTCATTTTTTTCACCAAGCACTGTGCATGTGGCTTAAAAGGAAAGGAATCATCAATCAGAAGGCCCAGGCATTTTCTGAGGTTAACCTTCCCTGAAGAGTGACCATTGAAACGATATGCTGCAGCCTGCTTTTGGTACAGAAACAGTTCTCACCATGAGCAAGAACTTGATGACAGTGGAGAGGGGGAAAAAACTCTTTAAACTTCTTAAACTTCCTTTAAACTTTTTAACAGGCACAAAGCTTGAGCAGAGAGAGAGAGAGAGAGAGAGAGAGAGAGAGAGAGAGAGAGAGAAAGAGAACATACCGGAGAACAATGCAAGTTCAACAGAGAGCTATACTACTACTATACCATTAATGATAATAATAATAATAATAATAATAATAATAATAATAATAATGGGGGCAGTAGGCCACTTCAGTCGCAGATCCAGATTCTGCAGCTCCAGAGGCAGAAATACCTTCAGAAAGCAACAGGAGGGGAAAGGAGGAGGATGTAGTAGTCATTAAGGAAGTCCTTGTAGTCCCTTTGGGAGGTTCTGGTGGTTTTTGAAGAGTTTCTAGTGGTCCTTTAGGAAGTTAAAATGGTACCCTAGGGGGTTCTAGTAGTTGTTTTAGTGGTCGTTCCGATGTTTTAGAGGTCATTTTAAGTTCTTGATGTAATTTAGGTTCTAAGTGCCATGTAGGAGGTTGTACTTGTCCCTTAAGGTGTTCTAATGTTCCTTTTAGGTTTCAGTAGTCACTTAGAGGTTCGAGTGGTCCTTTAAGAGCTTGTAGATGCCTTTTGAGAGGTTCTCGGTGTCTCTTAGGAGGTTGCAAGGGTCTTTAAAAGGTTCTGGTGGTTCCCTTTTGTTGGTTTTGTGTGCTCTGATAAACTCACTGTGCACAACCTGTTGAGCAGCAAACAACAGACAGACTCAGTCAGAGAGCAGCTGGTGAACATGGTGGAGAGCAGCTAAAAAGACAGAGATTTCCCTCAGGAGCTGGTGGAGAACAAACAGAGTTAAAAGAGAGAAAATGCACAACAAATAAGCAGCTGTTTTCTGTTAAATGGCTGGTTTTAAATGTCTCTGCAGATATCTGTACTCTGATAGGTTGAAGGTCTTTGGTCCTCTCATCATGGGCATTGGGATTTTCCTCTTCATCTGTGCGAATGCCGTCCTGCATGAGAACCGCGACAAGAAGACCAAAGTCATCAACCTGCGGGACATTTACTCCACCGTCATCGACCTCCACAGCCTCCACAAACCCAACACGCCCTCCGCCCGCCGCTCTTCAGTCAATCCCCTCAACGGCCTCATTAACTATGTCCAATCAAAGAGCCTGGAAACCAAACCGAGGGCATACCCCGCCTCACTGCTGAATAGGAGGGAGGGAGAGGGAGGAAGTGGGCCAATGTCTGGGCAGTCGTTTCCTGGCAGCAGCAGAAGAGGAGGGGGGGGAGGTGGAGACAGTGATGGAGGAGGAGGAGACACAGTGTTTAGTATCTACCAGGAGCAGACAGATGCTCCTACGACCTCCTCCTCCCACAGGCTCTCCCCCCCTCCCAGCATCAGCCCCCCTGGCCTCTCAACCTGCTGGATCTCCCTGCAGAAGGAGGCACTCAGCTCCTTCACCTTACCCCTGCGCCACTCGCGGCCACCTGCCCCTCGCAGGAGGCACTCAGCTCGGGCTGGACTGGGCTGGGGCTGGGGCACAGGAGGACAGGAGGATCAAAGGAGGGAGGGGGGAGGCCACAGACAGGAGGAGGAGGAGGAGAAGGAGGAGGAGGTATATGTGTGTCCTCCGCCTCCTCTGAGCTCCTCCACCCCCCCCCAACTCAGACCCTTCCAGGGTTCCTGCAGCTCCTCCAGTCTCCACAGGGAGGCACCAGGAGGTTCCCAGGCCCTGCTCCTTCTCTCCTCCTCCTCTCTCACCCCCTCCCACCTGTCACTCTCCTCCCTATCTCACCTCCTGTCCCCATCCACTCCAGCCGTGCCTGGCAGGAGGCGAAGCCTGCCAACCGCCAGCAGCATGACAGGTTACAGTATACTAACACACGGAGAGGATGAATCATTTGAGTCGACTGAGATCACATCATCACATCATGTGACATCACAGTGGGGGGAAGTGACATCACACAGGAAGTACTCCAACAGGGAGAGACTGAGGATGATCTCACAGATGGATTCTGGTCTGAGGCAGGAGGAGGAGGAGGGCTAAGGAGGTGGGACAGCCAATCAAGAGCTGACTTAGTGATTGACAGCACAACTCTGAAGTCATGTGACTTTTGATGACATCAGCACCACATCAGGAAGGATTGTCTATAAACAGGAAGTTGCATTCATGTTGGTTTGGGACATAAAGTCACAAACACTAAACACAAATGTTACTGACATTAAACATGATGTTTATTTCCATTGAAACTGTGAATTGTTCTGATGAAAGCACTTCTGCTACAGAATGATTAAAGGAACTCATCGACTTCGAGGTTGAACTCGTTGTAGCAATAAGGAGTCTTCCAGATGAATGAATGACAGCACAACATTAAATGAACTAATGAACTTTGTTTTATTCCCATTAATCAGCTTGTTAACCGACTGCCTGCTTATTAAAAAGACACATGGGAATGTTTTTATACTAAATCTTCATGTGTTGATGTGTCTTATAAGTAATGGGTTTCATCTGTTAATGTTGTGGTTCCCAAAGTGGGGGATGGGACGACCTGGAGGACAAGTATGAGCCACTTATCTCCACAGAGATACTTGGGGACATAACAGAAAGTTTGGGACTGACTGTTTTATAATTTGTCTTCACAATAAGAGGAACGTGTTCAGAGCTACAAATGTTTTTGTGCAAAGCTGTTGAATAAACTCCTACAGTTTATTATCCTGTACCTTTAACCTATTAACACCCACTGTTACCACAATGTAGGACACAGACTGACCGATAGAAAGGGTACATGAATAAGCATAAACATTTGCAGCTCATTCCCTCAGTTTGAAAAGCTGATGTTAAATAGATTAAATAGATTAAATTGAGCTTACATTGTAAGTAAAAATGTATCAATAGCGGACTATAGACTTGTGTTGACCAGAGTAAGAGAAGAACCTGTGACATATAAAATAGTATCCTCTACATAAAAATGTACATTACAAAATAAAGAGGCAGTGATAGTATAGCGAATATTCTGCTGCTGAAACTACTGCCTGAGTCCTACCAGAGAGAGATCATATGGTCATAAATTGTAAAATAAATTTTAAAACATTACAAAATCCACTGCTTTAGATAGATCTACAGAGAGTAGAAGACCGATCTGCAGATCAGGTTTGAGACCAGAACATATGAACCAAAGTGGCTGGATCTACTATCCAGACAATCTACTTCAGGGACCGCTGCAGTAGACATGGGCTTCAACAAGTCATGTTCTTTTTTAAGAACTGCTGTCCAAGTCATATTCTAAGTTTGAGGGCCCATATCTTCTGATCAAGATGTATCCATCAACTTGGGGTTCAACTCACTAATTAATTTCAAAATCCATGAAATCATATTCTTAGTTTACATAAAAAATGATGACAAAGTCAAACTTTATGTCTTAATTCTACTGATTAACAATCAGTAGCAGTCAATTTGTTTTAATTTAGAAGGACTATCCCCAAAACACAGTGGGTGTTAAAGGGTTAAATGACTAAATTTATGTACTTGGGTTTATCATTTGTACCCTCAAATGAATAAACTGTCACCACAAAATGCTTAACATCATTACATTGGTTCAATATAAATTTTTCGGCCAAGATTTCCATCAGCATGAAACTGTTAACACTAAATACAAATATAATATGTGGTTTTAAACCCTGACTGGGCCGATGTTGATTTGACAGTGACACAGTGATGAAACATGAGCAGTTTGTGCTGCAGTTTGGCTGATTTTAAAGTTCTCTTGAAGTGAAAGTTGTAGCTACATGACGTCTTCCACCGAAAACTGTACCTGCTTCAACTAAACAGCACAATCTCTAATCAGCTGATGACTTTTCCCCTGAAGGTTTAACAGTTGGCAGGTTTTCACTCTCTGCTTCCTCTGAGTGTACCTGTGGTATTTGGTTGGTTTAAACTGAAAAATTACAATCAATAAATTAAAATAAAGCACATTAAGTTCCACTTTGTTGTCAGATGTTTGTCTTATCTCTCATGCTGGTAACTTTTTCCCACCTGAAAGTCAACCCAGTTCGTGTTTTTGTTAAACATTTTGGGTTGACTCCGGCTAGTTTTGGTTTCACATTGCAGCTATGCAAACGCACTAAAGAACTGTACATGACTTACGACCGTCCTATTGTCATAACCTATGTGAGTTGTGTCTCCATATCGATATTTACAATTAATTGGTTTGTAAATGGGAACGTGTCTGACATGCTGTCAGTTTAGTTCAGTTCCTCCCTCTTGTCCTCTTGGAAAATTATTGAAAGGTGGCAGAATTTTTGTGAGCTTTTTCAAACTGTCTCTTTATAAAGTTGTTGGAAATGTCAATTAAACAGTTGGGGGCCAATTCACAAAAGGATTGCATGGCTTTTGCAGCTGTTAAACCTGCACAACGAAGACATTGGTGCCATCAACAGCCACAATTCATTCTTTATGTATTTGCACCTAGATCTCTTCTCCCCATGTTTTACTGCTCATTTTGTGTTGTTGCATTGTTTTTCTGGTCTGCCAGGACTTCCTGTAATTGGTCTCAGAGTCCATGGTCCAGGGTCTGTAATTTTGGTTCAGACCAAAGTGAGAAGTCTGGACCAAGAAAGGTAGGTGTGAAAGAGGCTAAGAACCGATCTGTGATTTTGAACAGGTGTTCAGAAGTTGCTCCAACAATGTCTTTAATTTTCACATTTTCAGTTTGTTCCAAATATTCACAGGAAACAGAGTTTACAGCTCATCAGTCAGTTACTAAAGTGACGTGAACAGAAAGAAGTTTACTGTTAAACTTCAAACATCATGATTTAATAGATAAATCAGTTAAATTTGCTTCTAGTTTGATGTCACTAAAGGACAACGTGGACTAAATATCCTGTGTGTGTTTGTGAGTCGACTGTAATGTTGTAACTGCTTCAACAGCTGTTTTCACTTATTTCCTTGGATTAGAAGTCATGTCCACCCTGGGCTTGATTGACAGCTCCCTCACTCTCCTGTTAGCTTTGTTGTACGCAAGCGTAAATCCACAGAGACATCACCCACTGGTTTGTGGACAACCATTTGGAAGCCTTGAGTTTAGCGTTACAGCCTTCACCATCTTGGTTTTCTGGAGCCAGAAGTGAACATATTTGGTCGAGGGGGTGGACATCTCTGTCCTGATTGGACAGAGAACTGAGACTGACTGAGAACCCGAGAACACGTCGTGGCACGTCGTGAACATCATGCTGTATCAAAGAAGACTTGAAATTAGAGATTGAGATCATAAACTCTAAGAAACTGTTTACTAAACATAAATCAAGTGAGAAGTAGGGTCATTTTCTTTTTCACTTCTTTTTGCAACCAGTGGAGTCACCCCCTGCTGGCCATTAGAAATTTCACCTGTCACTAATGGGCTGCTAATGTACAGTTGCAGTAGAGCCAGCTACAGCTAACACAAAAGATAACACACCCATATCATAGAGATAATTACAACTAATATAAAGCTAATGGAGAACAAACATAGAGCTATCTACAACTAACATGAAGCTAAAGTAGAGCTATCATAGAAATAACTACAGCTAAAATAGTGCTAACAGAATTTCTGAGGCTTGTCCTGTAAACATTAAAGTAAAATATATAAAAATAAGGGAAAACAGCTGTGTGTCTGTGCAGGGACTTTTATTATTGATTGAAGTGTTTGACATCTTTCCTGTTTATAGAGAAGTTCCTGTACATGAAGTTGTCAGATATTAATAACTCAGATTTAGTCGTTGTCTCCTGTTAGTCCTTGTATTATAACATCTGTCATTCAATGTGAGAGTGACAATCCTATGTTTTGTATTTTGGTGAATTTTGTTTTCCACATGAGCTGCATTAAAGAATTCCAGCTTTTTCCAGGATGTGATGTATCCCTGCAGTTATTGATAATCAATAATCCATACTTGTATAATATTCCCATAATACTGCTGTGTAACACTGTCCTCAGATCAGTTTAGGCTTGAACAGGAGGTCAGTTCTGCCTCCCAGCAGCTCCTATTGGTCACCCACCAAACAGGTAATGTTCCACTAATGTTCTCCCAAGTTTCAAGTTTCTTGAAACCTTCAAAATAAAAGTCTGTAAATTGTCCTGTTTTTGGTTCAGCACCGTTCAACTACGATCTTCGTGGTTTGTGGTGATGGTTTCTTCGATCATTAAAATAACATCTGGAGATTGTTGTCAGAGGTTCCCTGTATGACATTTAAAGAAGTAACCACATGTTCAGTTCACAGTTCAGAGGTGACTGATGTGAGGTGTTACAGTCTGTGATGTTACTGCAGGTATAATCAATACTGTATTGATCGATGCGGTCGTCGTCGTGTCCATTTGATTAGAGTCTCTGGTGATCGATACAGGAAGATCAGTTTGGCATAAAGTTCCTCCTCCAACTCCAGCTCACCGGTTTCTCTCACCTAAAACAGAAAATCATATCACTGCATTAAGGCCAGTCATCACAACAAGCAACCAATCAGATTTACAAACCAAAACTAATCATATTAACATTTATTGTCGTCACTGAACAGGGTGTTCAGACGCATTGCAAGGTCATACTTCAGGGGGCGGAGCCTGTGGACATAATATTGTGTAAATAAAGGTTTTTTAAATGTGTACCAGGAAGATGTCGGTGCAGAGTTTGAGGATGCGGTCGACACAGGGAAGCTCCTCAAACATGATGGAGTGACTGATCCCACTGAAAAACTCTCTGACAAACTTCCCGATCACCAGCACCACTGAGGCGTACAATCCCATGATGCTTCAGGGCCAGAGACGCAAGAAGAAGATGAAGAAGTAAAAAAGAAAAAGAAGAAGATGGTGAGTGGCTATGGTGTACTGATACCCAAACAATACTCTCTGAGTTGCCTTACTTTTACTACTGGCACTGCTATTGCTACTAATACTACTAATAGATAGATAAATAGATGAATTTTATTTGTCCCAAACTGGGAAATTCTTTTGTTGTAGCAGCTACAGTTGAAACAAAAACAACACAACACAGCACAACACGTAACATATTAAACAATGAGGTTACATGACATAAAACAACAGAGTGCAACAAACCAACATACAGTGACTAAAGTTGAAAAAGAAAATAAAGTGACAAATTGATGAAAGTAAACAAAAAATGAAATTGAATGAAAATGAAATGACTACTACTTTCAGTGCTACTTTAACTGCTGTTACAACTGCTACTACCTCTAGTATTAGTGCTACTAATATTACTGCCACTGCCACTACTACCACTAATACTACTACTGCCTCTCCAATGCTAGTGCTAATGCTACCACTATTACTACTTCAATTGTGCATCTGCTAAATAAAATTGAAATGAAATTGTAGATTTGTGGAATTGCTGATACACATTTCAGTTGGTATCAAAAATCAATTCAAAAATTCAAAAAAACGTTTTTTACCTCCGAGGGGCAATTTAAGAGCAAAAGCACTTGTTACTGCTGATTTAAATACACTCACAGAAGAAATAACTAGTGGTCCTAATAATACAACTGTTATGGCAGTACTTGAAGCTGATTGTAGTATCAACATGTGTACCCGTATCCAGCCAGGAAGCCCAGACTTGGAGGACTGACTTTATCACTGAACACGAACAGCTGAAGACCCGCCTCCCTCCTGTCACTCAATGAAGACCCGTCCCCTATAGGCACCAGGCTGGCAGTTGGTTGATCGACGATCCACCACTCCTGGATCTCTCGACTCGGATTGGTCGACCGCTCCAGGGCCAGCAGGATGTCCTTGTAGTGGTTGTCTGATAGGAGGAGAGAGGAGAGAATCCACATGATTGGAAGTGAAATGTTTATTGAAGTCAAAGGACAAAACACTGAATTTCTCTTTGAAACTTTTATCTTATTTTAGTGTCTTTGTGGTGATTTTGTGTTTGTTTGTGGCATTATTACAGTCTGTCTGTCCAGGAAGACGGGCCTCTGAGACTGATCTGTGAAACACTGAAAAATGGACTCTAAATCAGTGTAGTTTTCCTTTATGTTAAATTCTAGAATTAGAAACGGTGATAGGTTCAGTTTTCAGTTTGTTAGACTGTAGAGCATTAATTGGGTGTAGTTAATGATAACTGTGTGTAAATATAAACACCTGTGTAAAGCTGTTCGATGGGTTTAGCGTTGGAATCGCTGGGAGCTCGAATGAAACATGGAAACACTTTTTCTATCACCCTGAAAACAAACACAGAGACATAAGGCTACAGTTCACACAAAAATCTTTACATTTTACACATCAAGAGGTATACGGAGACACCTCCACCTACTACAGGAAGTACTGGGAGACATATTTGTGTTTTTAGTGTTTCTTAGTTATGTATAAAAATCATTATTGAAGAAAATATGTATAAACTTACCCTACAAAAACAAACCAATTCTAAACAGGTTTCCATTGGTTTCCTGTAGCATGTTGGTTTATAATTAGATCACTGTAAGCTTGAGAGTCCGGCCCCCTGTAGAAATATCCACATTCACTGGATATATAGCCCCCCCCCCAGTATACAGACCTGCCCCTATACATATGGTCCTGTCTTGCCTTCTGAACATAACTGCGCCCCCTGTACTCACACAGGACGTGTCCTGGTTCCGTTCAGCAGCTGGATCAGCTCCAGACGAGTCTGATCGTCCAGGTAGGTCACATGTTTACCTGATGCAAGCTCCACCTTTGCACCCAGGCTCAGGTTCCTGTTTAGACAAAAAAAGGGTCAGGTTCTTTTCCTGATATACCGCTACCACCTCTACTGCTATCATAACTGTTCTGCTACTACTGCAACCTTGACTACTGCCACTAACAGTCATGCCATTACCACTGAACATAGATTGATTTTTGATCAGTTGCATCAACAGAAAGGTCCAGGACATAGTCAGGGGGAAGTATTGACAAGTTTTGATGATTGCTTATAGATCAGTGGGATAAAGCTACAGTGCAGGTCACAGCCATGGGAAAGTATTAGTAAGCACTGATGATTAATTATCGATCAGGAGAGTGAGGCCAACCTTTGAACAGTCCAGGACACAGTCAGGGGGAAGTTGTTCAGGTTGAGCACCTGGCTCAAATACTGCCTGCTGGGAGGACTGATGGTCCACAGAGAGTTACTGCTTCCCTGCAGTTCCGCCACAGTCACATCCTCATGACTATATGCTTCTAGGAACTGCAAGGCACTCTGGGAAATACAGGTCACGATGTTAATGGAATAAAACTACAAGCTATAGCACCAGCACTGCAGTGAGTGTCTATAGTAGTACTGCAAAGAACTTACAGGTGTGTAGCTGTAGGACCTGGTGAAGGAGCTGAAGTCTTCTTCAGTCAGATCTTTGAGCTGATTCTGCTGTGCGCTCATTGTGAAGATTGGCTGTCAATGACGATGTGTCAGTTATAGTACTGGTGCTAATACTGCTAAAACTACTACTACTACCAGTGTCAACAACAATAACAATAACTGGTCAGTTATACTTTTACTGGCATTACTACTACAACTGCAACGACTTGACTCAGAATACAACTAACACTACTGCCAATACTACTACTGTTACTAATACAGTTGTCAACAACAACACCTGATCATTGACAAAGTGACAATACTAATACTTTTACGACTACTGTCAATGCAAACACCCCATCAGTTATAATACTACTTACTACTACTAATACTGCTGCTAATAGGACTGCTACTGCAGTAAACAAAACGTGATCAATAACATAGTAATACTACTAACACTACTGTTACACCACTATTGCTGTCAAATGTCCAGCTCAATTATAATACAGCTACTTACTGCTAATATTGTAACTGTTGTCATCAATCACACCTGGTCAGTAACACAATAATACTTCTACTACTACTAAAACTAAAAGCACTGCTGTAACCACTACTACCACTGCTTCTACTACTATTAGTACTAGAACTCCTTCTACCATGATGTCCAGGTGACATTCTGTGTAAAGTACAGTACGAGTTATCAGTGCAGGTGACTCAGTATCAGTGTATTAGTACAGGTGTGTCAGTACAGGTGAGGTTACCTGGAAGCCTCCCAGTGTGATGGTCAGAGAGACATCGAGCGGTCGGTTGACGACTCCTGCTACAGATTTGATGAGCGACATGAAGAGCAGTGGAAACCAGACAATACAGATGAGCAGCAGAACAATGAGACCACCCATCCCGTACTTCACCACCCGTTTCTTCTTCTGACCGCGAGGCTGAGGGTATCTCTGTGTATAAATACAGACAAACACATAAATATAGAGTCAAACAGAAGTCAGCTGGCTACAGGAACCTTTCCTATCTATGGTCCCTTTTCTCTGGAATAATCAGACAGTCTGACTCTGCTGCGGCCTTTAAATCGAAGCTACAAACTCATCTTTTTACCTTCACTTTCACTTAGTGCTCATCCTTGGACACCTCAGGACTTCACAGCAGGTCGGTCTCAATGAATCTATTAACTTTAGTACTTCTGCGTGCCAGCGTCTTAAAACATCTATCAGATGGTTGTGGGACTGAAAGCATGTGTAAGTGTGAAGCCACAGTAGAGGAATTCCCAGGCCAGGTTAGAGTGGGTATGTTGTTCTAAACATCATTTAAAAAGGTGCAGAATGATGCCTATTGTTTTACTGATCACTCTGGTTATTTCTAATGTTTCAATCGCAAATAATAGAGAGTTCTTAAGAGCAGAAAACAAGATTTTAAATATCTGACATAATGGTGGGATTGTGGGAAAGTGGAGATACAAAAAATCTCTGTCAACAGTACACTGTCACACAACAAACTAAAAGATCTGTATGGACGAGCTAGAGACTGAAACTGTGGAACTGCAAAGTCTGGTTGAATCCACCAGAAGTCAAGGTCATATTGAAGATTTCAAGTCTAAAAAAAATCAGCTTTTCAGACCTACACTTTCAGAGGCACTAAAGGCTCATGGGGCAATGGTCTGGTCACATTTCCAGCACTGTCCAAGTTGTTCCTGTGCCTTGAGAAGAATAATGGGCAGAGCAGGTTTCTTCATGCCCTGCTACAGGACAGGAACTCAGAGACTCAAATGACATTTGAGGATGAGCAGTGTGTTTTTATTCAGAGCTTTACAGCACTAAGCATAAAGAAGATGAAGAACTGTTTGAATCCCTGTAAATGGTTGCCCAAAGTCTCAGAGGACGTTAATGTTGAGTTGGAGGAACCACTGGCACGACAAGAACTTCTCATAGCCCTGCGGGGCATGGAAGAGGGACAGGTGTACACACAGACATACCTTCTCAGACTCCCTCCAGCACTTTAAGACAAAGCAGTGGGCATAAACATCCTCCACACAGATCCAAGAGGACAGAGACAGAGTCGTGTCTGTCCACACCCAGTCCATCACCGCCCTCAGCTCTGTCAGGAAGGGAACCAGACGGAAACTACAAACAGACAGACAGGTAGAGAGACAGTCAGGGAAAGACAAACAGAGGTAACATACGTATGTCAACAGTTTGGCAGTTTAAAGTAAAGTCTGGGAATATTATGTTGCTAAAATGTTTTTCATTTTTTTAACAGAGCCTGGTATGAAGCTGTTACAGCATGTGACAGGCTTGGAGTTGTTGGAAGGTGTTTTTTTTTTCTTTTTGTGAAGCTTCCCCCTGTGTCCAGTCTTTGTGACTCTGATGGTGACTCACCCCTGGAATAGGAAGAGGTTGAGGTAGTTGTAGCTCTTTGTCAGGAAGTTTCCCAGAACTCGTGTCGGGTAACCAGATCGAATCTGATAGGCCGACAGACCGAAGTAAACACATTTGACAAAATACCAGAGCTGAGCCACTAGGTTCTGATTGAAACGCCTGGAGACACAGGTGAGAGACAGACAGACATCAAGTGTTATATAGAGCAGTGTTCTTTGTCTCGCCTCCAACAACAACATACTGATTTGTCACCACAGAAGCTTATCAGTACTTGAGGTAACCTGTCAATCAACGGTCAGCATTCAGCAGAAAATAGTAACACAGTGACTTTACAACACATGAGGTTACATGTTTTATACTGATATGTTCAAAGTGTCTCAGACTCTCAAATTATCTTTCTTCAAATGTCTGTGGCTAAGTGCTACTTTTGGTGCTGCTAACACCTGCTGCTGTTGATAAATGCTACTGTGAAATACTGTACTGCTTATTGCCATTTACTGACCCGTGGGATTCGCTGCATCGCAAGCTTAATGTAACCCAGATGACATTATGAATGTTTAGTCAGAGCTCTTGTTGTTTCCGAATCAAACAATTATGATGCTGCATCATTATGTTCATGAGTTTATGAAGGTGAGTTACCTCTCAGTGACCGTTGGCAGGATGAAGAACATCCAGAAGTGAATCCCAAAAACCAAAATCACCTGAAAGACCAACTTCCCCAAAACTGTCTTCCTCAAATACAGAGCCCTGTCTATCACCATGGTACCTGTAGACAGACATGTGGACAGTGAGACAGGTAAAAGGACAGACAGGTAAATGGATAGATAGACAGACAGACAGACGTACCAAACTGGATCAGAACCATCACCAAGAAAGCTTCAGGAACTTGGTCTTCTGAGAGGGAGGAAGTGATGTCCGCTGCCGCAGAGTGTTTCTGGGAAATTTAAACAGAATCAAATAGAATCAGATAGGATCCATTGAGGTGCATAGGTGTGAACGAGTGAAGCGTGATGTGATCTGGTCAGTAAATCAAACTTTACTCCAAAGGCCCAGAAGCCGAAGACGATGATGATGAAGTCGACAGTGTCAGCGAGGAACATAAGGACGTAAACATCAGTGACAGCGCTGTATTCTGGTTGGACGAGAGCTCTGAAGAACTGAAGGACTGGATGGTAAAGAGACAAACACCTAACAGAGAGAGAGAGAGAGACAGAGCGTTTCATGAAACTTTATTGAAGTCAACACCTTAAAATTTTCACATAGAAGCTACTTAAAGTGAATTATAAGTTTTAAAAAAAGTTAAAGTACAAACACAGAAAATAAATAGAGAAGGTACATTCTGGAGAAATTGAGTTCCTGGTTTGAACAGTTGAATAATAACCAAAGTGTATGAAAGCAGTGGAACATTTTAAGGTTTGAATGAAGTTTCTATCTGAAATTTGGACTGAGACTTGAAAAATGCTGTGTGAGGAAGTTTGAGTCCTCTGTGTGTTTTTAACTCTGAACATTCTGTGATTTTTTTCATTTTAAAAGAGGAAAAATTCTGAGAAATCACTGAATATTTAAGTATGGTATGGTCAACCTTCAAATATTCATTAAATAAGTGTGATAATGATTAGTTATCAATGTCTTTGAATTTGGAGAATATTAGTGGGGTATAAATCATGTAGTTGATGGGTTTCTCTTGCTTTACTTAGGAGACAGTACTTAAATGATAACAACCATGTTCATATCAGATACCCAGTAAGTATTTTTCTCTTTTTCTTGTAATCATTTTGTTGTTCCGCTATTTGGTCAACAAACAGAAAAGGACACCAGACAGTGGTTAGCTTTAGCGTTGGCATACCTGTTAACAGAGTACGTCTTGGCTCTGATGGAAAGTTCTCTGAGCTTCTCCAGCAGCAGATCAAATCTGCTTGGCTGCTGAGCTCTGGAGCTCACACTGCCTGAAAACACATGAAGAAGAAGACAAGGAACACATCAACAACGTCAACAATGGTGCATTTATTTCTATCATATTAAATCATCTTTTTTCAACCACTGATCCAACCAGAGTCACAGTGGAAAAAAAGGACTAAATTCGATTTTCTCAAAGTTGACAGGATTCAGAGTAAATATAGTAGATTTTTGAGTGTTCTAACATTGCAGGAAACAGACAAAGTGCCCTGATGGTAGCAACCTGAATCTTTTGTTAATTTCAATAAAATTCAGCATGGCTTGTCTTATTAGTAGTGGTAATTGATAAAAATGACATCTGTTTCTGCTGGGGTGGTGGGGCATGACAGTTTGTCACGGTGTGTTCGATTTTACCTGCTGGAGAGCGCAGCTGGGTGGAGCTGGAGTGTGTCCGTCTCCTGCCTCGTCGCCGCAGCATGTTGGTGGAGTCAGCCTGATCGATGGGGGCGGCACCGTTGGCGGAGTCGGGCTGGCCATCAAGGTGACGGAGAGTGTCGGTCTCCATGGTTGCAGTCTGGTCCCACAGTCCGTGGCACTGCGGTGGAGGTGGAGGACAGTGGAGTAAGATGTAGAATAATTTAGTGTGCGTTTTATCTTAAGCATGGCTCAGTGGTACTATAATTTACTGTTTTTACATGGTTGTAAAAATATGCGTTAACTTCGATGAATTAATTAAAAAAAATAAAGCGTCAACAAAATTGACGCAGATCAATCACACTCTATGATAGAGTGACATAGCCCCTTGACCCCATACGTCACTGAACATACAATGGTCCACGGTGTCTTTGTAAACCGGCAAGTAAACAGGGGCTTGCCTTTGAATTTAAATCTCCTTTAGAGTTTATAAGGACTATTTACTGATTCACTCAACTACCAAAATCCATTTAAATGTTTCTCATGGCAAGTATGGATATATGCTATTCATTTAGGTTAATTAATCACAAAGCATGTAATTAATTAGATTTGTTTATTTAGACAGTCCTAGTTTTTTACCTTGAGTATGGCTCGGTGGTAGAACAATGCAAGCAGCTGAAGCAGGTCATACAGGACATAGCCTTCCTTCTTCTCCACCCCCAGGATGTTCGGGGGGTGGAATGGTTTGGAGCGGTCCACCTCCAGCTTCTGGTTGAATGGAAAGAAACCAAACTGGAAGAAATACTTGATGACAATGGTAACCTGAAGACACAGAGGGGTAGACAAAGAGGTAGACTGAATGTAACACCTTGACAGATAATAAATAAAGTTTTGACTAAAGTCAAATAACAGCAGCAGTGAAGTGTACACCTCTGTGTAGATGATGGCCGTCATCCAGAAGGTCTTACTGGGTCGAGGGACAGACAGCGTTGCCCAGAGAAACACCAGGACAGGAAGTACCAACGTCAGACAGCTGGCAGACACCATGTGGTTCAACACGATGACCAGATAACACACAGTCTCTGACCTGAGGAAAGGATGGCTGAGTATCTTAGCTACCAGAGGGTAATCTGTGGAGTTACCTGTGGTGCAGAGTTTACCTGGCAGCCAAGATGTTGTAGAGGGCGTAGCACAGCTGGAGCAGCTGGTGTTGGTTGCGATAGAAATGATCTGATGACTCCAGCTCCTCGTCAAAGAAAGTCCTGAAAAACCGAGTGAAGCGGAGTGTAAATCAGCACCAGGTTACAGGTGAACAATCTTTCTGACTGACTTGTGACTCACCTGTTCCTTAGCAGCTCGCTGGCTGTCAGCTCCTGAGTGTGAGACGCCAGTGGACAGGAAGCAGAGGCCGAGTCAGACAGGAGGTCGCTCCTCTCCCCTGGAGTCTGAACTGGCAGCCGCCTCCTGAACCCTGACCCTGCATCCTCCCTTGTCCTCCTGTGTTCCTCTGACTCCTCCTCATGCAGGTCAAGGCCCAGAGCGAGGCTGTAGGAGGGGGGGAGGACAACAGAGGAGGGGGAGGTGGAGGAGGAGGCGCTGGTGAAGGTGTGACTTGGCTGTATGTCAACAGGTTGGTTTGATTCTTCACAACTGTTCAAAAAGACAGAGAGAAATACTTACCAAGTGAGTGAGCTAATGCTAAGCTAATCTCCTGGTACAACAAATTGCACACAAATACAGTTTAATGCTAATACGTTAACATGCTTACTGCTATGTCAGACCTTACAAAGGAGAAAAACTCCCTCATGACAGTGGGTCTGTCTGTCTGACTGACTGTTTAACTTTAGGAACACTATTATTTTTATGTTACTTCAGGAGGACCAACCTGTGAGTCCAACTGATCCTTTCTTCTTCTGAGAATGACAAAGAGGATGAAGACTGGACTCTCTCCATCCTGGACAATTTTGGTCGCCATCTTTGGCTAGTTTTAGCCACCAAACATTCTGGGTAATCACCTTTAACTTCAACTGCTTGTTCACCTTCTGCTGTCTCTGGTTTAAGTCCTGAGGATGGAGTCCCCAAGGCTTGCTCTGCTGAAACAGGTTCACCTGAAACTTCCAATACTGATTCTGTTTCTGTTTCATCAAGACCATTCGCTCCTGATCTTGGTTCTGATCCTGTTTCTGGTTCATCTGGATAATGTCCTCCAGGTTTAGTCTCTGGTTTCTCCTCTGCCATTTGACCTCCTGCTTCTTCTTCATCTCTATCAGGTTTCACTCTCTCTACTTCTTCCACTTCCCTTTCTCTTGCTGCTGAGGTCGGTGCCTCAGCCTCATGGGTACTGTGGTCCAGGCCTGACTCTCTGGAGCTTTTCATCATCTGTTCTTGGTAGTAAATGTGGATTGCTTCTCTGGTGGGAACATTACCCTGAACAAATAAACCAACAAAAAATGAATTAGCACCACTGATACAGCCATGATAGACATTTTTGTTGTAGTTCCACCTGCTGTAATGGACTGTAGTCCTCAGTGTGCACCTGCTTGGCCTGCTGCATTAGCATGCAGCGCTCAATGCGGAGGACAGTAGAGATGTCAATGTGTTCCTGACACAGACCACTGAGCCAGGCAGTCAGAGAGTCCAGCAGAGCCGACAGCAGAACCCAACAGAACCGCAACGTGTTGGATAACCGCCGTAACACTGTGTCTGAAACACACATCAGCAGATGTTGTCCTCATCATTAACAAACACATTTTTGAAGTGATAGTGAAGGTGTTGCTGGGCGGCAGGGCGCTACACTTACTTTCATTATTCTAGACTATAATTAGAGTTGGTTTTTGATGACATTTCAGCAAATCTGAATCAAGTTTAGAATCTGCTCATCAAATCTGAATCCATTTAATCTTTTACTGAACCTATGTGCATTCAGTGTTCAGGTTCTGAAGGCAACTGAAAATATAAATGAATAGAAAACTCAAAAGATTCAGTTGAACGCTGCCGTCTGAGAAGACAGCAACAACCATAAATTGAGATCTGGTAGAATTTAATAAAGGATACTAAGATAAGAAAATTACTTTAGAAGAGAGCATTGGTCAATTTTAAGGACATGAATTAAACCAGACTACAATGACGTAAATACCAATGCTGGTAAATTTCTGTGGGAGTTATAGTTTTTTTTGATGTCACGATGAAATTGCTTTTTAAACTGTTAAAATTATGAAGGTTCCACTTTCTTATATGAACTGCTGTAGTAGAGCTGAATATGTGTCAAAATATGGAAACATGCTTAATTATTTTCAGAAAGTTTCATATACTTATAAGTTTGAAAGATGTGTTTGATTTACAGACGCCAGACAGGTTAAATAAATAAAAAAACAGTAGCAGAAGATACAACTGTTGTTTAAATATGTATTGATCTGATACGAATGAAAGTTGAACTGGAGGATGTGACTCCAGATACTGGTGTGACGAAGACTCCTCACTCACTCAGCTACAAAAACACTTGATAGTACAGTGTTGATACAGAGTGGAACTTCTTTCCTCACAAAGGATCTTCGGTCGAGTACAGACAAACAAACCCAACAACCTCACACACATTTTTCACTCATATCTGCAAGTGAAATGGACTCTACAGTGCAGAGTCCTGGGTGATGATTATGATGTTCCTGGTGGTCAACCTCTTACCTGTTCCCTCCTCTTTCTCCTCCTCCTCCTCCTTTCTGTTATCCTCTGTCTCCTCCATCACTTCTATGACTCCAGCTGCTGAAAAGGCAGAGGAGTCACAGTTAGCTGGTTAGTTCATGACACACCAACATGCAGAAGACACGCAACTCTACATTTACTGTGTCTGAATAGCATGAACCCTTCGGACTTAGTGTTTGAATGACTTCCTGTAGTTACACAGAGTCAATGAAAGCTGGACTTGCTATAGATTCTTAAAGATGCTTCAGCTAAAGTTTCTTCAGTTCTGATGGGCTGATGGAGCACAAACACATTGAACTACTCCAGGGTTCTTTAAATTTCACATTTTATATAGATGTTTTTCTCTGTCTGTTTGTGTGTTTTAACTTATTAATTTTTTGTATTATGTTTAACACTACAATTCAATCATTGTTCTGTTGTTACAACAAGCTTAGGTCTTCTGATTCTGCTTGTTTGTTATTGCTATTATAATTCATGTACACACACTTCTTTATTTGCATGAAATTATATGAATAACATTCATTTCATCTTAAGTCTCCAACCTCTGTCTTTAAAATAGCACAGAGACATGTTAATGTTATGACATCTCCCAACGCCTAAAATATATCTGGTCATCCATCTCCATATTTTATGTTGGCGTAAAACATTGTATCAGACTCTGGATGAATCCATGTTGTAGATGATGGGAAACGAGCCTCAGTCACTGTGGTGGCACCTCACTACTAACCTGCATATAAAACTGTCATGTAAGTAAAAGATTTCACTTTCTTTCACTTTTGTCAAGAAATATTTAAGAGAGCCATGTGGTTACATGTTAGTCATCAAATGTCACTAAACTAATTCAGAAAACTTTAACTTTTCAATTAAATTGAGTCCAGTTTAGACGTCTTTACTTTTCTGTTATCAGCTGCTCCAACAAAAAACTGATGCACAATCCTCTGCTCCAAGAAATCTATTTTATATTCCTAAATGTCCATTAAGTCCTCGTGTTTTCATTCTAAGCATCGTGCCGACTGACCAGCGGCTGCTAAAGATTAAAGCTTTTTTTTTTTTGCTTTTCTTCTGGTAACAGAAATGATAGAGTTAGATGGTTAAAATCAGAAGCTAATAGTAACTCCTGCTGCAGCAACATCCAGATGTTGGAGGTCAGACATAAGCGTCATAAGTGTCATGATTAATGACATACGAGCGTCTAAAGACTGAATAACTTCCATATTCACACAGCTGACCTTAATCTGTCGACTCAAAGAAACATCTATACTTCCACTGGAAATGGCTTCAGTTTAAATCTGACACTTCAGTGATGGAGGCAATGACGAAGACAACACAGCAAACAGGTGGAAGATTCGTCTATAGGAGGATGCCACCTCCTCACCTCCTCTCTTCTCCTCTTTCCTGCTCCTTCGTTCGGAGGAGTTCTTCTTCCAGAGTTTCTTTTGGTTGTTGCGTGCTCTCATTGCTGTTCTGGAGTCTGTTATCCAGGCATGATAGACAAACTGACAAATACAGACAAGACAGACAGTAAAGATAAAATCAATTCATCAGTTTGAGTTTGAAGACAAAAATGACCCCTCAAATTTTGTAAACTTTAATTTGTTTTGTGATAGATTGTTGATTTTGAGATTACTGTGAGTAGAGTGGATGCATTAACAATACAGAGGTTTACATATAATAGAGTATTAAAGGGAATTTGATATTGGTACTGTTATTATGGAAGGCACAATAATACACCAAACGTTCATTCTAATCATTACTATTGTACATTAACCTTGTAGCACATCCAAGAGTATACAACCCCTTTTCCCCAAAGAGTTTAGGGCCCCTTCAAACCTTCAACCCCTCATCACAGTTTCCATGTGTTTATGAGCTGTGAGGAGTTTAAACTATGACTATGAACAGTCAGAGAATTTCACCTGGAAGGCTGATTTCTCAGGAAGCTCCTCCTCTTTCGTCCCCTCATCCTCCTTCTTTTCCTCCTCCTCCTCCTCCTCACTGTCTGTCTCAAACAGGTAGTAGTCACCACTCCTCACCACTGCAGGCAGAAAGATTGGTCAGACAGACATAATGGCTCTGAATGGGTGTGAATGATGATGTCAGAGGTCATGTGACTCACTGGAGGCATGGTTTACCCAGGGTCTCCACCACTCCTTTTGCCATTGCCCCTCGTTTTCTTGACCTTCAAATTAAAATATGGAAATAACAGAAACAGAAACACACATCAATTCATTGTGTAATTGACAGCTGTGTACCGTGGGTGCTGCAGTTTGTATACAGACCGTCAGTATGGAAGCTGTCTTGGGTCAAACTCAACATTTTCTCTTTTCCTCTGCGGAACTTCTGCTGTCGAGATTTAATCCTCTCCATCCTGAAGAAACCACAGGGACAGGAAGTGATTCACAGGTAGGCCAGAATGGTTTTACAGGTCACAGGTCTGCTTTAGCTTCAGACAAACAGGTTGAATCCAACACTCCCTGGACACAACATATTCCAACTTCCAACTGGTAGGCGCTACAGAGCACTGCACACCAAAACAAGCAGACACATGAACAGTTTCTTCCCTCAGGCCGTCACTCTGATGAACTTATCCAGTGAAACAACCCAGTAACAATCATTCACCTGTAATAATGTATTCTCATATTATTACATAGCTCATTGTTTATATACTCACCATGGTTACAACGTAAATTTCATCTGCCAGCACAAACCATGCATACTATGTATACTGTGTATACTGTGTATACTTCCATATCCACCTACCTCTTGTCCTGTATATACTGTATATTGTATTTATCTGCACATACTCTGTATACTCTGCAACTTTTTTTCTGCATATTTTGCACTTGGCCATTTGCACTACATCTCAGGTTGTTATGGTTGCTATGTTCTCCTAGTCTTGTTAGTCTGCTCTTTGTTGTCAGTCTATTATATGCAAGTACGGAGATCAAAGTGAAACCGGAGTCAAATTCCTTGTATGTGTACGCATACCTGGCGAATAAAGCTGATTCTGATTCTGATTTTGAATGTCCAGACAAACACGAGATAGTTGTGTCCACCAATACCTGGTCCAGGATTTGACGGACAAGATTTGATGAACTGTATGAAGCAGTGGCTCTAACCCTAACCCTAACCCTATCAAGGCAGGTCAGGGAGTCTACAGCTGTTGTGCGAGTGAGTCCTGTCTTGCTCTCCAGTCTAAAACAGTTACTCTAATTTCTCTAATCTTTGATCTGTCTCATGGATGTTTTGAGTCAGAATTGACTCTGCCTCGCTGGAGTTGTGACTCAGACTTTTCTTGCTCTCAATCCTGTTTTGACTAGACTTGTCTTGGTCTCAGTGTTTTGACTTGGCTTCAATCCTGTTTTGACTGAATGAGTCTGTGACTGATTGACAAATTGCTCAAATGTGGGATTTACCTTCTGTTTTAATAAATGTATTTCATGTGTTATTTTTAACTTTTTGTTTTTTAGTCTTACTGTCTCTTCAGCAGGTCCATGGATGTCTTCTCCACCTCCAGTCTCGCTCTGACTGCCTTCACGGTGGACGCCTCGAAGAGCTCTGCCCCCCTGCAACACACATATATTAACATCAAGTGACTGTGTCTGTCTGTTAATGTATGTGTGTTTATGTTTGTGTGAGTGTGTACCTGGAGGCCAGTAGTTGTGTATTTTGCAGGTCCAGAACCACGTACAGGAAGTAGTGACTCCTGAAGACTCTCCTCTGCAGCAACAGGAAACAGAAACAGACCCCATCCCAGATGATCCCTGCCTCGTCGCTCGGCAACTCACACTGTTTACTGCTCTGCTGCTCCGCTGCAGGAAGTGACACGTACAGAAACAACAGACAGACAGGTAGAGAGACAAAATGGTAGACAGACGGTTAGACAGACAGGTGGACAGACAGACAGGTGGACAGACAGTAAGACGGTTTACATACGTTTGGTGTATCCTTTGATGGTGCAGGCCAAACTGAAGAGCTGAATCAGCCAACAGTGATTCAACACCAATGACTTAATGAAACCACAGGCCAGTATCTGGACAAACAGACAGACAGATATATATATATAAAGAGAGAGAGAGCCAGAAACAGGACAAGAAGACAAACAGTAACTTTTTTACCATGTGTATTTTTTTTTTACCAGTATGAAGATGATTGTGTGATGATGTTGTATCTTACCGACAGAATATTCTTCATGGTGATGACGAACACGTTGTAGCCAATCAGACAGTCCCAGTACACCAAGATGGATCTGACTGGTTTCAGCAGTAGGTCTCCCCCCACCAAGAGGAAGTAGAAACAGGCCACCAGGTAACCCATACAGAAGATGCTGATCCTGGAACGTGAAACAGAAACATGTCACCAGGTAACACAAATGATACCATGAGCAAAAAGTTAATCAATGACTTTACAGGTTTCAAAAATATGAGGTGTAATCACAAATTTTCTGACTTATGTGTGGGAAACTTAAATTTGCATTTCACAAACATTTCGTTCTTCAAATCTCAGACTCCTGTGGTTCTGTTTTCAGGAGCACTAATGTTATGTACATAAGAAATTTGAACTTGGATACCTGTGGCTCCACTCACTCACCTGGTGGTCCCAGTGATGAAGATGATGGTGAGAACAAACCAGAACATGTAGCTGAAGATGATCACCTTCATCATGTCCAGGTAAGACCTGCACAGAGGTGATAGGTCAGACAGATAAACAGACAGACAAGGAGAGAGAGACAGACAGGTCGGCAGTTGGCAGAGACTACCTGCACATCATGAAGTCAGGGACTGTGTTGAGACGCAGTCGTCTGATTGGATCAGACACTTGTCCATCATCTCCATCCAGTTCAGAGTTGTCTCCTGCGAGGATCTGAACTGACGACTGAAGCTCCTCCTCAAACACCTGCAGTTGCAAAGATGTCCCAAGGAGGAGCAAGAAATCATCTGAAAGATCAGGAAACACACAACTGTACTGTAAAAATATACTTAAATTTGTAATATTTTATATAATTAGTAAACATGTGAGTGGGAAACATCAGTACTGAGTGAAAGCGTCAGAAGTCAGATTGTTATTCTGCTACAATTCTACCATTTCTTTTATCCAAAGCGACATACATTCACACACCAATGGAACAGGCATCGGGATTCAGTATCTTGCCCAAGGACACATAGACTGCAGGGGCCAGGGATCGAACCACCAACCTTCCAATTGGTGGACGACCACTCTACCGCCGGAGCCACCCATTCTGAACAAAGACGAACTTTCTCAGAGTCAAATCACGGCTGGACTGAAGGTTTCTAAGGGGGCACTTTATGGAACTTTAAAACACTTTGCAGAAACTAGATCAGTTGTATCCAAAACAGGATCAGACAGACCAAAAGTGACCAAACCATTGGAAGAACAACACATCAAACTTAATTTGCTGAGAGACAGAGAAGCAACTTCATCACAGATACATAATCTGCTAAATAAAGAATGAGAGACACCAATCAGCAAACGTTCTGTCAAAAGAAGGCTGTCATGTAGTCTCTCTTTTCTCCACAGTAACCTGATCTCAACCCAATTGAACATTTATGAGGTCACTTGAAAACTGAGAAAGAAAAACATGTGACATCACAAGAAGCTCTTTGGAACGTGTTCAGATCATGCTGGGATAACATGGTAATCAGTTCTGCACAAACTTGTGGATACTAAGACATTCTGAAATTCATGTACATTTTTCAAAAATCCAACGTTCCACTACAATTATTGAGCTGATACATTCCAAACAAATACAAAATAGAAGTATGTTGACGAGTGGTCCCAAATTTTGGACCCTACTCTATGTTTGTAATTTTCAGATTTAATTTTTGTAAGAGTGTAAGACCCTGTAAGAGTTTTTGTGTTTTATTCCTCCAAGAATCACTACCTAATTGTGGCAAAGGGGTTTGTGCATCCCTGTGATCCTGGGAGCTGTGCTGTCAGAGGCAACAGCTCCTAGTGGGGTCTCCCACCAACTTGATCTCAGGTGAGGAGCCTGTCTAAGAGTGATTCTCAGGGGGAACTGGAACTTTGAGGTCTTTACCTTCCACCTCTTATACGCTCATATATAAAGAATAAACATATTTTTTCCCCATTTTTTTCTTGTTCAGTTCTATAAAATAATATTTCCAGTAACAGGTGTGATGAATTATTTGTTTAAAGAATGTTCATGTTAAATACATGTGATCAAATCATTTCTTTATGTAGCTGTTTTATACTGAGGAGATAAAAAAAATGTTCGTCATTCTCAGTGTTCCACTCATCTCTCGTGCTAAACGATGATGATGATGACGATCTTACAGAGGAGGAAGAGTGGGTTTGGTGGCGTCAGGTGATCAGGGAGGAAGAGCCACTTCACCACGTTTGAGTCCATGTTGGAGGACGGAGGTCTCCAGGGATAATCTGAAAATACAACAGTACCTGTTTCTACTAAAATATTAAACTTATCAGGTTCTTCAAGAAGTTTGTAGTTTCATTAAAAATATTCATTTTTTTCCAGAATTTTCAGATTTAATTTATATTTGATTTTTCATGTAACCCCCCCCCCAAAGAAAAACGCTTAACCAGTTTTACAAAATGTATTCTGAATGATCATTTTATTCATAGTTTTTCTAGTCTAATCCTAAATCTTTAGTTTTAATCTCGAAGAAAAAATTCAGACGCAATCAGAGAGAAGTTTCATCTCTGTGTATAGAGAGGTCTCGGGTGTATTTAGCTAGTTTTGAACAAAGATGTAAAGCAGGAGGAAACTATTGGTCTTGCTCCATCAGAAGAGAAAAAAATCCATCTTCCAACATGTTCTTTAACCTCTTCAGTATAAAAACCTTTATAAATAATCCCAGTACTGTGAAATCAGGCAAATTTGTACCTTTACAGGCAGCAGGAGGGAATCCAATACACAGCAGGTACTGGAAACACAACAGCCCCGACAGGAAGTAGCAGTACTTGGGCCACACTGAGGCGATGCGCTTCCTACTACGACGTGATAGGACAGTAATGAGGCCAAAGGCATGGCCTACAGCAAACAGATCCATTCGTTGACCAATCACATTCACAGCCAACAGGAAACAAGTCTGAGGGGGAGGAGAAGGAGTGTGGTAATGTGTTTAAACAGGAAGAGGTTGGCTTCTTGCTGTGCGAACATGTGTGTGTGTCTCACCTCCAGTCCAAACTTGTAGAAGAAGTAGTTGAAGAAGTACTTAACACAGCTCAACACACTGTCGTCCAGGTGACACCTGGTGATGTCATGAAACAGAGTTCTGGTGGGGGGCGGGACTTTGTTATGACGGAGATGGTAGAGCTCCTGGTGTCTGTAAACTGTCACCTCGAAGGCTAACAGTGCTAGCATCATCAAATTATACTGTAGAGACAGGTTAGCATAATGCTAAGTTATCAGAGCTATCATCATCAGGATACACTTTAGAGACAGGTTAGTATGATGTTAAATTATCAAAGGTAACAACATCAGGTTATACTGTAGAGCAGTCTCTCAACTGGGGGCGCCCTGGGCTGCCATCTGCCTTTGCCAGGGTTTCCATTAAAAAAATATTCTGATATTGCAGCCACAATAAAATGGATTAACCCCCCCCCCCAAATATATATATATATATATATATATATATATAGATACAACTTGAAAATGCAGATCATTAGCAACCTGAGCCTGATTAAAGTGAGACTGATTGTTATGTCACTTGTCTTTTAAGATAAGATAAGATAAGATAAGATAAGAAACCTTTATTCATCCCTCAGTGGGGAAATTTGCAGTGCCTTATGTGATGTCACTCCTCACCCTCAGGTAATCAAGCAGTTTTCCGTCTGTCTTGCGAAGCCCCACCCACTGGGCGGGGTCAACTGGACCAGAGTACAAAACAGAGCGAGACAGGTCAGCGCTGGAGTTATCTGGCTACAGAGAGACAGATAAGTATGAAACAGTTACCATGCTGCAGCAAACTGTGAAGCACCTCCCCAGGGGTAAGGGGAGTGATAAAGTGGGCGTGAGGAGGTAGAGAAGTCAGTCATAGCTGTTGCTATTGTTACCATTGTGCAGTTGGACGAGTATCTGATTGGCTGGACGACATTGAGTTGGTACAACATTTTACAGACGGTCACCACACAGGTCCAAACTGTACAGACTCCCGACAGCAGGGGGCGCCACGCCCTGCAGGGCAGAGCCACGGCCACACACAGCACGAAAAGCAGATTAAACAGACACACCTGCAGAGAAAGGGACAGCTTCAACACACACAAACCTGCAGATAGACGGACATGCCACACAGACAGACAAACTATCAGACAGACCGTCTACAGCTATGAGACAAAACTCTCACCTCCTTCACAGAGACCCAGATGATGTAGGACGACACAATCTTGACAATGTGTAGTTCCAGGAGCCACCAGAGGAGGTGCTGCAGGCGCTGCAGGGACAGGAGGAGGCGCAGGAACAGAACAGAGAGACGATCCACCACCAACCTCCAGGAGACCAGCACTAAGGAGGAGAGAGCAGGACCTGTTTCCAGCTTGAAACTCAACTATTCTATCAAAGGTGTGATCACAATGATGCAGTGTGTTTACCTGTTATGTGATCAGAAAGGGTTTCCCTATCAAACATACAGGGGTAGTCCTCCTGCTCCTCCTCATCCTCTTCCTCCTCCTTTTTCCACTTCTTGTCTGTCTCCTCCTCTCTCTCCCTCTGTCCTCCTCTCTTCTCCTCCTCTAGGAGGAGCTGGGGGGCTCCACCCACTGATAGGTCTAACAGGCTGCCCTCAGAGTGGACCAACCTGCAGAGAGAGATAAACAGGTGGGACAGGTGAGGATCAGTATGACAGTCTCATCTGCTTCAGGTATGGAAAGCAGAGCCACAGCTCTAAACTAAAAAAAATAGTTTCAGAGGTCTGATGACTAGCTGCAAAATATCTGGTCACTGATTCAACAGAAGGAGGTCAGATGTTCTTGAGGGCTTTATTCCAGCTGATCTGTGACCTCTGACCCACAGGTGGTGTGTGTGTGTGTCACCTGGTGATGGTGCTGTTATGTGTGTCCACCACAGTCTTTAAGTCGGTCAGCTGCAAGAACGGCTCATGGAAGTAATGCAGGTGTACGATACACACCTGCAGAACAACGATAAGAGTCAACTTTTACTCAAAAAAGACAAAAAGGAAGAAATCATCACATGTAACATGATTGAGTCAACTGTCAGATGTTCTGCAGAAATGGGTTTGAGTACCAATAGGAAAGCAGCAGGGATGAAGATCTTCGTGAAGAGAACAGGAACTGAAAACTTCTCCAAACCAACATCCTCCAACCTGGATAGATAAAGCAGAGACATTAGACACTGAAGAGACATTAGACACGTTATCTCAATGTGTGTCTCCCTGAGCGCACCTACAATTCGACACTTTTATCTAAAGCGATGTACATCTGAGAGTTAGAACAGCCACTGGGGGCAATTTAGGGTTCAGTGCTCAAGGACACTTGCAGTCATGCAGTCATGCAGTCTGCCAGGGATCAAAACACCGATCTTCCGATTGGTGGTTGGCTTCTCTACCTTCTGAGCCACAGTCGACCCACAGCCAACCTGTACCTGTGAGTGCTGAGTCCACTGTAGTAGCTCCAGGTGTGAGGGGACGAGGGGAACTGGAAGGTGTAGACCAGGATGAGAACCAGCATTGAGTAAACCACTACAGCTACCCAGAAACCCCTGAGCAAGGCACGCCAACGTTCGTAGTTCAACTACAGATAGACAGACAGAGACCAACAGACAGGTAGAGAGACAGACTACTGGCGGAGGCTGATACAGCAGAGGAACTAGCAGTACATACGGTGGTATTACATACAGTAGTAGTAGTTGTAGTATTGCGGTATTACCTGGTAGAGGGCAACGCAGCAGAGGAACATGACCATGTAGATTACTTTGTAGAGAACGATTTTCCCCTCGAAACTAACGAAGAAGAACATCGTCCCACAGACGTAGATCCAGTATTTAACAAACATCCTGGTGACCACTGCAACCAGAGCCTCCATCTTAACTCCTCCTCCTCCTCCACCACTTTGCAGAAGCAGCACCTCCTCATATGACACCTCCTCCTCCTTCTTCATCTTCTCCTGCAGATCCTCATCTGCTCTTTGCTCCTCTGGAGGACACAAAACAACAGACAGGTGACCATCAAACAGTCAGGTGATCACTCTGTGAGACAGGTGTCTTACCTTCCATGTGGACAGTAACGGTAGACAGTTGTGTGTCTGCATGTCTGTCTTTCTGTTTGTCTCTCTTTTCAGTCAGTGCCTGACGCAGCAGCAGCCAGAAGGTCAACAGACACAACAACTGCAAAAACAACAACAACAACACAGTCTGATGATCAGATTAAAAACAATCAGTTTAAAAGTACTTGTAGCAAGAGTAGATGTGATAATAATACCGGTACTGGTAGTACTGCCAGCAGTATGATAGATAGATTAGATAGGTGCATTTTATTTGTCACAAACAGGGAAATTCTTGAAGGCAAGCTCCCTGCATCATCTTTTCTCAGGAACAATAGTTGTAAGAATACTTGTAGTAGCAGTAGTAGTGACAGTATTAGTGGTAGTAGCAGTAGTATTATTATTAGTATTAGTAATAGTAGTAGTACCTTGGAGGCAAGCTCCCTGCAGGGATCATCTTTTCTTGGGAACAGTCCGGGAACTTCCTGGACAGAGGGGAAGCTGTAGATGTACTGCAAGATGACCAACAGGTTGCCGTAGGCTACCAGCCACGGTGATGACATCAGCGTGTACTGGCGACGCTCTCGCATCATCCAGAGGACACATGACCAGAGCAGCAGGACACATGTCAACCAGGACACGTATGTGATGGACCAGGCCATCATGGCGATCAGAGCGCAGATGTAACTCTGTTTGAGTAGGAAGCTGAACGCCATGGAGGCTGCACTGACTTCCTCCTCACACCTCCTCCTGTCCTCCTCCTCCTCCCATCCATCTCCTTCAAAAACACACGTCTCCAACGTGTCTGAAGCAAACACAACAGAACAGAGTAGAACCAGGGTAAGGTGGCAGGTGAGGCAGAAGCGGGGTGAGTGGAAAAATACTGAATACTTGAATGTAGAATTATGGCAGACAGAACAGAGACCAGAACATAAAATTAAAACAGACAGAATTTATAAATGACAGGAATGAGGCTGACAGGACTACGGCATAACAGACTACGACAGAACAGAGACTGGGAACTAAGACAGATCTTAACTGAGACTAAGGTTGAACAGAAACTAAGACAGAACTATGACATAGAACACAGACATAGAACTAAGACAGAAAACTAAGACACAGAACTAAGACATGACAGCAGAGACATGGCAGGACAAATACAAGACATGAACAGGACTCAGACATGACCACAGACAGAGACTGGACACAGACAGAGAGACTGAACACAGAAACATGGCTGGCAGAACTGTGACAGACACTCTGCCTCTGTGGGTTTTTATGTATATATATTTATTGATTAGTATGTATATATTTATTGATTAATATGTATATATTTGCAACCCAATGCGCCACAGAACTTAAACTGTCCAATAAAAACATGAAGCTTCACCTTCAGACAAATTATATATTTAGATTATATATTAGATTTACCTCTGACACCAAACTGTATCCTCCAAGTGTTATTTTATCTTCTGTTTGAAACTCGACAGAGACGTCAGAGTGAAAGAGCTGCTGACATCATACTGTTCTCCACGGGATGAAGACCATGGACGCTGACTGAAAGCTCATCTCAGGAGGCTTTTAGGTGCTGAGACGATCAGTCAGTCCATTATTTTTTAATTTTTTATATTTTTAATTTAAAATATGAAAAGTCACTCCTGAAAAAAATATCTAAGCTTAATAATGTGAATTAATAACAGCTGAAGGATGAAAATGTCTGACTCTAAAGAGTCTGACTCTAAATCTCTTCCATCACTGCTGGTTGGTTAAAATGCATGCTGGGATATGTGTCTAAAGTAATAAACCAGGAGGAGTGAGACCTCTTCAGACTGGTCAGACTGAATCTTTGCCCTGCTGGGATCCAAACCACAAACTCACCTGATTGGCTGAGAGAGTAGTGAGGCGTGGAGTAAACGTCCAATCCCAAGGCTGTGCTCTGGGTGGGCGGGGCAAAAGAGTCAGAGGGACTGTTATTGGCAGACGACAACAGCACCTAGAGACAGGCACAGTAAGACACACAGGTTTACTGATCAATCCGACTGCCACTATAAACTTCAATATTTAACAAATTCACTGAAATCTGATTATCAATTGGGACAGGATATTTCCTGTTTACATACATCTCTGCACTCGGGTCGATCATGAGCTCTCCTCCACAGCTCCCTCCGCCTCTCTGCTGTGATGTCACCGCTGACCTCATCACTCAGGTTGCTGGTGGTGGTGATGATGTCACAGCTCTCGCTGACCACTGACTCAGTTTTCTCTATGTCCCACCCACCATCACCATCAATAAGCTGAAAAAGCATGAAACAATCGTCAGCCAATAGGTGCTGGGACAGGAAAATGTTTGTACATCTGCATAAGAAATAATGACATGCACAGTGACATCATAACTATTATTCAGAGTTTTTGTTCCCTCCTAGCTTTCTACTCTTCCCCCTTGTATTCCTCTCTACTTTCTTGTTTCCTTCTCTACCACTTTGTTTCTTTCTATTCATAACTGTTCATCATTTATTTTATTTATTAATAGATTGACAGGGATGATACATGTAGGTCAGTTACATTTAAACAAAATATAACTAATGCAATCTATATAGAACTTCTAGCCGCAGCTAATTTTGCGCCCTTGTCCCAGGTTAGGCTTATGATATCACCTGAAGTAATGGCATACTGTGACATCATAATCAGGTAAAATTATACAAAAACGTAACTGTTGTGTGTTGACATCATGTGCGCACTGATGTGGTAACATGCTGTATGATGTTATCATGTGTTGAGTGACATCACCTGGTTCCTCCACAGAGTGGCCACAGTGTTGTAGAGCAGCAGCAGCATCAGAGGACTGCTGAAGTGAAACCAGCTGAGCTCAAAGTTCACCTGCAACCTCCAGGGGGCAGCACAGTCCACCGAGACTACCGAGACCAGACCAAACACACTGCACAAGAAACAATCAATCAATTAATCAATTAATCAATTAATCAATCAATAATCACTAATCATATCAGGGAGCAGTACACACTATACATATACATACATGTATACACAATACATATCTACACACGTGTGTACTATCCCTAACCCATGTCCTACATATGAGAAGGAGTCCTGTTCCATGTCTTTATAAAAGACACACTTTATTATAAGAATTTTCTTTGATCCGTATGATGTCAGATCAGTTCACATCAGAATCAATCAGCAAACTATCATTTATTTTTTAACATACAAACAATCTGGTTTGATCTGTAGCATAATTAAATTTTGTGATAATCATTGATCAATACCACAGTGACATTTACACTTTTGTCATTATGTGTGACTGCAGCACAAACTTCCTGAGGTACAGTCAGAGACCAGCAGGGGCCAGTAGACCCACGCTGATAACTCACCCCAGACCAGCTGTTTCCTAAAGTGAGACACATAGTTTATACCAACAAAAGGTTTTGAAGAATCGGTGTTTAAATGAACCTGTAATTGTGATACACAGGCCTCAAACTCACTCTTCTCACTGCTTACTCAGTCTCCTCCTCTCTACCTCCTTTCCTTCGTTACCTCCTGCTTTTATTATACCTGCATTTGACTGTAGTGCTATATGACAGAGATGTGTTACTGGTTGGAGGTGTATTGTGGTGGAGTTGTGTTACCTGGTGAAGGTTTTTTACCTGGCAGAAGTGCGGTTGGGAGGCCACGCCTCCTGCAGAAAGGGCAGCTGGTAGCAGTAGATGAAGAGAAAGTGGGAGGAGGAGTACAGCAGTGACATCACAGACACACACCTGAAGAGGAGGGGTGGGACCTGACCTGACCACGACCACCAGGTACACAACACCTGGAAGCAGAGAAGGTAGAGGAGGGAGGACAGAGAGGGGAAGATGATACCTGGAGTGGGCAGAAGAGGCGAGGGGCAGAGGAGAGGGTAAGGAGAGAGAGATTACCTTCTCTTAAACAAGCAGCACATCTTCCCTCAGTCCAACCCGATTCTGGTCCAGTTTGAGCAAAGTGCTTTATAGTCTTCTTCTCATTCGCTCACACTGATGGAGGTGAGCTACCACTCAATCTGCTGATCTGACCATCAGGAACAGTTCGAGGTTCAGGCACATGTACTGTGTTGCTGCTGTCTTTTGTCATTTAGATTGCTTTGCCAACCTCAAAGAAGGCAGGTCTAACCCCATATGAGCCTGTCAGGGGGCAGACCAGATAGAGAGTATAGGACAGGTACAGCACCGAAAAAGGATGCGACGTCTTGCTTCTGATGCAGGTAATCAATCAATATACCTCGCAGTCGGACAGTGCGACAATGTACACACAATAATGACAGACACAATAATAATAAGGTCTTCATTAACAAACAGTAGCAGAGCTTCTATTGGCTGACCGAGCAGACCTGCTCAGTCAAAGTTGAACACTGATGAATTGTGAGTCCACCAGTGCAGTGAAATATGATTATTCGTAAACAGGAAGCATGAAGTACCTGATGAAGAAAGGAGAGTGGTGTGCTATTTGACCTCTAGTGAGCAGTAGGACAGTTTACAGTTGAGTGTGAGGCAGCAGGATGAGAGTCAGCTCCTCAAAGTCTGAGATCATGGCACTCTGCTGGAACAAAGTGGATTTTTTTCTTCAGCTTGGAGTGAGTCACTGCCCCAAATGAAGGAGTCCAAGTATCTTAGGGTCTGGTTCACCAGTGAGGGCATGATAAAGTGTGAGACAATGAGTCACCAGTGATGTGGACTCTGTATCAGTCTGTGGTGGTCTCAGAGGGAACTGATCCTGAAGGTTTTATTTTTTCAAAAGGAGCCAACTGAGGCTGAGGCTACCTGGAGATTGCATGTCCATCTGGGAGGTGAAGACTCAGAGTCAGACCACAACAAACTGGAGTGATCATATATATTCCATGTGGTCTGGGAACATCTCAGGATCCTTCAGAAGCTGAAGACATGCTTACATAGCCTGCTGCCACCACGACCCCAGAAAACCCAGAAAAGTGGTGCAAAATAGATGGATGGATGGTTACCTGAAAGAACTGGACTGGTCAGTTTTCTACTGGATTCTATTGGTTACCTGTCAGGTTTTTATCTTACCTGTGAGTCCCAATAGAGCCGTCAGCAGGACTTTCCCTCCAGCTGTCATCACATTTCCCACAATCTGCCTGGTTTTACAAACCAGTAACTCCAGTTCAACCAAAACCCTGTTTCTACTGCCTTCCTCCTCCTCCTCTCCGAGCACAGAGTCCTCCTCAAACATCAAGTCCTCTGGCTGCTGCTCCTCCAGCTGCGGCTGAAAAACAAATAGTTTTATTGCTCTCAAGAGCTCCTGTCAGACCTGCAGCTCTCTCCATGAATCTGATGCTAACTGAACATGTTGCTCTCGTCTTCAGTCCCTTTCTATGAAGTCCTGACATCAGTCTGACTGTGGGACCTGAAAGGTTTCTGTTTCAGTATGAACTGAACCAGGTCACATTGAAGTCCAGACAGGTGAAACACGCAGAGAGAGAAAGTCGACCACCTTCTATCATCGCTGTCATACATTTATTTTTTCAATCAAACAGTTGAATAAACTGTAAATCTCTGGCAAAGAGTCAGGTTGACTCTTTGTTGAGGAGATTCGTCTCAGATCAGATCAGTAAAAACTCATTTCTCCTCCAACAGTCTCTGCTTATAGAGTAATGTTCATGATAAATAAATGAATACCCAGTACAATTCTTTCCATGCAGCATGTGAACTGACAGAAAGTCAGGCAGAACTGAACATTGAGCCATTAATGTGTCAGATATAAACCAGCAGAACAATTCACTCTGTAATAAAGTTAAATGATGAAACTAATGTGAGAAGGGATCAGTGGATTCACTGTGAGAAGGAGGGGATGGTCTTTAATTAAAGCTTCAACAAGAAAATAAGTTTAAAACCCATTAGGGATGCAGCGTCATTCATATCATCACTTTCAAATTCACCATTGTTCTCTCATTAGGTCTTACTGTAAGTGTGCTTCATGTCTGAAACAAGCTGTGAGTAACATTCATGTAAAAGTCGTTTCAGTCTGAACTAGACAAAGCTGAACACAGAAATATTACAGACTTCATGTCTGAAAAAGACTTATTTCTTCTCCACCTACACTTAAACAAACTCTACTGGTGGTGTTTCTGTTGTTCCACCTGTGGAGATCATCGTCCTCCAGCTGGACAAACTGGTCTGCTGGAGAGATGAAGAGTGAGGTGGAGAAGGAGGAGGACTGATGTCCTGATGGTCTGTCACTGCTGCTGTCTGCTGGTCTGGTTTCATGTTAACAAACAGACTCCGACAGGACGACTAGCAAACTGAACCTGAAACCTAATCATTATACCCTGTGTGTATGTTTGTGTGTGTGTCCTGATGCAGTCACATAACCTGATTACAGTTAATAAATAGCTTACTGAGTTACACACTAATAGACAGGAAACCTTGTTAAGAAACAAGAGGAGACGAGTTAACAAGGTTACACCTACTGTATTTGTGTGTGTGTGTGTGTGTGTGTGTGTGTGTGTTACCTGTGTGTGTGTGACGGCGTTCAGTCTTACGATCAGCCTCCAGGTCAGCAGACCGATAAACAGCACACCAACATCTGGAAACACCTGTCTCACTGCAGAGCCCGGATCACTTCCTGTCAGACTGATGCAGACAGACAGTTTGTGTTAATGATTAGTTACACTCAAAGTCTTCAGTCATTTCTTATGTTACAGTTAAAGTTATTCTGTTCTCTACTGTTGTCTTTAAATAACAAAGAAGTGAAACATGCTTCACGATCACCATCAGAGAGAAAAAAAACAGTCAATTGCAGCTTGTAAGTACGAAAACAAGGACAATAAAGGTAATTTGGAAAAAAGTGGATAGTAATAACTAGGGCTGTCAAAATTGACGCGTTAACGCGGATTAATCCATCATCATGATTAATCAGATTAAAAATTTTAACGCAATTAACCCGTCTGCAGTGCAGAATGACTCAAAATCTCTGAAATGTCTCTGGCAACGCATTTCGGGCAGTTTGTCCAAGTAGAGATACCGTCACACAAGCGCAAATGGGCAGTTGATCCGGTACCAACAATGTCAACAAGTTAGTTTGTCTTAGTATCTGGCTGAAAAAGGAGTAACAGGCCACATTAATGTGGATAAATGTTTGTTTTGAAAATGTTTATGTTAACAAAAGAAGTTTTTTGTTAACATGAACTGTTAAAAACGTTAAGTGCAGATAAAAAAAAATAATTCAACGAATATTGACAAATCAACTAATTATCAAAGATCAAAGACAAATAAATCAATAAATAAACCTCTGTACTCTGTACTAAACTCACACAACAGGAAGCATTACAATAAGTATCACTGCTGTCTTTGTAAATATACCTTTTATGTATTCATTAAGAATAAACCTGACTCCATTACAACAGAAATCAGATCTCTTCTTTCTTGCATTGTGCTGCCAGAAATGCTGCGATATGCTTCACTAAGCTTTACTGTGGTTGTTTTGCCATTTTTACAAAGAATATTTCCAAGTGCACAAAATTAAAAAGTAATTCAGTAATTCATCAACTCTGTCTTCTGCATTTGAACACAAGTTGTCATCGAGGTTTACAACTTGAATTTAGCTGATCTGAATGACATGTAAACATGTAAAATGCAGTTTGAATACACAGCGGTTTGGCTGATTTTGTATGAGGAAACCGAATTTTGAAATATGAGGTCTTTAAATATATTTTGTGTAAAACAAAGTTTTAATAAAAGTGAACTGTAAAATGCAGGTTATCAAAAGGATTCACTGCTCATATATATGTTTCAACTGATATCATGAATCTTTCACTGGTGAGTTTTCTGTGTAAATATAGAGTGTGTATTACAGAGGTTGTGTGTGTGGTTTGTGTATGTTTACTGGAGTGTGTGTAGGTGTTTGCAGAGCCATGCAGTCCAGACAGAGAGACTACTGTCTGAACCTCCTACTGATGACACACACAGAGTAACACACACAGTAACACACACACAGACAAACACACACACACATTTAAGAAAAAGAAAATCAAAATTCTCAAGTAGTTAAGAAATACATCATCAGTGCTTCAGAAACAGCTGACAAAAGAGGTCAAAAGCTTCAAAACACAAGTATTTCCAAAATAGTGTTTAAAAAATGAACATCTCAAACTCTCTGGAGATGTTTCATGAAGGAAATAGCTCCAACAGGGGAAAATTAAAATTTTTTAAACAAATAGAAAAACTAAAGAAAAGTTTCAGAAGGACAGCATGGAGAAACACACTGAAACTCACACACAGAGACAAACAGAAACACACACAGAAACACACCTCCTTCATTTATGAAATTATAAACTGATGTTTGACTTTTACAGGAGCTGAGTCAGCAACACACGCACAGAAACACACAAAAACAGACAGACAAACACACACACAGACACACACACACACAGTAACCCACATGTCTGCAGTAAGTCTTTGATGTGAGTCAGTAAAGTTTTAAGTGAGAACAGAAACAGCTGTGTGTGTGTGTGTGTGTTAGGAGCAGGAAGCTGTCAAACATTCACACAATAAACTGTTTGCTAACAGAGTGTCTCTCTCACCATGAATATTATTCTTTGTCTTGTATCTAATTTGGGAGATACTTTGCTCTACAGTTTTGAGCTGCAGTTCCCATGATGCTTTGAAGGATGTGAACAGGTACCTTTAAAGAGTTAATAAGGACACAGTCCTCAACTTTGAGTCAGTCAGACAGATAATAAACAGGAAGTCAGTAAAAAAATTGCTGTACTTGGTCCCAAAGTTATTTTTTAAAGACATCGTTATTCTTGATTGCATTGATCTCCAGCACTGTGAGGAATCTCTGAGTTATCTTTGACCAGGATTTGTCCTTCAACTCACATATAAAACAAACTTCACAGACTGCTTTTTTATACCTCCCTAACATTGGAAAAATCAGACACACCCTGTCCCAAAAAGATAATAATAATAATCTATACTTTATTGATCCCCCTGGGGAATTTCCTTCTCTGGATTTCACCCATCCTATTCATAGTTAACCTTAACTATACATACTAGGAGCAGTGGGCTGCCCTGGTGCAAGCAGCAAGCAGTCGCTCTCACTTTTCCACCTCAACCTCTTGCCAGTCCAGGGACTCAAACCGGCGACCCACCTGTTACCAAGTTTGCTTCACAAACCACTAGGCCACCACTGCCCCATAAATGATGCAGAAACACTTGCCCATGCATTTGTTTCTTCTTGTCTGGACTACTACAATTCTCTATTATCAGGCCACCCCAAAGGTTGTTAAAGATCCTCCAGTTGATCCAGAGTGCTGCTGCACGTGTCCTGACAAGAACAAGGAACAGAGATCATATTTCTCCCAGATTGGCTTCTCTGATCCAAATCCAGAACATAATTTAAAATCCAAGTGCACGTTGAATCAAAGGCAACTGGACTTGGTGTATGTTCTGTTTATGCTGTGTAGTAGTGCAACATCAACTTAAGCACAATGACAGGAAATGAAAAGAAAATCCCCTAACCCTAACCTAGGAGAAAGAAAGAAAGCAAACTAACAAACCTAAACAAAAAAAACACTCCTACTTTCCCTCCTCCACTCCTACTCCAGACTGGCCACTCCCAGGTATAGTTAGTAAACGAGCACTGTGACCATATAATAAGTGTGTATAGCATGAAGGCATAAAGGTAGATGGGGGGGGGGTTCTTAGGAGATAAGCATCACTGGATCAATAGAAACATAGCAGGACTCCATCGTTGAGCAAAAACAGATTTTTGAAGTCTTAGATCATAGGTAATCTTCTCCATTTGGTAAATGTCACACACTTTTTGGATCCAGATGTTATATGTAGGGGGATCTGGTTTCATCCATCTAATGGTTATACATTTCAGGGCTGCTGTGAGTAAAATATTTAACAGGTATTTCTTGGCCCTAACCTCTAGGCCATTAGGTACTACCCCTAACACTGCAACTGTCGGGTCTTGTAGAACATCCTGTTAAAAGACCTGTCCGAGAGCATCAAAAACATCCTTCCAAAAAATGGACACTTTGGGACAGACAGACAGACCAGAACACATGGGTGTGATTCAGGGTGTGTGTTCCACAGTCTCTTCAGTATGAACTGGAGCACGCTGGGTTCATCTTAGCTGTTATTACTGGACTTCTAAAAAACCTGGTGATTACCTTCCATTTGAATTCTCGCCATGTGTTTGAATTAGTGGCTAAATATGCCTCAGTGCAAACTTCTGTCCAAGTATCCTGTGAAACGTCCTTATTTGCCTCCGCTTCCCATCTCTGCCCAATCAGAAGGGTGTTGTGTGAGTTAATTGATATGATGTCATATAGTTTGCCAATTATTTTCTAACCCTTTCCCCAATTGCATTTCAATTAAAAACTTTTCTAAAGAATTGTGATTTATAATTTTTCTCCATTCCTTGTGTGTTGTTAGGAAGGTTTTCAGTTGTAAATATCTGAAGAAATCTGTCCTGGGGAGGTTAAAGTAGTTTTTTAACTGTTCAAAAGACTTGAGGTTGTCATCCTCGAGTAACTGGTGCAAATAAACAAGACTATTGTTTGACCATTTTCTAAAGCCAGAATCTAAATTGTTAGGTGTGAAGGTCTTCAAAAATCCAATGCTTGCCAATGGTGAGAGTTTTGATAGGCCAAAAGCTGACTTTATTTTCTTCCACACATTAAGAGTAGTTATAGTCCATTGTGTTAGCCCTTTGACGGGGCTTTCCAAAAATGGAAGGGTTTCTAAGGGAACTGGGGACATATTCTTTTCAATATTAAGCCAGCATGTGTTTGTGTCATTCTGGATCCATGTTATCAGAGGCTTCATTTGTGAAGCCCAGAAATATTTTTTTACATTTGGGAGCTTAAGGCCTCCATCTGTTTTTGAGAGCTGCAAGGTTTTAAGTTTGATTCTTTGTCGCTTATTTTGCCATATGAATTTTGAAATCATTTTTTCCAAGTTTTCAAAAGCTGAATTTGGAATTTCAATAGGTGAGAAAGGTGAAATAAATAGAGCAGTCTGGGCAGTACATTCATATGAATACATTCAACACAACTGAGGAGAGAGAGAGGGAGTGAGGCCCATTGTTCTAAGTCACTGGTAACATGTCGGCTAATTTTAACATAGTTTACACCATACAATTTTGCAAAGAGGGGGTGATATATATGTAAGTATTTAATACCATCTTTTGGCCATTTGAATCCGCGCTGCAATTTTATGCTTTGTGGAATATTTTCATTGACATCCACTGCCTAGGTTTTATCCACATTTATCTTGTACCCTGGATGATATCCATACTCTGAAATCAGGCTTATTAGATGTGTTATTGTTGATGTAGGCTCATATAAATACAGTATCACATCGTCTGCATACATCGATAACTTATGCTCCTCTTCAGTTCTGACTGACTGTCATGGAGACCCAGGTACTTATACCTCTGTGGAGTCGTTGGTACCACGTAGTATGCGGGGGCTCCTGGGTGTTAAATGACGGTCGTTGAGAGTCATTTGTGAATCACCTGATACCAAGTGAGAATGACCATTAACCCTGTCACATGAGGTCAAGTGGTTGTTTCCTCTCCTGGGAAGAGATGGAAGGACAGCATTGTAGATGGGAGACAGGTGATGTCTGAGGCCTCCTCCTCTGTTGAGTGATGGCTTCTCTACTCTGACGTAGATGGCCTCTTTCACTCCTCTTTCAAACCACCTATCTTCCCTGTCCAAAATATCTACATTGTTGTCGTCAAAAGAGTGTCCTTTTTCCTTGAGGTGGAGGTAAACTGCTGAATCTCGGCCTGTGGTGTTGGCCCTCCTGTGTTGAGGCGTCCATTTGTTGAGTAGTTGTTTAGCTTGTTTAGAACGCAGGTTTCTTCTGGTTCCACAGGAGCCTTCAGCTCTTCTCCTGTGGAACCAGCTCCCAGTCTGGATACAGGAGGCAGACGTCCTCTGCACATTTAAGAGTCGGCTTCAAACCTTCCTCTTTGATAAATCTTATAGTCAGAGTCATCCCTGAGTTATGCTGCTCTAGGCCTAGACTGCCGGGGGATTTCCCATGATGCACGGAGCTTCTCTCTCCATCTGTATTCATTATAACCCATCAATGCATCTTACTAACTCAACATCTTCATTCATTTGTGCTCTGTTGTCTCTCTCTTGTCTCCCCAGAGCTGCAGAGTCTGGAACTGAGACTGAAGCCACCTGCTGCCCCCCATTATTATTATTATCACTGTCTGTCTATCATGATGTCATTCTTACCTCACCAGGCCAAGCTGACTCAGCGCTTTCTGCCACAACGTACCTGGAGACAGAGAGGTCATCAATACATAGAGAGACAGATAATTGAGGAATACAGATGGACAGGAATAGAAACAGACAACTAGTCAAACAGACAGGTGTATGGACAGACAGGTGGACAGGCAGGCAGGTGTATCTTACAGTTGTAGTCAGGCTGCAGTGTTGCTGTGGTCAGCTGGAAGAAGGACTGCAGCAACAGGAAGAGGAAACTGGAGACACACACCGCCATCACACAGCGACACGTCTTAACTAGGAAACAAACAGACTTTGAAAAACTGCCAGAGACAGGAAGTGCTGTTAACATGGAGAAGGTTGAACAGAGTTATTCCAGTGACATGCAGCATCAGTTCAGGGGATTCATCGGCAGAAATATGTGTCGCTAGAAAACTGAATGTGAATCATTTATATTGAATTGAATTGCTTGACTTTCTTTTACAATTTCCATTGATTCAGCTGCTGTCAGTCACACAGGATTTAAAGTAAGTGCAGAAAAAGAAGAGAAGCATTCTTTTGTTAGTTTTACCTGTACTTTCTGTTAGTAATGAAAATAAAAATATAAGAACGAAATAAATTAACAAGTACATTGTACTATAATTCACTTTACTTCCTTTGATTTGATTTCACTTTACTTCACTGTACACTTACTTTACTTCATTGTCCAACAAACTGATAAACATTTACTTATACTCATGTAAACAGGTATAACCACAGTGATTGTTTGGTTTCCTTCACATTTAGAAAAACAACAAGAACACAGGAAGTGATGCCCCCCTGGCCCCCACCCACCACCCCCGCCATTCTCTGTGTTTCCTCAGGAAGATCCTACAGGAAACAACTCAGATCCTGTCATCACCTGAGACCTGCTGTGTGTGTGTGTGTGCCTCAGGCAGCAGGAGATCCCTCCCTACACACACACACACACACACACACAGACAGGTTGGGTCTGGTATGTTTCCTGGTGGTAATGATATCACTGTGTGTTTCTCTGCGTCTGTCACTCCACAGCAGGTATGACATCATCACTAAATAACAAGTTATTATGATGATGTCATCATTCATTTCCTCACATCATTCACTTAAATGTGACTGCTTGCAAACAGAACCGACTGTACAGATGTTTCTGTTTGTTAGTGTTGAGCTCAGACTCTTACTGAACACAGAACAGAAACTCTAGTTCTCTCTCCTGTTTCTCTGTCATCATATTAATGTATTATAACATTATAATATATTGTGATATTACAATTATTAAACTTGGGACACAAAAATGTTGAAAATTCACTTCATGTTCTGACACTTTTATATAATTTCATATCAATTTAACAGGTTTCTCTATAATTGCACATGCTTACATGGAAAAATCCAACTAGTAATCAGTTTACCCGTATAGTTCTCCAGATGAATCTGTTATACACTAACCAGGTTTCTGACTTACGTGGTGTCTAAGAAATCTGCTGACTGGAGGAAATCGACTTGCTTACTGACTGAAGTTAACATACTTTAAAATGAGCTGCTGTTACAGATGCATCCAGGATGTAGACTGAAGTGAACCAGCAGTTAAAGACTAACTAGACCCAGTAAACTAGACCCAGTAAACTAGACCCAGTAAACTAGACCCAGTAAATTTCCCCACTGTGGGACGAATAAAGGTTTATCTTATCTTATCTTAAACAGTAAACTTCTTACTCGTCTCACAAAAAATAAAACACCAGTCAACATATTTTCACTCAATGTTCCACCTACAGGATAAAACAAACAGGAATTAACTATTAACAATGGTCCTAAAACTTTAAAAATATATTAATGATCAGTATAAAAGCAGATTGATGTAGGCGGCTCACGCCTTCACAGATCATGCTCTTATTTTGAAGTGTCGTACAAAGGCAGTTTAAGCAGGAGAATTAATCTGTTAATTTTAACTGTTGTTTTAATAATTCGTGTTTTCTGTTGATTATTTATTGTTTGTCAGAAACTGCAGCTCTGAGAGGTGATTGGACAACTCTGTTTCTAAAATATTCACCCTGCCTGCCATGAAGAGATCCATTCACAATGTGTTTTCAATGATTGATCGATCAGTACTGATGAGTATGGATCAGTATTAGTACCTGAGGTGGAGGAGGTGGAGGGTTCAGGCAGCAGTGGCAGCAGCAGCAGCAGGAGGACGTAAACCAGAGAGAATCCATTATACCGCAACACACAAGCTGTGAACACATTCATCGATATGTCGATCAATACAACAATTCATCAATACATAGATCCATCAGACAGATTCTTATAGGGAGATCAAACCTGGAAAAAAAAATCTATATCGAATAACTGATTTACATCTTTCATCCATTTTTCATACCTGTATTGATATTAGGGTTACTGATACTCTGGCGTGAGATAGAGCTGTAACATTTGACTTATCAACTTTTTATTTTCTTATTATTATTTGCCTTCCACACTACTATAAATGAAATTAATTACAGAGCATTTAAAACTTGAATGTCTCCTCTCGCTGACCAATTTTAAACATTATCTTAAACAAATCCATTTTGTGCTTTTGTATGTCTGGATATGTTTATTATACTGTCCCTCTGCTGGACTTTTTGCTCGCTGAGTCAGCAGGAGGAGCTTTGGGTGGAATAACTGAGGAGGACATGAGTTTTCAAATACACTCAAAACGTTTTCAAGCTTTAGATTTTTTTCTGTGTCCACACAGAAGCATGAGAGCTGGGCGCAGTAGGGGAGATTTGTATTTGTCACTTCTGGAAGAAGACAGCTGAAAATAAAGATATTTACTAGGGATAAACAAATTATTGGTTGTTGGTTGGCAGTGGGCTGATGCTCTATGGACTGACAACATTTAGATGAAATTTAATTTAATTTTAATTTAAAGAATGATGTTGTTTATTTATGATTTAGTTTATTCAAAATGCAAAGATCTTTATGTGCTCAGCTGAGATCCAGTGTTTTCACACTCATTGTAGAAACTGGTCTGAAATAATCTAGTCGACTCTGTTAATCTCTGCTAATGTAATAATATTAAATCTCAAGTTTGTACCTGTGGTAACATAACTGCAGTCAGTATGTGTTGATGGTACTGAGTTTACTGTGTTTGTGTTTACTGTCTGCAGATTTAACTAGACTGTAAACACAGCTGACAGGAATAGATCAACACTGAAACCACACACAGGCAGACACACACAAACACACACACACACGCTCAGGCAGAGACACACACACACACACACACACACACACACACCATTGCTGTCCTCCAACATATCAACTGTATGATAAACAGGAAACAGTCTGTTTTTACGGGATCAAGCTGTTCACCAGTAAAGATGACCGCAGCAGAAAAATCAAACACAAAACTAAAACGGGAAATTGTTTTGTGATGAACTGAAAACTTTAGCATTAGCTTTTAGAATTTAGCATTATTGCCTCCATTTGGAGTCTCTGACGATGCCACAGGTAAGACATAAACCCTGAAGTCAGGGAGAGGACCTGTAGTTGGCCTTTAAAAAGCTTGTAGGCTCTATGGAGATGCAAGACAGATCCAAATGGAAACTTACTGACACAGAAGGAGACAGAGAAGAGAAATATTTCAGCAGCATGTACAGTGCCATGGATTTGCCAGGAAACGACAACCTGCTGATATTTGGCAAAATGGCTGACAGAGTATTTCAAAACAAAGATCAGTGACTTGGCACTATGATTTTACAACAATAATTTGCTCAATCCTGGGTCAGACAAAGGATGAAAAAGTTCAGCAGACTAAACTAGTGGGGCAGGCAACCAAGGATAGAAGGCAAATGAATACAGTTTGACATTCAGTGATGCTGGACACACATACGGCCAAACAAGGCTACTTTTGAAAAAGGCCAGATATGCAATGCCATCACAAATAATGAATGTGAAACAGCTTACTAATGATGTTTTCATCCAACAGCTGTCAATTTGAATCCAATCCAGCAAAAATGACATGGAATCCATTGGAGCCTACATGAAATTCCAATGTCCAAATACTCCAACACGTTTGAAAACACCAAACTGGAACATAGTCCTAAACTACTTGTAGTAATGTGACCTGATCTTACAGAACCGTCCTCCTCTCCTTCATCCTGATTTCAGAAGTTTTTTTTCTTACCATATTACAAAAAACAGTGAGGGGAAACAAATACAGCAGACAGGCTGCAAGCTTTTAAAACTCCCGGTGGAGTCCTATTAAGGTGGTACTATGTTGTTGGGAGTAACAACAGAATAAACAGGCCACAGTGCCCCCTCTGCTGATATTTGCTGTGTAAGGGAGGCCCGTTTCTGTCCTGCAGAAGACACAGACGTGATCTGAGTCTGACTTTTTATTTTTTACTGCACCAAAATACTAAACTAAAGGAGAAAAATGCATGTTCAGTCGGACACGTTGGGCCCCTTTGTAACCTGGACCCACCCCCCGCTCCTTCCACTGCAGTTCGAAGTATAAATCCAGTTTTAGACGTACTACATGTGATGGTGTTTCAGCACTCAGATGTACTGACGGTAATTCATCATCATGAAACCTTCTATTGTACAGATTCATGTTAACATGGCAACATGTAGGGCTTGATAGTGATAAAAGTCATACAAGCACTTCATTTTCACTGAAGAAAATATAAAAAGCATGATGATGTGATTTTTGCTGGACTTTGCACCAAGCAAGCATGTTCCTCTACATCTGGAGAGTTTAATTAGTAGGCTGAGGTGACTCTGTAACACCACAGTGCTTCACAACAGTATGATGTGACACATTTTACCTTCATCCAAAACTTGCAGCTCCTGCTATTTGGATATTTCACTTGGCCACACTGCGATTTCTATAACACTGCATATGGAGTCATTGTTCAGCTCTCGTAACATGTTTAACATATCAACAAGTTAACGTGTTAAAATATTAACATGTTGATATGTTAAACATGTTGATATACTTGTATATTAACACACATGTTTTCAATGTGTGAATGAAGAGCTGTTTTCAGTTTCAAAGTTTAGACAGAAAGAGTGCCCCCCTGTTTAACTTCCCCTCCCCCAGCACACACAGATTGGTTCCACTTTCTCAGGTAACAACATCTGGCTGTGTGTGTGTGTGTGGTTAGCAGTGTGTCAACACACACACAGACACACACACACACACACACACACACACACACACACACACACACACACACACACACACACACACCCCCCTCTCTGGAATGTGAAGCAGTTTAAAGGAAAATTCCACCAAAAAACTGAATTTAAGGCTCCACACTAATTTGTGATGAAAGGTCCTGGAAGAACCCTGTTAGTTTTGTAACACTGTGAAAGCCTGCACTTCAGCAGCTAGCTAACTGCTAACAGAGCCCATTGTGTTGAATGAGAAATGCTAACGATGCTAAACAGCAGCAAGTGTGAGGACATCACAACACACACACAAACACATGCACACACTCTGCGAGCATCACTGAGAGTGTGACTGCACTAAAGGTTATTACAGGTCAGCAGGTTCAGACTCTATAAGTCTTGAGTGAAGAAACAGTACAGGAAGCACAGACAGACATTTTGTATTAATGTTCTGATGCTGTGATCAATCGAGAATCAGCCAATAATCAATAATGACCAGAGCTGAGTGTCAGCGGTTTATGGTATCAGTAAGATACAGCCAGCTCTGATTACAGAACAATGCTTTTACTGCTTGTTGTTGGAAAAGCTCTCCACGCTGAAGTCCCTCAAACATTCAATGAGACTGTCAGTGTCATTCCCATGAGCATCATAAAGCGCAATGCTTTTACTTAAATTTCAATTTAAAGTCAAACATTTTAACACAAGAAAGAAATTTGTCTGAAAAAATGACTGAAATTGGAGAAATTTTGATTTAAATCTTTAAGAATCTGATCAAATAAGAAGAAAATTGATCTAATCAGATATTTGATGTCAACTGTTTTTAACACTACAGAGAAACCCAATGGTGTTTTTATATGCTAAAAGACAGCAAGCAGACCATGATTAAGTACTTCCACCTTTGAACTACAGTGGAACAATGACTCAGACTCAGACAGTCAGAGTTTCATATGTCACATAGCTGAAGAAACAACCCTGTCAACCTGCAGATGGAGCTACAGTGAAACGAGCCCGTATCAGAGGAGCAGACAGGTGGAGCTACGTTTTGATATTTTACAAGCTAAGTTTCACTATTTTCAGGACGATGGCAGAGACATGGTCAGTTTTCAGATGCAAAGTTGCAAAAGAAGAAAAGATTAACCTTCACGTTTTACCAAAGGATCTAAAAATATCAGAGCCAAACTTCTGGAGAGAACTCAGTTTTGTAGCAGCCATTTTCCAGAGAACTGATTTACCACAAATCTTACATTGAAGCTCGACAACATTCCATCCAGTTATCCTGGAGACAAGCAAACATGGTGGTCAGCCTGTAGGTTTTACTTCTCTTGTGCTTTATCCGTTGACTGTGACCATCAGGTGGATAATGACAAAGCTACATGTGAAAAGAAATGGTCAAACTGCAGGACTTTGTTTGCTTGGCAGTAGAAGACATGCAGCTAAACTATGAAGCTAAAAATATCAGGAGAGCAGCAAGCTATGGTACCTGCTGAGGTCTGTGGGATCTGACCAATCACAGCAGACTACGCTTTTGGGAGGGGGGCCTTAAAGAGACAGGAGTTAAAACAGTGTTTCACATAGAGGGTGAATAGATGTGCTGCAGCAATGGACAGTAGGAGAAAAAATAATGTGTGCGAGTGCTTGTAAACCTATTAGACTAGTAGACACCCAAAATGAAAGCATGAACCTGAAAATGAGCAGAATCTGGCCTCTGTAATGACGTGAGAACACACTTTTTCTAAACAGTTCTTTATCTAATGGTTGTGTTCCTGGTCATTTCAACACTGCTTGTGTGAACCCACTGCTAAAAAAAACCTGGGCTGCATCCCCCTCCTCCTCAAAACTATAGACCAATTTCCAAGTTACATTTTATATATAAAATAGTGTCCAAACAATTTCTCGCTGCAGTGGAAAATAACATTTAACAAGTGTGAATCTGGTTTCTGGAATCGCAGCACTGAGACTGCACTACTCAAAGTCACTAGCATCCATTGAACGGCTCAGTCCTTGCAGTCTGGGACCTTAACGCAGCCTTTGACACAATCACAGCGTCCTGTTAGTCAGACAGAGGCACTGGGTGGGAATTTCATCTCACCTGTCGAATAGGAGGTTTCGTGTCTCTCAACAAATACGTCTCTTTATTTTCTTCTGTTACGTATGGTGTTACTCAGGGTCAGTTTTAGGACCAATTCTATTTTCTTTATACACGCTTCCCCGTGGGCACATTATTCATACACATGATGTCGCTTTTCTGTTTTTATGCTGACGATTCTCAGATGAATCAGTTAAATCCACAGACACTGGAGGGTTGACTTCAATTAACAGCTGCCTTGTGATGTCAAAAACTGGATGTCAAAAAATGTCTTCAGCTGAACTCAAACACAGAACCTTGTCATTGGGTCCCAGCACAAAGCAAAACAAATTCTGCCATCTGCTGGCTCCCTGTTGAGCAGCACACCTCAAAGCTTGTGCAATCATGTTTTTGTCATCTTAGAAATATTTCAAAAATACAATCTACAAACAACACAGAGGCCATTTTACACACTATCATCTAATCGTGCCTGTATTACAGCAATAGCCTTTTTATTTGCCTGAACCAAAAAGCTACTGATCAGCTCCAGACTGTACAGAACTCAGCTGCCAGGCTTTTATACAGAACCAAAAGATGTGATCACATCATTCCTGTTTCACCGTCTAGTGGATCCCAGTATGCTTTAGAGCAGATTGTAGGATTTTACTGACACTTTTAAGGCTCTTCAGGGCCCCTCTCCCTGCTCTATATTTGACCTCTTAGTACTGAACGCACTGGTTCGTTCTTTGAGATCCTCGGGCAGAAAACTAAACGGGACACAGTCTTTGTACTCAGGGCCCCGAGAGTCTGGAACAATCTGCCTGTTGAAATCAGGCTGAGGCTGTGATCTTCTTTAGTCACATTCTTAACGTTTATCAGAGAATCTTTAATGATTTTACTTCAGTTTTAATTTCCTTTGTACTCTCTTTTGTTTCCTTTAGAAATGTTTTCCTTGTCCTATTTTTACCTAAATGATGATTTTATGACTAATAAAGGTTATTATTGTTATTATTATTTACTCAATTACTTGACTTTAGTACAATTGTGAGGTACTTTACATCAGTATTTATACTTCTGTATTTATCTGAGGCTTTTCAAATTTAAGACTTTGTAAAACCAAATAGTTTATTGTTAGTCAATTAATCAATTCACTGATGTGCAAATGTGACAGTTTGCTGCTTTTCTTTGATTTAAATGTACTGTAAACTGAACTTTACTATTTACTTTGTTTTAAAAACCAAACGATCAATCAGTTAATCAAGAAAATAACCATTAGATGAATCCATTAGTTAACCTAACCCTAATCCTGTATTTTATATAAAATACTAAATATTAAATTATATAAATATATTAAATTGTTCCAAGTAGTGACTGCAACACATATGATAATGATTATGATTATTATTACTATAACTAGTAGTAGTGGCAATCCAAGGATACACTGCTGACAGTATTTACTGTATATACCCCACCATAAGATTCACTTTTAATACTTTAACTTGAACATTTTCCTAATAATACTGTGTGTTGTTCAAAGCAGGACTTTACTCGGGTAACAGACGTAACAGTTGTCGTGCAGTATTAGTACTTTTATGTGAGTACTTGCTGCAGCAGCTCCAGTGACCCAGAAACAAGTTAAAGGTAAAAACTGAAGCGGATCTTACCTGCAGTCAAACTGAGGGGCAGCAGAACCCGCAGGACCACACCTACAGCCAGTTCTGAGGACATCCTGGCCCGATGATCCACTTCAGTCCACCTCAGTCTGAATCCACTGTTTTCATCCGGATTTACAGATCCAGATCCGGTTCTGGTTCCCTCCTCAATAGCAGCGAGCTGTCAGAGCTCTGTGTGCCCGCTGGAGGAGCCGTGGGTCCAGATGAGGGCGGCGACACACCCCGCTGCCATCACTCGTCCTCCGGGACACACAGACAGACAGAGAGATAGACAGACAGACAGATGCTGAATGTCTCACTACCAGTTTCAGATCAACCACAGATGCAAGACTGCCTCATTCTCAGTCTCTCTCTACCTGTCTGTCTCTGTCTCTGTGTCTGTGTGTGTCTCTGTCTGTGTGTCTCTCTGTCTGTACCTGTCTGTCTCTGTCTGTGTGTCTATGTCTCTGTCTGTCTCTCTGTGTGTCTGGATCCTCTCCGGCAGCAGAAGTCAAATTTTGCGGAGACACAAAACACAAACTAAAAGAAAAAAACTTCTTTAAGTTTGTTTTCTTCTTCTTCTTCTTCTTCTTCGTCTTCTTCTTCTTCTTCTTCTTCTTCTTCTTCGTCTTTTCTATCTCTTTCCAACAGGAAAAATCAAACTGGTGGATGTTTTAACTTCTTTCTTTTCTTTTTCTCTCCGCTGAAAAACAGACTCAGAATCTGACTCGAGATCAGCCCGAAAGGAGCACACAGACCCCTCCCACCACCTGACTGTCAGCTGGCTCGTCCAATCAGAAGGCAGGGGAGGAGAGGAAATCAATTCAAAGGCTAAAATGAGACGCCTCCTCCAAAGGACAACAAACAAATAATAAATAAATAAATAAATAAATAAATAAATAAGTGAATTTATCTTCAATTGTGGATTTCCCCATTGTGGGACTAATAAAGGAATGCCTTAACAATACGTTGTCAAAAGTGTGTGGACAGTTCTCTCCACAGACTTTGTGGATTTTTTATCCTGTTTTCCCTTAAACTGTAATGAATCAATTATTGATGATTGAAAAAAAAATACTGGATTTATTTTATGCCAAAACCAAGCAGGAATATAAATCATCACCTCTCAGATCAGCTGACATCCTGGTGTCCCTCCTGCCTCTGCAGACCGGCTGTCTCTCACACAGTGAAACGATGCTCCAACAAGGTCAAAGAGGCTCTGAACAACTGCGCTTTGTGATGCTCATGGGGACGATGCTGATCGTCTCATTCACTGTTTGAGGGACTTCAGTGCGGAGAGCTTTTCCAACAACAAACCCTGGATTGCTCCTGACATAAAAGCTCTCCTTAAAGAAAAAAGAGGACGTTAATGTCAGGTAATAAAGAGGATCTGAAAATGTGTAGAGGAAGCTGAGGAGGAGGATCAGGGAGGGAAAAACAGTTACAGGAGGAAAACGGAGGATCAGCTGCAGTGGAACAACTTCAGCAGAGTCTGAGGGACCTTAATACCGTCCCTGGCTACAAGGAACCGACCCCCTGCAGCTGCAGGCTGGTGGCACTGACCTGCACCTGGTAGCACCTGTAGACCCTGGAGAGGTTGGTCCTTGTCCATCTCTGATCTCTTGGGAAAACCAAAGAGCCAGTGGTGGACTCCTCCTACACCAACAACTACCTGGACATTGCAATGTACAAGTCAACAAGTACATGTCTTACAAGTACCTGGGTGTTCACCTGACTAACAAACTGGACTGGGCTGACAATACAAATGCACTAAATAAGACCTGACTGGTCTTTTGGAGTGCTGGGTGGCTTGAGGACCCTTTTTGATGCTGTGGTGGTATCAGTCATCTTCTGTGGGGTGTGGTCTGCTGGGTAGCAGCATCTTGACTGCTGACAGAAAGAGACTTAGACCCTTGAGTCTGTTTACTTATGAATAGATTTTGCTTTTTATTTATTAACTTTTTAATTATTATCTGTTGAAAGCTTTTGTACTTGTGCTTCTTGCTACTGTAATATACCCTTTGCTGCTGTAATATTGCAAATTTCCCTCCTGTGAATCAATGAAGGACTGTCTTATCTTTAAAGTTGCAGCTGTTGACAGCAACTAGCAGAGGGAGACAAACACTCACAGATAACTGAAGAGAGACACATCAACAACCAACAAGAATTTCCCAGTTTGGGACAAATAAAGTACATCTATCTATCTATCTATCTATCTATCTAGAGATAGTAGAGAGACAGTAGAAACCAGCTTTCTCAGATTTCAGCTGGTTAATCTTTCTTTTGCTCACAGTTTGAAGATGCACACATTAGACAGTAAACTGCAATTCTGCGAAATAATAAGACGGTTTCTTTGGTGACATATAATTTTTTTATTATTATTTTATGATTTATTGTCTTTACTCAATGGTGTCATGTGAAGCTCCTCCACTATCCAAGAACATGAACTGCATGATCACAGTCAATCTCCTCTGTGTGAACACTTTCAGGTCATTTTATAAGCTTATTCTTTAATGATATAGAATGCTACAGAAACACTAGTGATATTAAGAATGTGAAGTATTTGAAAGTGACACAACAACACTGGATTAAAGGAAATTAAGCTAACAACCACTTTTATGGTTCATTTTACCATTAAAATGTTGGTGAACTATTGGCAATGGCATTTATATTTTTGTGGATATTACCATTGTTACAGTCATCTCTAAGCAGAAATAAATTCAGCAAATGCTGCTGCTGTATGTTTATTACCTTGGACGTCTGAAGAACAGACTGACTTGATGAAAACTTATGAAGTCACATTGGGAGCAGTTTAGTAGAGCCAGCAGGAGTCATTATGTACTACTTTTAATTATAATATCAGAAACAAACGAATAATTAAATAATTTTTCAGGCAGGAGCTGACAATCCCCATTTGCAGAACAGAACAGAGGAAAGAAAGTTTAAGTTTGGATGAAAGCTCAGCATTTACGTGATGTGAGGGAGTGAAACTCAGACGTTCAGTGTCTCAGAGAAGTGAAAACGGCTCAGTGAGTTCTGCTGGATGAAGGGAAGTTGTGCTGTTCAGTCTGTCTGGATCTACCAAAGGATCTGGTGACAACTTCCTGTGGGCACAGCTGGACTGTATTAAAAACACTGGGATGAAGAGGATCAGAGGAGAATCTGTAGCCATCCTCAGTGCAGAAATGGGCTGAACAACTTATGGAGAAGCTGGAGCAGCTCTCACCTACAGAGGAACACAACCAGTCACCACTCAGTAGATCTACACACTCACCCAGCATCAAAGTCCATCCTCTGAGGTACTGTGAGGATGTGACAGCAGCTGTGTCAGAGGTCAGATGAACGACAGCGCTTAGTGAGGAATTGACCCAGATCTGACGCAGAGAGCCCACTGACCTCAAAGTCTACCAACATTATTCTCCTCCAAGTACTATCAGAACAAGATCTGTGGCACATCAGATGCTTGGAAAATATTAGCTGCTTTTAACTCACTCCTCCACCCTCCTCCTTCTCCACCCTCCACTCTGCTCACTGCAGACATGTTTGCCTCATTCTTCACAGACAAAGTCTTTGCAATCAGTAACCAGTTCTCTGAGTCTGACCAACTCACTCTACACTTGCCAGCTAATAGGGCCACACTCTCCTCGTTCTCCCCTTTGACTGAAGAGGAAGTCTCCAGACTATTTCTGGACTCTCATCCCACTACCTGTCCCCTGGATCCATTACCATCCAACCTTTTACAAACCATTTCCCCAATACTTAACCCTGCAGTAACACACATAATCAGCTCCTCACATGCTACGGGTGTGTTTCCTGCTGCATTTAAGCAAACTCGAGTCACTCCACTACTCAAAAAACCTACACTGGACTCAGCCCAGGTTGAAAACTACAGACCAGTTTCACTCCTGCCCTTCCTATCTAAAATATGTGAGCAAACTGTCTTCAACCAAGTTTCTACTTTCCTCTCCAACTACCTGTATGACCCGAATCAGTCTGGTTTTGAACAGGGTCACTCTACCAAGACTGCACTCCTATTTGTAACAGAGTCATTGCGTTCTGCTAGAGCTGCTGGACAGTCTTCAGCTCTTTTGCTGTTAGATCTGTCAGCTGCCTTTGGCACGGTTAACCACCAAATCCTCCTCTCCACACTCACTGAGCTTGGCATCTCAGGATGTGCCCTCCGCTGGTTCATGTCCTACCTCTCTGGGAGATATTTTAGAGTATCTTGGAGGGGAGAAGTGTCCAAACCTCACAGCCTATCCACAGGGATTCCTCAAGGGTCAGTACTCAGTCCCCTCGTCTTCTCAATATACACAACCTCACTTGGTGCAATAATCCACTCTCATGGTTTCTCATACCATTGCTATGCTAATGATACCCAGCTCTTCCTGTCGTTCCCTCGATGACCATGTCATCTCTGTCCGGATCTCATCATGCCTTGCAGATATCTTGGCCTGGATGAAAAAACGCCACCTTCAACTCAACCTCTCCAAGACTGAGCTCCTTGTCATCTCAGCCAGTTCCTCTATACAACAAGAATTCAACATCCTGCTTGAATCAACCCAACTCAAACAGACAAAGTCCACCAGAAACTTGGGCGTCATGATTGATGACCAATTAACCTTCTAACTTGTTTCTTGGTCGTGTTGGTTCGCAGTGTACAACATCAGGAAGATCAGACCCGTCCTGTCTGAACATGCAGCACAACTCCTGGAACAGTAATATCAGGCATGGACTACTGCAGCTCCTTACTGGCAGGCCTCCCCACATGTACAGTCAAACCTCTGCAGATGATCCAGAATGCAGCAGCACGTCTGGTTTTCAACCAGTCAAAAACAGCACATGTTACTGTTCAGATCGCTCCACTGGCTTCCAGTTGCTGCTCGCATCAAATTCAAAACTCTAACACTTGTCTACAGAACTACAACAAAAAATGGCTCCCTCCTACCTGAACACCCTCATTCAGGTCTACACTCCCTCCTGCTCACTACGCTCGGGCAATGAAAGGCACCTGATACAACCACCACAACAGGGCCCAAGGTCGACAGCTAGACTCTTCTCCTCTGTGGTTCGCCTGTGGTGGAATGAGTAACCAAACTCTGTTCGATCTGCAGAGTCCCTCTCAGTCTTTAAGAAAAGACTAAAGACCCAGCTCTTCACTGAACACCTTTGCACTTGAGAGACTGCAAAAAAAATAAAAAATCCTATTCCCTCCTGACTGCCTGTAGGCACCAAGGCCCGGTCACACTTGAACTTTGTTTTATGGCACTTATCCAGGTTGTTTTCGCCTTTCTCCTAGATCCTTGCTTGTGTTGTATTTACAGATCTCAGATGTACATCACTTTGGATAAAAGCATCTGCTAAATTAAATTGTAGAATTGTAGAATTGTAGATCTCACTGACAGAGACTGAAGTGGTGTTTAGCTGACACCAGCAGAGCCCAAAATCAGAGCTTGGGTCTTACAGTATTCATGTTGAGCCATTCTGTTTTGGACCTGTTGTCTGACACACACTGATGATGTTGTTCAATGGCTGTGCACAGAGATTATGTTTGTAGTTAAAGAGACTCAGACTGACGTGTTCATGATGCTTTTACTGCCTGAGCTGGTTCTGACTGGTCTTACAGGGTCAAAATGAGCTGAACAGAAGACATACAGTAAAACAGATCAACCAATCAGCTTGCTTATGTTTAACTTCACATAATGTGTTGTTTAGATGTGGGAGATGTTAAAGGACCAGTTCACCATTTTTCAGGCCTGTCTTAAAACAACAGTCAACAGTGAAACAGATTTTGCTGTAATCTAATCTAATACCATAATATAATAAACAAATAATCTAAAGTCTATCTGTGTGTGATTTTCAATGATTTTAATCAGTGTGTGTCTCATTTCTCATCATTACCTCCTCAGTAATAATCACAGACTCAATGAGCTCCTGTTTCTCTGTGAACTGGCTGCTCCTCACTTCAATCCTCTCCTTCTGCTTTAATCTGGATCTCTGAGATTTTTCCTTCTGTTTCATCAGCTCAGAGTCACATTTGACTTTTGTGTGAAAGTATAGGAAGTCAAACATGTTGATGTTAATCTGATAGATGCAAACATGCTAACACCAACATAGCAAAAATCCATCAGGAGATCGAGAGCCTGTCACGTGTTCACATGTTCTGTTGTCATGTTGTTTACAGCCTGTTTTCACTCTCTGTTTGTTTCCATGTTGTTGAACTGTTAGTGACTCTGTTGACAGTGGCTCCTGTTAGCAGCTCCTGATTGTGGCTCTGTTAGCAGCCTCTTTTAATGGCTCTTGTTAGCAGCTCCTGTTAGCTGCTCCTGTAAGATGCGTATTATAGATGTACAGACAACTCTCACTGGATCACTTTGATGCAGAAGAAAAGTTAAAAACGGGAGGAGTCTCAGTTCTGCACCATTTTTTTCTGGTTTCTAAGTGGATTTATGGAGGTGTGTTCCAGATGGACCTCACAGGTACTGAAATCACAGGAAGCATTTCATGTCTGTGAGTTCAGATTTGACTCAGTTTTGACTCTGATTCACCTCCTGCTGTATATTTGCTTCCCTTCAACTCTCTGGCACCCCTCTGAGGAGGCTTTTTTCTTTGTCCTGCTGAAGGTCTGTTACAGACCAGGTCCTGTAGTTTCACTAAGGTTAAACTGAATTAAATTACAGAAGAGCTGTGTCAAGGTTTCACTTCACCTCCTCCTCTAACATTCATCTTGTCTGAATTTGATATGCAAGTCTTTGTTTGTCCACCACTGCTGATCTAAACACTACAAATCCCACAATCCTCTGCAGGGAGCCCATCATGACTGAGTGACTCCTGTAAACCCCACCCCCATCCTGTGAATGACAGCTGTGTGTGTGTGTGTGTGTGTGGAGGGGGGGGACGTAATCTGTGTGGGCGGGGCCTGATGTGCCAGAGTAAAGATCACTAATCCATCTAAACAACAGACTGTAGGGACACAGAGAGAAAGAGGAATAAAACCCACAGAAATCATTTAAAAGGAGTTTAACCTTCATCATCTTCAGCATCATCACTGACACATCTGAACACCTGCACAGGTAAAACACATGTTCTATCTAATATCAGTTTGGTGCATGTTTAGTTGCTGTGTTTTAGTGATGTCACTGTTTCATGTCGTCTGATCTGTCCTCCATCATCATCATCATCATCATTATCACATGTTTTAACGATTCTGTCCTGTTTCTTTCAGTTGAACCTTTAATCAGAAGAAGAATCAGTAAACATGTTACATGTAAACGTCTGAGTTCATATTTCTACAGACTAACTTCATTCTGTGTGAATTAGTGAATCATTCACTGGTTCTTATTCTAGTTCTTACCCTAGTTCATATTTAAATGCAGGTTCAGTAGAACAAAACAAGACCACATTATATTTGTGTGAATCCTAATGAGGTTACAGCACACACACACTAAATATGATGGAGGCCCTGAAGGGTCACACTGGGAATTTTATTCATGAACAACTTTACTCTGATCCAGGAACAGTTGTTGTGTAGGCTCAGTCCAGTTATGACTCACTGAAGGTTCAAAGAAACACAGATGTGGAAAATAAAGCAGAGTCAAATATAGCAGTAAATAAAGTTACTCACCATGACACAGCAGCTGATTTCTTTTGCTTCAGTTTGTTTTGAATTTTTTTGTTGGATTGAAATAAAATAACATTTATCACTATGTCTTAGTCATCATTAAGTTATTACATTACTACTGTTGTAGGTTTTTCTGCCACAGTTGTAAAATTGAGAAATGTACGCTTGTTTTTTACATCAGTGTACCTGTTTTGAACATATCTGAACATGTTTTAAGAACTACATACAGTTATAATTTGATCATTTTTTCTTTTCTATTAATTATTTTTTCTTGATTCAAGGCATGCATTGAAGTCAAAGTTAAATGCTAATAGATGATAATCATTAATAAAAAAAATGCTAATAAATGTGAAAAGTGTGGCTGCAGTCAGCTGAAGGAACATCTTTATACTGTATTTATTTATATATATTTTTTAAATTCATTTTTAAAGTCAAAGAGTGAAAATACATCATGTGTTTGTGTTCTTTACATGAACAGAGTTTGGCTCAATAACTCGCTGACTCTGCTAATTTCATGTTATTGTCTGTGAGAGTTAATATGAAAAGAACATGTTGCTGTGAATATTTGGATGAATGTTTCTGTCTTTCACTCTTCGTGTTCGTCCCAGCTGGTTGTCAGAGTCCAGCTCAGCTTTCTGTTAATGAAGGCTGAAATAATTCCCAGGGTGCACTGCAGTTCTCACAACCTGTTCAGGTGTCTTGTTTTCAGGAAGATAAATCACTCTGATGTGTGTCCTGTTCATGGAGACGTTAACTGAACAGAAGGATGTAAATGAATATCAATCAAATAGCCTGAGAATGATTTTTATAAACGGAATGAATAAATAAATGTTAAGAAACTGTTTGATTAAGCTGATGATATTTAATGTTTAATGTTTTAGTTGTTTTCTGTCATACTGTGATACTGGAAGTGATACTGATAATATTGATTCAATAACGGCACATTTAGTGACATGAAGTTCCCTCTGATCACTTTCAAAACATGAAGACCAGTCTGATTTTTTTTTTCAAAAAAACAATTTCTTGTATTTATTTTTTTTAATTTGACTTTCAAAAGATGGTTTATGGTTATATGTACAATATTTCGTCTCTTGAGTTTTAAACGTCGCTCTTGTCCATAAAAGAGTTAGAAAAGAGGTTAAATTAAAAATGTCTTTTATTTCACAGAAAAATGTATGCAGATTTTTGAAAGTGAAGTTTTAATGTAAATGTTTGTTAAGAGGCTCTATATAAATAGAAATAAGTACGTTTTTTTGTTAAAGGTGAAAGGAAATAAGAAATGTTAATGAATAAATCATATGATCTGTGTGGGACATTAAAGTGTGAAGCAACATGTTGAAAAAATGAAGAAAGTGAGACCCAAGTTTGGATTTTATTCGTCTTTTGAAGCAGCAGGACGCTGCTGATCAGTTATTGATTAAAGTGATTAGTTCAACATGAATGAATCAGCTCAGTGTTTCACAGAGAGGCTGAAAAATGTTTATTAACATAAATCTGTTTGAAACCCATGTTTAATCATCAGGTCGAATCACATTAACAATTAAATTAACATGATGTTTTCTTCTTCTTTTTCTGTTTGGATCAATCACATCTGCAATTTACTGGTGAGTAACACACACACACACACACACACACACACAGTAATATCACTGTGTACTGTATTATCATATAAATATATATAGATGTGGGGGTGAGAAAGCATAATGTACATGCACAATGTACAACGTGACCACAGGAACAATCAAATCAATTAAATTAGGAAGTAAGGAAAAAAATAAAAAATAATACAAATATCTCTCTCCGCGCCGTGCGTCATGACGTCACAGCCCCGCCGCCGCCGTGCGCTGTATCGTAGCGAGAAATGACGTAGTAAAAAAAAAAGTGTCCGTCACCGGGAGGAAGAGGGCGAGCGTCCTGCGCGAGGACAGGTAAAGATATGATGTTTAATGTACATGACCGGGGTGTGTGTGTGTGTGGGGGGGGTGATCACTGATAGAAGTGACTACCAGTGTATTATCGATAATCAGAGAGACAGAGGGAGACAGAGCATCATTCTGCTTCATCACACTGCAGCTCAGTGTGTGTGTGTGTGTGTGTGTGTGTGTGTGTGTGCAGCGGGGTGTTTCCTGCTGCAGGACGACAAAGACTCAAACACTCCCGGACAGAAAAACGACCGCATCATGTCTCATTCTGGACTCTGGTCTATCTGCCATGTCTCCATCTACAATCTCTAAAGTATTTCTGTATTATTTTATATTTCAGTAATATAATACACATTCTATTATACATAATATCACAATTGATATTTCTACTGTACCTCTGTGGCTCCTGTGTGACGGTCCTGTGATGTCAGATTACAGTTCATGGTTCATTTCTGGTGATCATCTGGAACTTCCCTGTTTCCAACAGCAGCAGCTAAAGATCATGTGATCAGATGTGATCAGACTTTATTGATATCTGAAAGTAAATTGATGTAGCAAACTTAGGGAAAATACAAACAGCTATTTGAATAATTAAAATCAAAATAGATTAAAGATGTTTTCAAGATGACACGCAATATATGATACCAACAATCAGGCTGTTACACATGTTAACATAATACATGTAACATATGTCATGTAAGTTAAGTATAGTAAAGTCTGTAATCAGTCCAGCAGAGGTGAGGAGAGTGGTCTGATTGTCTCAGGTGTGCCAAACACTCTGTGTGTGTGTTGTGTGTTGTTAGAGTCTGTGGTCTCACCTGCTGTTGTCCATCTGATGGCAGCGGGTACAAATGAGCACCTGAAGCGTTCAGTTGTAGCACACAATAGGAGACTGACGTGTTCTCACCTGCTGGAAATACTCCGCCTGGTTTAGGTGAGGGGTGAAGCCTGCGGAGAGCATCCAGGAGGAGGACTCATCCACAGTGAGGACGGGTTCTTATTGATAGTAAGACTACATGTATTCGTAATATCAACCAAAGAGTGGAAAGCAACATACAGGCGAGCATCAAAGAAAACGAAGCAGCTAAACTCTGTTCAGTGTCATCATGCCACCACCGCAGCACACCACAGCAAAGAATAGTGCACTGGCTCCTACAGACTGTAGATGGTCTTTAGGAGCCTGTTTGACACGTTGAAGGGTCTGAGTCTCCTCAGGGAGAACAGTCTGCTCTGCCTCTTCCTGAAGGTGTTATGGGATTAGTCCAGTTTGTTAATTTGGACTCCAAGGTTCTTGTATCCACTTGGGTCCACCTTCTTCACTTCCTCTGCCTGGCTGATGACTGGGACAGGGGGCCTCCTGTTCCTCTGGTAGTTCACCACCAGCTCTTTGGTTGCTATGTTTTGAGGGGGATTGTTGGTGCAGTCCTCTGTACTCCTCCTCATTGTCATTGTTGATGCATCAAATAAAATAGTTGTTGGAAAACTTTTGGGGGTGACAGGAACCAGAATTGAAACACAAGTCCCAAGTGTAGAGAGTGAAGAGGAATGGCATTAGCACAGTTGTGTTGTGTTGCTTATCACAACCTGAGAGGAACAGCCATCCACTCTGACATACTTTGGCTTATCATTGAAGTAGTCGATGATCCACAATGTAGTTCCAGGGTGCAGATAGTACTTCCCTGTTTCTCCAAGTGTGAAAGGGACCCTCGTGGGTCATGAAGATGACAGCATCCTTCGCTCTGATGTGTGACTGGCATGCAAACTGCAGTGGCTCCAGGAAAGCAGTTAGCGGGGCCCTCAGGTCACGGAAACCAGCCTCTCAAAGGTTGTCATGACATGTATTGTAAGAGCAACAAGTCTGGACTCATTGAGAGCGCAGGCACATCCTTTGTTTGGCCCTGGAGGTACTGGCACTAGGTTGCTGGGGGGTAAGCAATGGACTGGAGATGGTGTGAGGTGCACTGAATTATGAAAATCTTGCAGTGGTTGACATGCCATGGAGGGCACTTTGGGGTACTATGCAACACCATCCAGCGTTATGTAGGTGTGTTATGGAGGAGAGCTGGAGGGTGAATGGGGTGTGTGGAGTTGGGATTAAGAGTCTAGCAAAGGTGTGAAATAGATTCATCTCAGTAGAAAAGTCTCATTCTCTGTATTCCAGAGACAGTATTAGTCTGTCATCTGTTTCAGCTCATTCTACACCACCTTTGTTCTGTTCTGTCCCATTTTGGCCTTGATCTGCTCCCTGTACTTGTTCTTGGCCTCTAGTCTGTTACACAATGAGAGAGACCTGTAATGTCATCCCCATAGTCCTACTTGAACAGTTCCCAGTCTGTACGCTGAAACACTTCCAAAGGATCTCTTCAGCACTCTTAGACCAAACCTTCACAGTCCTTGTGCTGGCCACCTCTTGCATTACCAGTGGCTTGCAGGTGATTACAAGGTGCGTCAGGTTGTGGTCTGAATCTCTGAGTCGGGGGAGGGAAGAGGAGTTGTATGCCCCCTACAGGGTTGACATAGAGAAGGTCCAGGTTTTTATTTTCTCTTGTTGCACACTTAACATATTCTATAAAGTCTGTCAGAACAGGAGAAAGGGAGACAGGATTCAAATCCCCACTGATCATTGTGAGGGTCCTGAGATGTTGTGTTTGAAATCCTGCTATGATGCTCACTGCTGTAGCAGATGCTGGAATGTAAGTAATTACAATAATGGTGTTCAACAACTCCCGTGGTAGATAGTACAGTCTAGTCCTACTGCAATCAGTTTGATACATTCTTTTACAGTTACATGTCCAGGATTTTACCACTTGGAGTTAACGAAGACGGCAAGACCTCCTCTTTTCTTTCCACCTCGTTTTCTCTGTCGGCTCACACTTGCATGAAGCAGGCTTGTTTGAGCAGGTTGCCCAGTGTTTATTAGCCATGTCTCTGTGAAGCAGAGCAAACTGCACTCCCTGTAGGGTTCATTCATCTTGTCACCATAATGGTCGATAGAAGAAAAGTTTAAATGTCTCATGTGTGTATATATTATATGTACACACACAATCTCTAACATTTTCCTAGAACTAATCAGGAAAGATAAGAACTTATGACATGTAAAATAATTTTTCAGTATTTCTAGGTCAGCAATCAATTTTTGTTTGTGTGCTGTTTAAGCAAATGTCCCTCTTCTGCTTTAATGACAACATGCACTCGAGCTGGACTCCACATGTCTGTCAGGACCTGATGACCCATGTTAAACCAGCAGGATCTGAACATGTCCCAAATTGCTTCTCGTCACAGTCTGTTTGTTTTTCTCAGACTTTAGGTGATCCCATAAATGTTCAGTGGGGTTGAGTTCAGACGGTGGAGGAAAGTCCAAGAGAGCCAGGACTCCTTGGTTTTCTTTGGTCCTCAGGTGGTTCTTGCAGTATGAATCCTTCACCACAAAAGTTCAAACCAGAGGGTGGAGCATTGTCTCTGAAGGATGGAGGGCTTCATCTCTTTAGTCAGGGAGGCAGTTTGGTGCAGGTGTGACCTGCATATTCCTCCACCAGTTTTCAGTGTGGGTTTGATCCCCTGTGGTTTCATTCTCTCTCCTGTTTGTCTCCTGACATTCATCCTTCTGTTACTGACACAAGCCTCAAACTTGGATACATCAATAAATTGACTTTTTCCAGTCATCCACTGTGCTCACTGTGTGATGCTGGTATTTCTTAGATCACCTCCAATGTTTTGTCTTGTTTCCCTCACGAGAAGAGGTTTAGAAACTGCTCCTCGTCCTCGGAGACACTACAAGACTTTTGACAGGACTTTTGCTGATTAAAGTCTTGCCTTTATCTTTATTCTGTGATAAGTTGCTTTTTTTTTTTATCTCTCACGAAACTCAGCCTGATGTGTTGATCTTCTGATGGTTTGGTCACTTTGGATGCACTTGATCCAGTTTCTCCGCCTCCTGCTACACCTAAAGTCTTAAGTTTTATTATATCCTGTGATGTTCTCTGTGTGAATATGATCTCGATATTTTTCTTTCAGTTTACTAAAACATTTACTGTTGTCTTATTATTTATTGAGTAGATTTAATGTATTATTATTATTATTACTTTATCTGCTGCACCACATGTATCTGACAGCTACATTAGTGATTTAGATTCCACACAGAACATATGATCAGTTTATAAAATATAATATAATGATGAATGTCACTGGGTCCCAATGATGTGTAAAAATAAACCATTAACACAATAACTGGGTTAACTTTTCCTAGTACATATGAACGACCCTCTCTTCTCCTCTGACCCAAATCATCATCATCATCATTGTCTGTCTGAATCCAAACCACATTACATTAGATTGTCTCTCAACCCTAATCTCCCTCTCTCTCTCTCTCTCTCTCTCTCTCTCTCTCTGCCCCCCCCATCCCCTGTATTACCATGGCAACTCATCACCTGACAGCTGAAGGGGTCAACAGATGGTAACCACACGGTTCAGGGTGATGACGTCATCAAATAGTGGCCAGGACAGTAACACGAAGAATAGGAAGTAGAGGGTTTTAAAACTAATTCTGCATAAATACAACTCAGAAGTCTGATGTTTCTGATTATTGCATCCCATTGACTTTTTTTATATTTTATGATTGTCTAGAATTCTAATTAATTATAAAATTATAAATTGAATATATCTAACCAAATAATTAATTTGAACATGTCTTTTAATGGCTAAACGTTTATTGAAAAAAATAATCAACACATTAATCTACAACAAAGTCATAAACTGTGAGGAGCAGGAGTGTTTCTTTCCTCATTCTGTATTTTGTTTGTTTTGTTTCTTTGATGAAACTTCTGAATGTGACCAAACACAGAAACTCTCCTAGATGAAACCATCATACATATTTATGTTCTTACCTTAATTTACAAATATTTACACTTACTAGAGTACCCATGAGCCTCAGCTGCTGTCAAAGGTGTGAATCAGAGTAGTAGCAAACTAAAAAAAAAAATATTTATTTTATGAACAAAATGTGTCATCATGATCACTGATTTCACCCAAAAATGAATTTGAAAGTGAATTCATCTAAGCTGCAGATTGTTTTCATGTTGAATGCCAATGAGCTTTTTTTCTGAGAACGATGCTATGAGAGAACTGAGAGTGAACCAGAACATGAAAGTTGAGTCCAGACAGATAAACAATGAGCTGAAATTCAATATGAAACTCTGTAAAGATTCAGATGATGATTCACCACCAGAGACACCAACACACTGTCAGTTAGACATTGTTATTATTAAAATATACATAGTACTTGCTTTAAGTACATCTTACTTCTGATACTTCTGTATGACTGCAGGACCTTTTACTGGTAAAATGGTATTTGTATTCCTGTGTTTGCTGAGGGATGTGAATACTTGCACCACTGGAACTAAATGGGGTCAATCTGCAGTTATTCCTGAAAGCTAACATGCATCTAAATGTGCAGCTGCATTCAATTTTACACAGAAAACAACAGGTGCAGGTGTTTTGATGCTGATCACAAACTGCCAGCTACAACATGTCGACCAGAGAATCACTCACATCACAAAAAAATGAATGAGTGAACTTTTATGCTGCTGCTGAGCCAGAAAAAACGTACATAATGGGCAGTTCACACATACAGACTCAAACAGTGGGACCATAACAGGCTGATATTCATGTGAATGGGAGCTGCTGTTGCAGCTACAGAGGAAAGAGAAGATCAACTGCTCTGCTCCACACAGAGACTCTCCATGAACCACCACTACCTGCAAGGCCAGGATCACCTAACTGACAGGGACTGTCGATATCCAGAAGGGCATACTGACTGTTGATTATATTGGTTGAATTATTCAAAATGTTGGAAACATAAATGTGTTAAAAGAGTAGAGTATGTAAATCGCAAGTTCAACACAACACAAACACATAGACCAAAGACTGACGACTGCTTTGCAACTTATACTTTTACTACTGTGAATGCAGCGTTACTGTGGTTTACTCTGGTGCCATATTTATTTATTATTATTATTATATCTGGGGTAACCGTGTTGTCGTTGTCTCTCAGGTGAATCACCATGACGACAGAGCCAGGTGAGCCACAGGAGGCCCAGCCCAAAGAAGCAGAGTCTTTCCCTGAAGCCGCCGCTCACTCCACACCGAAACAGGTAAAAAGAAAAAAACAAACACACAAATAAAAAAACAATCATAAAGAGATTGTTATTCAGGAATGTGAAATGTGACACCACTTCCTGTGTCCTTAGGGGGGGGAGGGCGGATCGTCCCAGAGCCAAGCTCAGAGCTCATTGGCCGAGGACTCGACAAGTCACCTTTCATCGAGCAGTCGGATCGCTCGCTCTCCGGCCAGAAACCCTCTGAGCTTCAGGACGATGCAGACCAAAGTGACCCTGCTGGATGGCTCACTGTTCACCTGCACTGTGGAGGTGAGACAGGTGGAGGGGAAACAGGTGGAGTAAGGGGAGACAGATGAGACAGGTGGGGACAGATGTACGCAGGTGAGATAGGTGGAGGGGAAACAGGTGGAGTAGACAGGCGGAGATCAGACAAGTGAGACGGATGTGCAAAAAGGTACCAACTTCACATCACCATCATGGACCTAATCTCTATAAACATATTCTACATATGAATGCAGAATCGAGAGATTTTGGTATCAGAAGCTTTCTGGTTTCTGTTTGTATTCCGAGCAGTATTGACCAATTACACTTGACCAGGCTTTTGTTGCATGCAGGCAAAAGAGGCGGAACCCATCAACACTGATTTGGCCTTTTTAAAATTTGTCTACCTTCATATACAGATGTCTGTTTATAGAGACTAGCCGAGTTGTTGTCTTCGCCTCTCAAGTCGCAAATCAGACTGTAAACAAGTCTTGGTCCGGATATCCTTAATCCATTATTTGGATATTGGCTGGCTACAGCAAAAGCCCTGAAATTGGTCATTGCCCCCAGAGTTTAAATCGTCAGTGGGTTCAAAGATTGTCACTGATCAAACTGCTGGAGTTTTAAAGAGGTTAACAATGATATTTGTAATTAGCTAATCATAGTTACCAAAACTTTACTCCAGTTTTCCTAGAATTGGATTTCAACATTTTCTGCACTTTTTCTGGAAGACATTCACTTCTGAAGACAGTCAGAACTAAAGAAGCTTCTTGGATGTGAAGTGACACGTCTTCAACCATCTACCATCAAGTCCAGTTGCTGCTGATTCAACCCTTATTTGAATTTTTGCTGTGAAGGTTATTTAGAATCTTCGTATTAACTGATAAGTTTTGATCACTCATTACACATGGAAGAATGATCTTATTCAGGCGACACCACAGAGGTTTACAGACTCTAAATTTTGGGGGAAAAGACTGCTAGTTTTATCCCAGTCAGTGTCAGTTTGACCGCAGAAGAAGAATTTTTGAGGACTGGGCCATAAAACAGCATAAAAATACTTCTTTCATCTGTACTATCTCAATCAGAGACCTGGACCACCGACACACAGAGACACATCAGAGCCCTGCATACACACATTATTCAACACCATCTCACATGGCCAGAGCACGTGAGACTGTCACTCATGTCTACATAAACAGATCCTCTGCTGCATGGCTGCTTTACAGGCCTAGAGGCCACTAACAGAATAAAAACTACCACAAAAAGGACCCTCAGGAAGACAATCGTACTTGACCCTGAGTGCAGTTGCAACAGTAAACGACATATTACTTAAGAACAAAAGAAATTTTCCTCCACATATGTTTAAAATGTTTTAACTGATATTATAAAACTAAAACATCCTCTCCTGTCTTTCGCGTGTAGAAACGTGCTCGTGGTCTTCAGTTGTTTGAGAAGGTTTGTGAACACATCAACCTGCTGGAGAGAGACTACTTCGCTTTGTCCTTCAGAGATGCTGACAACAACAAGGTTCATGTCTGTCTGTTTATCTGTCTGTCTATTTACCTGTCTGTCTGTCTGATCCATGACATTTAACCTTTTGTCTTGTAGAACTGGTTGGATCCAGCGAAGGAGATGAAGAAGCAGGTCAGAGGTCAGTAGTCCCACCCCCTCTGACTGGAGGGCGTGGTGTAGTTTGATCCTGACCGGTCAGTTTTTGACAGTGAATTCTGGACCAACAGAAAATACACTAACCGATTAACTGGTTAACAGGTTTGTTCAGTTTAACTGTCTGTGTAAAATTATTCCCTGCTCTCTGTCTCCCAGGTGTTCCCTGGAATTTCTCCTTCAATGTCAAGTTTTACCCTCCCGATCCCGCCCAGCTCTCTGAGGACATCACTAGGTAGTTTCACTCACCTGCCAATCAAGGATCAATACCGTCATACATGTTTTTATGTGTTTGTACGCCTGAGAACGTTGATGTTTTCCTGACTGTCTGCAGGTACTTCCTATGTCTACAGCTCAGACAGGATATAGTTTCTGGGCGTCTTCCATGTTCATTTGCAACTCACACTGTGCTCGGCTCCTACACCATCCAATCAGAGCTGGGAGATTATGATCCTGGTACTGTCCTCTATTGCACTAATACACAATTATACCCTAGAGTACCCTTCTCTGACATACCATCCCTTCCCTACCGTCGCCTAACTTGTTTTATTCTACTCTACTGTGCTCTACTGTATGTTATTGTACTGTGGAAGATTTTCTATGAAAACATATTCCAGAATCAAGATTTAGTCGCTTGTTTTTGTCTGCAGCAATTGAGATACAGCTGAAAGCTATGACAAAATATTATTAACTGATCCTTGAATGCTTGAATTTCAGTGCTTTAGATAAATCTAATCTCCCTGTATCTCTTTTTATATGACCTGTCTGTCTCTGATCAAATGTCTCTCTCTGTATATTTCAGATGAGTGTGGTTCAGATTACATCAGTGAACTCTGTTTTGCCCCAAATCAAACAAAAGAAATGGAGGAGAAGATCATGGAGCTACACAAAACATACAGGTTATGCATATTAAACATTCAATAAGATGGCATTTAAATGTTATAAGTAGTAAAACAAACCTAAACAAACAAGCAGTAATTAAAACATGTGATTTTGTGTTTAGAGGAATGACACCAGCTGAAGCAGAGATGCACTTCCTGGAAAACGTAAAGAAACTTTCCATGTATGGAGTTGACCTTCATCATGCAAAGGTGAAAACACACAGAACATGAAGATGAACTACAGATAAATGGGAAAAAAATGATCTGACAGGTTCAATAAAAAATATATCCCAAATATGACAATACCTGCAATAGCTTCAATCCAAAACAACATTAATTAAAACCTCTGTGAGTCGGCTGCTGTGACACAAGTATCACAGACTAAAAATTCTTTGGGATTCATCATTGACTGTTACTTTATAACTGGATTGTTTTACTTTGAATAGATGTAGATTTAAACTGGAACCCAAATTTCAGTGAAAATATTCAGTGTTTAGCTTCATTGTCATGTTCCATGTTACCATATTGATTTGCTTTTTGATCATTCAGATGTTATGTTGTTTTTGTTGTTGGATGTTTTTCATCATCATCATCTTTGGGTCTCAACTGTTTATAGATTGTTGGTTTTTGTTTAATTAAAGGTAAGGGCTTTTCATTTAAATTTGTTTTCTGGTTTAAGTTGGTTGTCGCCTCTGCCATATTTGGGTTTATGGGCTCACTGTAGTTGATGCTGCAGTTTGACAGGTTTTAATATATGATATATTTTCACTATCATTTTCCCATTTTGGTTGCTGGTGGAGGTCTAAAACTCAATACTTTGTGCAAACACATTTCAAGAAATTGGTGTTGTATGAGTTAAATTACAACCTGGTGTGTGCAGAACAGTATTAAATATACTTATTATTCCCACTGTAGTGTAGTCCTCCTCTGGACAATATATTAAATATATTTGTAAATAAGTGGACACATGTAATTTGTCCCCACCTCTCTCCGTAGATTTACATGCATGCATTCTTTTGATCAGCTGCTTAAAACTTCATAAACCCCTTAAAATCCTGTCCATTTAATTTTTCCTGTTAAACAGCTTTTAACTTCTTTTGAATAAATTCTTTTATTTAGTATCACATAATTATGGTACGTGTTTTTTTAGATTCATATATTTATTTACATGATTAATATAGGTACTGCATTTGCCCTTAAATGAATATAAAAACTGCACAGTGTGAGTGTATTAGTGCTGCTGATGTTCTGCTTTCTGCTCCTCAACAATCTGATCATTCACCAATACATGACCCACTTCCTGTCCATGATCGATCATCTTTGTGTGTGTGTTCAGGATGACAGTAATGATTTTTCCATCATGGCTGTTTTCCATTGATTCAGTCTCTCAGTAACACACAAAGTGAAGCCTGCAGTTTCATGGATCAGTCAGATTTGAACCAGCAACAGGTCTGACAGGATCCATAGAGCCCTGATCACACTGGTCACAGAACAGTCACACAACACAGTGACATACTGGAAGGGTTTAAAATGCCCCACAAACAATGTCAGGTGATATGAGGCAGGTAAAAATACAAAAAGAGGGATCAGAGACACAAGTCAGGCAGATTAGAAATTTTAAAAAACTATCTGGAAAATGAACTACTATGCCAGATATATTTACTGTGGGACTAACAGGATAATAGTAAGGCACATATGTGCACAGTAAGCAGTACAGGAATATCTGAAATATGCAAGATAGAAGTCCAAAAAAAATGCACAGAATCAGACAGTGTAGATGTTAATGTGTGCAGTGTCTAGTATGGGGGGTCCACTCTGACCTTGTTCATGAAGTGGCATACAAGTTGAAACACAGGCAACTGGACTTGATGTAGGTTCTTGAGGATGTTTCACTTCTCATCTGAAGCTTCTTCAGTTCTGACTGACTGACACGGAGACCCAGGTACTTATACCTCTGTGGAGTCGTTAACCAGTCATTGGTACCACTTAGTATGCAGGTGCTCCTGGGTGTTAAACGACGGTCATTTAGAGTCGTTTGTGAGTCACCTGATGCCAAGTGAGAATGACCATTAACACTGTCACATGAGGTCAAGTGGTTGTTTACTCTCCTGGGAAGAGATGCTGCATTGTAGGTGGGAGACGTGATGCCTGAGGTGATGCCTGAGGCCTCTGTTGAGTGATGGCTTATTTACTCTGACACAGATGGCCTCTTTCTATCCTCTTTCAAACCACCTATCTTCCCTGTCCAAAATATGTACATTGTTGTCTTCTTGTGGCGATTTTGGTCCTGAAGGATTGCGGTCTCCTACCGGGAGAGGAGTGTCTCAAAAAGTTTGTGTCCGGAGTGGGAGAGGAAGGCCACCATCTTGCCTGCATGACTCAGGTTCCTTCCTGCTGAGGGAGATGATGTTCAGCTTCCTCTTGAGGTCATAAGTTCCAAAGGAGTCCAGGTGGGGGAGAATGAAGCGAAGAGCTATGTTGACAGCATTGTCTATAGATCTGTTGGCTCTGTAGGTGAACTGGTTTCATTAGCACAGAGGTCAGGACAACTGGTCTGTGGTCATTAAGTCCTGTGGTCCTTGGTTTTTTGCGGAAAGGGATAATGATGGAGGTCTTGAAACAGGCAGGCACTGGACCAGCTGCTTTGAGGGGGTTCTGCTTTTTAAAAAGTTAAGCCTCACTGTGGTAGGGGAGGAGGGGGCCACTGAGGTGGGCAGTTGTGGAGAGACCCAGGCCCCTGCTGAGCTGCTGAGTAGAGCTGGTGGATGAAGTCATAGTGTCAGGACTGTTCCATTGTCAGTGACAGTAGAACTCATTCATGTTAAACACAAGCCCAACCCCCAACCTCTCAGATCTTGATAGCAGAGCCATCAGATCACATGACCCTGGACACCCCCTTCATTTTTCACTGTATTACCATACGCTTGCAGATATATGACACTTAGATGGAAAAACCCATCTCCTCTGCTGTAGCTCATTAATCACAACAATGCATGATGTATTCTGTAAAAATGTATCTGTTGTATTTAGCACACAGAACTGACACTCTGTGGAACTAAATTTCTCTTCTGGGGAAAATAAAATCTGTCTGTCTGTGTATTTCTCTATCTACCTGCACCTCCAATTTCAACAAAGTTGGGACGCTGTGTCAAGCATAAATAAAGCCAGAATTCAGTCATTCAGAATCAAACTATTTCCTGACAACAGTTTCCTGAAGTTGTTCCTGAGTCCACGTATTAATCTCTTTTATACAACTATGTGTTCACAAAGTGTTGAACCTCTCTCCATCCTCGCTTGTGAACGACTGAGTCTTTCCAGGATGAACCTTTCATACCCAATCATGATACTACCACCTGTTACCAATGAACCTCTTTACCTTTCACATTGTGTTGCTCCTGTCCCAACTTGTTTGAAACATGTTGCTGCCATCAAATTCAGAATAAGCAGATATTTACAAAAATCAATGAAGCTGATGATCAAACATGGAATATATTGTCTTAGTACTGTTTTCAGTTAAGTTTATTTTAAAAAAGGATTAGAAAGGATTAGACAGTGATCACATCTATCTATCTATCTATCTATCTATCTATCTATCTATCTATCTGTCTGTCTGTCTGTCTGTCTGTCTGTCTATCTAATAATACGGTTAACATTGCTATTTTTGAGCAGTGTGGTAAATTTTCCCATTTAGACCAGCTGTTCTTCTTTTCTATCTTTTTTTTTGTCTGTCTGTCTGCCTGCCTGTCTCTTTACCTGTCTGTCTGAATGGAGTAGATGGTAGGAAGCCGCTTTGATTGCTTGCCTTCAGCTAAGTCAGAGGTAAGACTGTTTCCTCTGTGTGTAGGTGTGTTTGAATGTGTTTCTGTTGACTGTGAGTATTCATACATCTTCATGGCATTGTTGTGTGTCATCATTCAGTGTTTCCCTTATTTATTATACGTCTTCTATTTATTTACCTCAGAAAACATCATTTTTGTCTCTCAGCTGTTCCTACAATATCGAGTCTTCCCATACCATGACCCCATGTATCAAAAGCTACTAAATTATTTATTATACATTTATATAGTATTCAATCTGTAGCTGACAAACACGGAAGCACAATACACAACAACCGAGCATGGCTGTTTGCTGTGCTGCACTGGGATGAGTCAAACCTAAGCCAGCCTTGCGAACTGTGTACTGGAGTCTTGAGAAGTCTTTTTCTTTCTTGTACTTGTCCTGTCTTGTACCTTTGCCTTTTCCATGTATCAACCAAACATCCTTGTTGTAGACATTAGATTTTAGCTATTGAAAAGGTAACAGACTTTCATAGATAGCTTCTAACGTTGTGAAATAATATTTTTATTCTACTATAATTCTGTTTTTTTTCTCACAGTTGTGATCACAATTTTAACAAATAATTAATCAGGTAGGTTTAGGTTGTTCCCTCTTTTAGACGTTTTGAGAATCCAGAGAAATGAAGTGAGCGACTGAAGTTAAATCACAGATAGTGATAGATAGTGACAAACAAAAACAGATAGTTTCAACCTCCCGTTGTCACACACCATGGTTTGGTCCACAGTGTTGTGGCACAGTCAGACCAAAATTCACTTCTGATTAATGTGTCTGAGAAATGGAGTGAGACACATTAGATGCTAGTTTTGAGTTGACCCACATCCTTTTCTTCACACAGATTCAGTATCCATCGGATCAGAGAAAGGGGGAGATCTGTCATTCAGGAAATATTGTTTGTTTATATTCTTGTTTTAAACCTTCAGAGGAAATAATACAAACAGCAGCTGCAGCGTGTGATGGACGGTGACATGGGTTGCTGACAGTAAAATGCTTGATAAAACACTGTAAATAGCTTTATGGACTGCTGTTGTTATCATGCTAGCTATGCTAGCTCCTACACTTTATGTTTACGACCCCTTTTATGCTATTCCCTTCCCCTCCTTCCTTTGGCCGCACCACCAAAGTAAATTTCTGATTGTGACATTAGCATGACTGTGTCTTAGTGACCGTCAGAGTAGAAACAGCAAATCCCTTGGCTGACAGCAAGAGACAGGGAGGACATGCATAGTTCAAATTTCAAATACACAACTTGCGACCTCAACTTTGCTGAGATTCAAACCATCAGATGGAGCTGGAAGAACATTAAAACATCAGGGATCTTATTTTTACAAGTTGTTAATGGGAATACCATGAATTTATGATCACTAAATTTCACTGAACAAACAGACTGAAGATTTGTTTTGTTGTAGGAAAAAGAGGAAATACAAGAAAGCTCATGCTGACTAAAATTTAATTGTTTTTACTCATAAATAATGGGAGAAATAGACCTTACATAAAATTAAAAATAATCATGAGCAGAAATTGAAACAACTTGTTCCATTTAAGTCATTCATGAGTTCATGGTGTGTGTGTGTGTGTGTGTGTGTGTGTGTGTGTGTGTGTGTGTGTAGGACTCGGAGGGTGTAGCCATCATGCTGGGTGTGTGCAGTAGCGGTTTGCTGGTCTACAGAGACAGACTGAGGATCAACAGATTCTCATGGCCAAAGATCCTGAAGATCTCCTACAAAAGGAACAACTTCTACATCAAGATCAGACCAGGAGAGGTAAGACATCAACACACACCTCAACACCACAGAAGAAGAGTTCTGACATGACCCCTTGAATTATGGTCCTGTGAATGATACCGTGCCTGATCTGGTTTATCAGTGGGTGTTAAGTCACTGTCAGATACCAGGGCCACCAGAAGTTGTTCAACTAAATCCCACTGCCACTGTGTGTGTTCGTTGTCACTCAGATTATACAGAATTGCCTGTTCCTCTAAAAGGAACAAACATGTTTGACCTGATTGTGCCACTAGAAGAAAGTTCATAGATTGACTTCATCATCTGTGGAACATAGATATGTACACCAACTGTAATTTAAAATGCTTCTTCTGAACCAGTGTTCAACAGATGAACATGACATCTAGATTGTTAGATTTAACCTCTAGAAAGACAAAAATGTAGTTTCATGATTAGTATATTTGCAAATATCATGAAAACCAACTTTTTCCTATAAAAATAACTATGACCATGATTATAAATCAGTTGATCAAAGACTGGAGAAACATTTCACTAACAGCCAAAACATCATAAAACACAGCTGCCAATGATATATCACTGACCTGTCTATCTTAAATGTAACCAGTTTCCATCTCTCTGTCTCCAGTTTGACCAGTTTGAGTCTACTATTGGTTTCAAGCTGCTGAACCACAGAGCTGCTAAACGACTGTGGAAAGTCTGTGTGGAGCACCACTCCTTCTTCAGGTCAGTATGAGTCCATGATGTGTTTAAGGCCACAATGTCATGCAGTTATATGATCTGACAACTCTCTGTTCCCCCGCCTCTCCCTGTCTGCCCCTCTGTCCCTGTCTGTCTTTCTCACCCTGCCCCCCCTCCCCCATCTGTTTCTCAGGTTGATGTCTCCAGAAGAGACCCCTAAGAAGTTACTGTCTCTGGGGTCAAAGTTTCGTTACAGTGGTCGGACTCAGATTCAGAGTCGCAGAGCTAGCGCTCAAATCTCCAGACCTGCGCCGCATTTTCCACGATGCATCAGCAAGAGGAACATGCTGAGTCGCAGCCTGGATGGAGGTACTCATACTTATCACACTAGTTCAGAAAATAGTAGTACTTCTGAACATATAGTACATACAAATCCCTGAGGTAGTTCTGGTCCCCGTAGAAGCATTGGTGCCTGTGGTGGTACATGTCCTGTTTGCAGTAGTCCTTGTCCCAGTAATGGAAGTAGTAGCATCAGTTGTAGTAGTACTCAACCCCATAGTTGTAGTTCTGGTGCCAGTAGCCATTGTGCTTATTGCAGTGTCACTAATACTGCTCCCAGTAGTCATGGTACTGGTCTCAGTTGAAGTAGTACTGTTCCTGGCAGTAGAGGTACCAGCTCTGCTAGTAGAAGTACTGGTCAAAGTAGTGCAATTACTGTGCCTAGTAGTAGTAGTAATAGTAGTAGTAGTAGTCCTGGTAATGGTAGTCCTGGTTCTAGTAGTAGAATTATTAGTCCCAATAGTGGTAGTTCTGGTCTCAGTAGTTGTACTTCCTGAGCTAGTTGTCATAGTACTGGTCTCACTATCAGGCATAGTGGTCCTAGTAGTAATATTGCTGGTCCCGGTAGTAGTCCTTGTCCCAGTAGATGGAGTTCTGGTCCAGTGTCCATAATACTGGTCTCGCTATCAGTAATAATGGTCTCAGTAGTTCTGGTGCAGTGTCCGTAGTATTGGTCTCATTATCAATAATACTGGTCTTGATGGTAGTAGTTCTGGTCCTATAAGTCATAGTTCTGGTTCCAGTAGTCATTGCACTGTTCTAAGTATCAGGAATAGTCAGTTATTTCTTGGATATGTTGGTGTGTTTGTCACGGTAGTTGTCATTCTTGTCTCAGTAGTACTAATACTACTGGTCCCAGTCATAGCAGTAGAACAGTTCAGGATCAGGAGTCTCGCTCTGTAATAGGTCAGTTTTTTCTTGTATTTGTTTGTGACTAGAGTTTTTGATTGGTCCTCAGCTTCGAGGGCCACTTCATCTCTGATTGGCTCTCCAGGAATCACAGTGTCCCCCAAAGCCAATGGAGGTACACAGACAGGTAGAGCTCATTACTGCAGTAACACTGCTTCTGGCTGCAGTAGTACTGTAGTAGTACTGCTCTGTGATTGCCACAGCTCTGAATGCTTCATATGATTCAGCTTGTCTGGGAATGCTGTGTTCTGATTGGCTTAAGGGGCTCTGCATCATTTAGACGCATCTGGACTTGACTGTGTTCATTTCTGTCCAATCAGTTCTTCTGTTTCTGCTGATGTAATCATGTAGTCAGACCTCTGTCCTCTCATCAGTAAGATGATCAGATAGAATTTAACTGTATGTATGACAGGTTTATAAGTTATGACCACACAGGTAAAAACAAACCAGCTGTTTTCATCACTTAGACATCACTTCATCATAAAATATGGAGAGAAAACGTCACTATCAAGTTTCAGCATCTTAAAAATATGTCAGCTCGGCCCCTCAGCAGGTGACTCGTGGCTTCAGCTCTCTGTGTCCAGATTTAGCTCTGCCTCTTTCTAGATGACTTTTGCAGTTTTTCTGTGAGGTCGAGAGGAAAGAGGTCTGACTGTTTAAGGGTCATGTTAACATTATTTGTATTGTTAGCATAATTAGCATTACTAGACTTTTTTTGTTTTTGTGAAAATTGTTAACATTGTTATGTTGCAGAAATAACTTTGTTAGCTTTGTTAACAAGCAATGTGATGCCAGGTATAACAGGTCATATTATACGTGTGTGTACAATGAAAATATAATAATAATGACTTCATGGTGGTTCTGAATGCTCATTGGCCCAGGCTGCCTTGCATGCCCCCTGAGCTCTGATTGGCTGAACATGCCGTTGTCTTGGCAACGAGCAGCTGTGATGCTTTGCTGTGGATGAACATGAGGACTCTCTGTGGTTGTTGACATCATAGCTAGTGTGTGTGTGTGTGTGTGTGTGTGTGTGTGCGTGCGTGTGTGTGTGTGTGTAGATATGGGTACAGGGCTGTATGGAGCATCTAAAGTCATTGCTGTCAGTGACCTCATCACCACGGTAACACCCGAGAGGAGGACGGAGGAGAGGAAGGCTGAGCAAGGTACAGAAAACAACCAATCTGACCAGACATGTTACACCAGGCGACTGAAATTGTGAAGCTCACACCTCCTTCTGTCTCCTCCTCTCCTTGTCTCCTGTCTCCTAGTTAAGGAGGTGCTGGTGTTGGAGGAGGCGGTACAGGAGAGGATGGAGGTGGATAAAGAGGAGATACAGCAGGATGAGAAAGAAGAAGAGGAGATCAGAGAAACTGAGATTTCTCAACAGAGTCCTCCAACTCCTCAGAAACATGACACCAAGGTAACAAACACCTGTCTTACCTGTCACTTTTCTCACCTGTCTTACCTGTATCTGTCTCTCTTGTCTTACCTGTCTCACTTGAAACAGCCAATCTTTGCTGACTCAAAACACTTTCTTTAACAAATACAAATGTTAAAGATATGATAGTTAGAATCTGATCACTGATTGTTGTGAATTCAGACTGAAGACGAAATTAACCTTCATGTGTTTGTTTGTGTGTTCAGACTGAGCTGACTGATACAGCTGTGGACGGAGACTTGACAGCGACTGAGGTATTGCTGATCTGTAGAGTGAAGCTGCTTTCAGACAGCATCAGTTACCTCTGATCCCACCAGCCTATATTCACCACCACAGGCCCATAATCTCATCACACAGCTAACAGAGCAGGTTACAGTTTAAGACAATATGACATGATTAATAAAGCTAACTGATATCATAAATGTTGTTTATTGTCCCAGAACGGATCATCAGACTGAAGCTGATGTTTCTCTGCAGGTGAAGACGTGAATCATTCAGTGATATTTAAAATCTGCTCCTTTATCTTTCCCTCACTGTAGTTTCTGTGGTTGTGTTTACATTGAAAACAATGTAGGCAGCCACTCATTGTCTGAAAGCACCGTAATATTAAACTACTTTGTAGATAAATAGGAAAACCCTTCTAATATGAGCCTGTCCGTCTCTCTGCCAGTCTGATCAGGATGAAGACTTGAAAACTCAGGTAAGACTGCTAGCAGTATTCTTGATGTTGTGATCTCCTCTCCTGATAGACACTCAGTGTTTGTCTCTGCTGCTGATCTTCAGGAGACGATGGGGAGTCCAGAGGAGGAGCAGAAACCTCAGAGCACCATCAGTGCTCTCAGACGCTCCTTCCTAGAGGGAGGAGCAGGAGGAGGAGGAGGAGGAGGAGGAGGAATGACAGAGTGGGAGAAACGTCTTGCCTCATCACCTCTGCGACGAGTTGACGACTCCCCGATGATTGAACCGCTGGAACCAGATGAGGTGAGAATAGAGGAGCCTCTCTAATTATCTGAAACAGACTAGCATCTGCTGGTGATTAAATCTAATCCACCCCCTCACACAGAGGTGCAGGTTCACTGATATAACATGTGAACTAACCACAAACACTCGACACAACTCTTCTGTTGAGCCGTGACTTTTTGCAAGCAATGTCTGTGGGTTCATGGGATACGCTGTGCATTAAAGGCAGCTAAAAATAAATCTTGAATGAGAAGAAAAATTCCAATCCTAATCTAAATATGTGAATCACATACCTTTGGACAAAGGCTCTATTCTCCAGTACCTTAATTATAAGTGTTGTTACAAATGTCAGTGGGGTTTGAGATTTCTTGTTTATGGGACAGAACTAAGGGTTCTGAGTCTGTCCATTTATAGACTGTCTGTGTGTCCCTCTGTCTGTCTCACAGGCCCTCCCACTGGACAGCAGCACAACAGCGGTAGGTCCACTGAGCAGTTGGCAATCAAACACAAACATTATCAGCCACCTAAACCACACCGGTGTTACTGACCTCAGCTCTCCTTCTCACCTGTCACATGATTGGTTAATCAGTCAGTGTGTGTGTGTGTGTGTGTGTTTGATGTTGCTCACCTGTGCACTCCAGGAGGGCGGGGTCATAACAAACCAAGCTCCCCCTCAGCCAATCAGAGAGAAGAGCTACACTGTGGGGCGAAGCTACGACACCGCCTCCGGCAGGGTCATCACCATGACAACCAGGGATGACAGCGCCGATGTTACTGTGACAACAGGGAGTATTGAAATGGGCAGGCAGGTCAGAATCATCCCACTGTCCACCACTGATGCTGTCATCACAGGGGGACCGTTAATGACAATTCGTGAGGTGAAGACACCTACCTCACCTTTAGAGCTGCCACCAGGCATGTGTGACATGATCAGTAATGTCAATAGTGGGGATGACAACAGAGAAGGCAAAGTCAGAAGTCTGGACCTCCTTGTGGGTGGAGCCACTGTGATCTCACCTTTGACCCCTGTCCTTCCTCCTAAATCCCCTCTGGATGAGCTAAACCTAAGCTCTGCTCCCTCGCCAGGTCACCTGACAACCAGGACGTCACCCTCCATGGTCAGAGTGGTACGCTAATTGGCTGGTTGGTGGTCAGCATGGAAACAAGCATGAGGAGATAACACAATGACCCGGCAGTGACACATTAACCCCTGCAGCGCTGAAACAAGAAATATGGCTGAACAATGGCTCGCCTGAGCCAGTTCAAACTGAACACCTCAGCTCCAAAAAACTGTAGGAAGCTGATCAACCAGGTGGTAATCAGGTGTGACATGTTGGTCATCTGAATACTTTCAGCCCTTTAATCCTGAGATGTTTTAGAAAATCCTGAATAGCTGTAGGGATTTTTCTGTCAGAAGTTTCATCATGATCAGTGAGAATCAGAATCTGTTGAAAAGGCACTCCAACATCCTGTTCCGCTATTTGACCATGATTTGTAGTTCTGTGTATCCAGCAGGAGGCAGTGTGGAGCTGCAGTGTTCAGTTTAAACTCCCCTCAGCTTCTCCCTTTGCCTCCTCCCAGAAGCCATTTTGTTTCTCTTCCTCCTCAGATCAAAATGGTGCGAAGGGAGCGACATCAGATGTTCTTTATGTTTTTGTTTTCTTCTGTTTTCTGGGTTCATTTATCCAGTGTTCATCATGGGTTTTTCGGTGGCTGCTGGGGTCGGGGGGGCTTATTTCTGTTTTACTGTGCATCAGTTCCTGCTGGTTGACCCTTGTTTTGATTGTTACTTTGGCTTTCTGGTGCCTTTCTCATTGTTTGAAGCCTTCAGGGTTTTTACCACCAGAGGTGTGGAAGTCACCTGTTCATTTGGATCAGTACAACATAATCAGGGCTGGCAGAAGGTAAAAGAGTGATTATAGTAATAGCAAGTATTGTTCAAAGATACAGAGTTTTATAATGCCAGATAGGCGGAAGCTGGCATTCTCCCTGACAATTACCTCATTCATAGTGGAGATAGTTTATTGCTTATCATAAAGAATAGCAGACGAGTCAGATGGCCTTAAGGGGAGGAACAGGATGCCCTGTCTCTCTCTGATATTCGCAGCCTGTGTCAGACAAGTAGCACGGGGTGATCAAAAGGTCATGAGCATAAAGGATAAGAATTTCTCCAACAGTCTCTAAGGGTGAGCCTGAAACTCTTTTCAGGTTTACCTTGTATTCACAATCTCATTCTTTCGGTCACTGCCTAAAGCTCATAACCAGAGGTGATGGCTAGAACATGGATTGACTTGTAAATCAAAAGCTTTGCCTTCCAGCTCAGCTATCTCTTCATCACGGTCAACGGTCAGGTACAACACCCACAATACTGATGACACTGCACCATCTCACACTCCATTTTGCCCTCACTCATGAACGAAATCCAAAGACACTTGAACTCCTTTGCTAAGGGCAGTAACTTACTCCCAAATCAGAGAGAGCAATCCACCATTTCCGGCAGAGAACCATAACCATAGCCTCAGATTTCGTAGCAAGGGGCAACAACCACTAGAAACATGTCTGACTGTTCCTGCACAAGCTGTGGTTCCTTCCCTAACAAACAAGCAATGTTCCACTTCCCTAGCACTAGTCTGTAATGCCAGGGGTCAGCATGCCTAGGTCCCTACTGTTGGCTGCTGCCTGGCTTGCAATACACCTGACCCCAATACCTCTCAACAACACACCTCTCAAACTATACTAGCTCACAAATCCCTCCACCTCATTAAGGTGGCAATTCTTCAAGAAAAATAGTTTTCCATTCTTTATTTGAACTGTTACAACTACGTTATTAAAAACTGGGGGGATTTCAAACCTCCAGTTGGTTTTCCCCTTTTGTTTGGCTTTTTTTCACACAGAAATAAATTTGAGTGAACCAAACTGCATCAATAAAAGTCATATGAGATCTCTCTCACCTCTCATTGCCCAAATGTGTCTGGGCCAGGAAAGTGAACACAGGAAGAAGGTCCTGAAGAAGCTCCAATGTGCTTAAATATCAAGAAGTTATTCGTAAGGATCCCTTTAGGTCACAGAGGAAGACACTTGATCACACTAAGTCACAGAAGAACGCAGTAGGTCACACTAGAACACATTTGATCACAGTAGTTCACAGTAGAACACATTAGGTCACAGTTGATCATACTAGATCACAGTGGATAACATTAGATGACACTAGGTAGAACACAGTAGAACACAGAGGAGCACAGAAGATCTCACTAAGCCACAGTAGATCGCAGTAGAAACTATAAGAGAAGGATGTTGTCAATGGAAAAGTGTAAAACCTGTTTCAAATCACACTAAGTTACTGTAGCTTACCAGCTAACAACAAATACTCGTTAGTAATTATTGAGTAATTACTAACAAGTCTATGCTTCACACTCTACCAGACCACACCCCTTTGATCACTCCCTCTATGGCCACGCCCCCTGCATGTCTGCAGTCTGGCCGTTAATTTCTACTGATAATCGAAACAAAAGTTTTCATTTATTATTACTTAAATCGCTGAAGAAAAATGTGGCAGAGATTCAACGTTTCTGGCTCTTGTCTAGCTGTCTGTCTTTCTAATCTTTGTTTGTATGCTTGATTGATTGTTTTGTGTGTGTGTGTGTGTGTGTGTGTGTGTGCAGCCTAAACCTACATTCGATGAAATGTCTCCTGAGCTGACTGCTCTGCTGAGGTCGGCCAGAGAACAAAAAACCTTCAGAGAACACAACCTGCTGAAGGTGCCTGTCTACCTGTCTGTTTACCTGTCTGTCTGTCTACCTGTCTGTTTACCTGTCTGTCTGTCCACCTGTCTGTCTGTATGAAAGGCACAGTTGCATTTGAAATAGTGAAATTTTGCAGTGAGTGCATTTCATTTCAATGGAATAAGCATTAGCAGTGGATTCACTGGCAGTTGTGAAGTACATCTGCCCATTTTTTTCCGCCTTTGACACATACATTTGTTTACCAATAGCAAAATATTTTGACAGAGCTAATGTTTGAGAGTTGGTCCAAAATGTAGAAAGCTGGCATAGCTTACTTTTCCATGAATGACTTGAGTTATTTTCCCTCTAAAGTAACTCTTTCTCAAATTAACAGATAAAATATTCTGAGAACCTGCGTCAGGTGCTATGTTCTCAGCCAGGTAGTATTTTAACTGTCAGCTCTCAAGACACAGCAGTTCACCAACTAGCCCTAAGAGAAGCCACTATGTCATACCCAAGCACATATATGTTAATGCAATGTATTAGTGATGTAATCCAAATGTTTCAGAAAGATGTAGTATTTGGATTGTTAGCTCACTGGCCCATCATTGCAGAGACTTTAGCGACATATCGCTGCTCTCTCCACGACTTCAGGCTGAAGCTAATACATCATCCCAACGACCCTTGTCCTCTGTCCTACATTTTGCAGGTGCCACACAAAACTTTTTAGTTTTGTTGCAGCATAAGGCAGTCTGTTTATAGGCACATGAAATTACTTGAAAACATTTAATAATTACTTCAAATGTTTAGATAGTAAGATAAATAATTCATCACATAATTACTTATCTAAACAGATTATGTATAGATACACACACACACACAGACACACACTCACCCTCAGAGAGCTGTCACCTTGTGTATCTGGGCGAATGGGATGGTATAACTAACTGATGACATCAACACAGTGCAATCTACAACAACGGTAAACACATTAGCCATCAGTATTCATCTCTGGAGACATCTGGAGGATCACAAATTTATTCTACTCTGTGTCCTCTGGCCTTTTGCTGCTCAGACTTGGTCGTACCCTCCTGAATGTGGCTTTGAATAATGACATAGAATTAACTGTAGGAAAATTGTGTGGTCATATTTCAGACCTGTTAATGAAATGTGTTAGTGGATTTTATAGTCAGCCAAACCCTTTTGTCCAGCAGACTCTCCTTCCCATCTGCACACACACAAGCACATATACCCCACACATAAATGCAAAACGTAGAATATAAGGAATGGCAACTGCCATGAGTGCAAATGAGTCTTTGTTGCACTGACTGCTCTCACAAACAACACACATAGTTCCTTGATGGAGTCTACAGCCTGCAGGGAGTCCTGGTTCTTCTTTTAGCCACTGTCCTTCTTTTTAACCTCTGCCTGCTTAGACTTCAGCTCAGTCTGGCCATACTTCAGGGTCATTTTGGGCCTGGACAGAAAGAAGGAGGACACTTTGTTTGAAATCTATAAAACTATTACAAGACTATTACATAGACAGAGATGAAGTTTGTAAAAGGGAAACTCCTATTTTTGAAAAATGTGGACAAATATTTTTGGAACTGGTCCAGTACTGAATGAAAGCGCTTCAGTCGGCAGCCATGAAACAGGCTGCAATGAAATCAGAGGCAATTGCACCTGTTGATGAATGTCCAGTAAAGTGCTTGTTTTTGCCACTGACAGGCTCAGATTGCTATTCTAAGTTTCTGACAATGAAAGTAAACACAGGACCTATCTGTCTATACTAGACTGAATCATTTCGGGAGTCAGTACCTGTTGTACATTTCCCCATAATGGGATGAATAATGGAATATCTTATCACAGTGACGATTTGTTGAGTCTCCCATGTTGTGGCTGTGAGCAATTAGGTTATTTTCCTCATCGTTGACTTCACTTGAGTGACTGATGACCCGCCTACTAATGCAGCTGAAGAAAAGTGAAAATACAGTGAGTGAGAAGCAAGTTAATAGAATAAGAGAAAAACAAACTGCTTACAGGTGATGATATTTTTCTCCTTCTGTTGCTGTTGTAAACATTCTGTGGCCTTTTTCTTGTATCCACTGGTGGGATCTCACCTCGTTGTTTCATTTGTATTAGCGTCACTGAGTAGCATGGTAATCTTGGTGTGGTAGTCCTCTGTGTCTAGAACAACCATGCATCTTCCTTTATCAGCCGGTACAATGGTGGTGTTTTGGTTCTTGCATAGTGATAACATAGCCTTCCTTTCCTGAATGGTGAGGTTAGAAGGGGGAGCCTTTGTGTTGGAAAGGGCCACTGATACCTTCAGCCTGAGCTGTTCTGCCTTTGTTTCTGTTAAGTTGCTAAACCTAATTCTACATGTATATAGTCCATTAAAATCTCAACTGCACTTATTCCCATCAAATGGTTCTTTCATGTTATCTTAAAAGAAGAAAATGTGCAAAATATCTAGATTTTAAGCTAAAAAGGAGACTAGGCAGATAAATGAAAGCAGTACAAAAACACAATGTTTAGCCTGGGACTGAAAGTAGGTGTATGAACAGGTGGTACTGGAGCCGAGCAGAAGTAAGTTGACAATCCTGAACATATTCATGTTGATTGGTGGATACTTTCACAACCAGAGGTCTGCAGAATGATATTACCACACTGCAGAATGATACCAGTGAAACAAAAAGATTCAGTGGGCCTCCAGTCCGGCAGACATCTAATAGAGGTCTGGCAACCTTAATTAAATGGTGCACTAGAAATAGGTGGAGGTATAGGTGGCGCTGAAGTAGAGGAGAGATTGGTGTGTCTTCTCTTGTTTCTCCTCTCTGGCTCACTTTCAGAGTGTGTATTACCAAAGATGTGTCTAACAAACAGAGCAAAACACCCCAAGGCCTAGTTGTGGCAGCTAATAAAAAGCATAAACATGAAATAACTAACATCATCCCAGCTAAAATACTAGCAGATGTCTATTTGATGGTATTAGCAAGCTTAAATTAGGAAGTCAAAACCATCTGAAATGATGTTAAAAAGCATTTAACTACATTAAATACTGTTCGACCACAACATAGTTTGCCTTTCTGTTACAAGTTCTTTCCAAGCTTAGGATGAAATGCTGCCCTCTGCCTATGGTTTCTCCCTGGTCCGGTCTAAACCGGTTTGAATGAAAAGAAGAAAAGCAATTGGTGTGCTTGATTAAACCGAGATGACATCAATTACATCAATTTTTATGTTGTTGCAATGAAAAGGTTCAACAAATCACTCAATAACACAGTCACAGACACTCAATAGACAACACCGATCCACTGTTGATGTCGCGACCTTGTGCAGACATCACAGCAATGTATATGTGCTTACTGGGTATGCATATTGTGCACATTCAGCAAGTTTTACTAGTTAAAGTGGGATCAATGACAAGAAATCACACAGCTGAATTTATAACTTGTTCTTGTTTTCACTGCTTCCTCACTCTTTTAACCCAAACCAGAGTTAAGTCATGTGAGTGGAGATCACCATGTACAGGACTAATTCAGTGCTTTTGTTTATTTTAGATGAACACTAAAATTGACAAAATTAACAAAGAATAAAACAAAAGTATCTTGTTAACCTATTTTATGGTTTTTAAAGGTCCAGTGTGTAGGATTTAGGGGGATCTTTTGACAGGAATGTAATGTAATATTCATAATTATGTTTTCATAAGTATATAATTCTGTGAAAAAAAAGAATTGTTGTGTTTTTGCATTTGATTGAGCCCTTTATATCTACAGAGGGAGCATGTCCTCTTCCACAGACTCCACCATGTTTCTACAGTAGCCCAACACAGACAAACCAACCAGTGACTCATACATTGAAGTGAAGGCCACCATAGGCTCCTACACACTTGGAAAGGGAAGGGTGAGCGGAGGGTTATTCAGTTGGTTGCAATCTGCAGATCCTAAACACTGGACCTTTAAATCTTCTTACACAGTAGATCCATTACAGACACTTGGCAAGTAATTTAACAATGTCGTGCTCCAACACCATCCTTGAGACATGATGTTTTGATATTCAGATTGTCATGTTGATTCAAAAGCACATTGTTATGAAAATGGAAATTCAGGTGGTCAATGTTGAAATATATTATTACTCCATTTGTTGTTTTCACTGTGTAAGTTTATATGTTCAATGTGATCTATTTCTGAGGAGGATCTACAGTAAAATGCTATAAATCTGCTGTATTTTAACTGTTTTTAGATAAATGAGAACTGGTCGACTATTAGATAAACCCTGGTGAATATGATGACTCTGTATGTGTGAAACCCTGAGTGGTCACTGATTTCTGTCCCAGCCCCCTCACACCTGTACACCTGATTAATTTGTCCTTTTTCTCTCAACTTTCCTTTCAGACGTCAGAGAAGGTGGAGACGGTCTTTTTGATGACTGACTCATGTGACCAGGACCAGCAAATAGCGGACCAGCCTCAGGTAGCCACAGGAAAGCTTGTGGGCCCACCCCCGGTTAACCCCCCGCCCCCTCCACCAGGGGCCTGCATGACGCATGCTGATGATGTCACAGAGGAATGGACCAGTGATGATGGCCGTAACAATGCTAATGATGCTAACCAGGCTAATAGTCCAGCAAATAAACATGAGGTCAGTGATGATGATGTCAGCGATGATGAGCTGAGTAGCCAGGTTAGTGATGACGATGCTAGTGATGCTAGTGAAGATGCTATCAGTGTGTTAGCGCAGGCAGCAGTGGAGGAAGCCATGGAGGCTGCAGTTAGACAGACTCAGAGCCCAGGCGCTAATGATGCTAATCAAGATAGCAGTAATGCTAACTTTGCAGTTAGCCGCAGTGACCAGGAGCTGATAAGCATGGAGGTTAACAACAGCCCTAGCACCAAACCCCTTTCTGTTCTGGGCTCTCGACCCACTGGGAGTCCATCTCAGCGTTACCGTGGTGAAGAGGACTGTGATGATTCTGAAGAGGACGAGGGAGGGTGGCGGTTTGAAGAAAACTCCCCTCCTCCCTCCTTACCCCACCCTACCTCCAGGTGTTCCCCCTGCTCGGCCAATCGGACACAGCCATCCAACCACAGTGATGACGATAATGATGAGTCTGAACCTCTGCAGAAGGTAACATCTGAGACAGAAACCGGCCTAAGTTAAACCTGCCCCAGTGAAACCAACTCCAACTAAAGCCACTCCAGTGATAGAATTACCCCTGTGGCCCATGCCCCAGCTGAACCTGCCCCAGTGACCCCTGTCCCAGGGAAACCTGCCCCAGTGACCCCTGTCCCAGGGAAACCTGCCCCAGTGACTCATGCCCCCGTAATCCTTGACCCAGTGACTCCTGCCCCATCTGCTGGTGATATGAAGGCAGTGCACCAAACCTGCAGACTGCAGAGTATTAAGTCTTTATAAACAGAGCAAAAGACTGTATATTTTTGAGTTTATAAATATATGAATGTTCTTTTTGTTACTGACAGGAGGTCCCAGTGATGAGGAAGACTCTCACCTATGAAGTTCCAGGGGTGAGGACAGTCTTTGTGTGTGTTGTTATTCATAATATAAGACAGGTTTTACTACCATTCATGATAGATGACAAAAAATTACTAAACTGATTAATTTGTTGAATTCAGTCTGTATGTACCTCTTATAGAAAGACAAAACGAGAATACCACAAGCTGCCACCAGAACAAATCTGGAGTAAATTTAATTAAAAAAGTACCTCAGCTAATAATATGTTTCAAAAATGTATGTGTATATCAAAATATTCTTTATCTGTGTAATGCTCAGCTCATAATTTTTCAGACTGTTTTCTAACTGCAGAGTTACAAAATGCCTGCAGGCTTCACCAGCATCTGTTTCACAGGCAAACACATAAAATACCAAATTAATATTATTCATAACTAATGTTAGTTAGTTAGTGAGTATTGATTAAATGACAAATGTTAATGTTTGTGTGATTCAGAGCCGAGTGGACTCTGATCCTCCTGCAGGTTTGCTGCTGAGCTCCCAGACCTTCACTGCAGAGACCTCCAACACCACCACCACCACACACATCACCAAGGTACATCCAGTCAACATGGTAACACACACTTCACCACAATCACACAAACTGCTACACAGTCAATCATACATGTTGCAGTAACTCTCTACCAGAGATAGTGCAGTTTGACACGAAATAGAACTGAAGAGACAATCAGACAGACAGGAGATCCAGCAAAAGAATAGAATAGAATAGTCTTGTCATCTACACAGCAATTGTACAACAAAATTAGTGGGAACATTTTTCCCATAGTGCAAAAATACAGAATACAAAATACATAATTATATAAGCAAAGAAGTTTCATTAAATTAAATTCTACTATCTGACTTTCTCTGTCTCTGGCTTTCTCCTCAGACGGTAAAAGGAGGAATTTCAGAAACCAGAATCGAGAAGAGGATTGTGATTTCTGGAGACACAGAAATCGACCATGACCAGGTAACTGTCTAACTCATCACAATAAAATTTCATTGTTATTGAACTTTGAAAATGTTACTTGACAGAGAAAACAAACAAGATTAAAAAGGAAGAGATCTGGATTTACCTGGGACAGGCCTATACATACCTGGACTAACCTGGAACATCCTATAAATACCTGGATTAACCCAGGACAGACCTGGACCAGGATCTGGATCTAGACCAGGTTCTGACCCTCGTATCTCTCTTGAAGGCTCTGGCGGCGGCGCTCAGCGAGGCACGGCGTCAGCATCCTGAGCTGTCTGTCACACGAGTCGTCGTCCATAAAGAAACAGAGGTCTCGCCTGATCATGTGATTGATTAGTGACATCACAGGTAAACGGAAGGGTGGAGTAACAGGCTGGATTCCGATTGGCTGGCTGGTGCATGGCAGCATTCATAACATTGTGTTTGCATGTTTTACATAAGTGTTCAACCAGGAGAGACAAACACTGAGGAAGACAGGAGAAGACAGAAAGAGAGGGAAATCTTCTGATTGGATAAAATGTTTTGGAGGAACCACAGAGGACAGAAAGGTTCTATGGTGATTGGTTGGTGCCGAGTGTGACAAAATGATAAAAACTGAATCACTGAAAGTCAATGAATCTTATCATGTGGATCATTGATGAGTCATCAGAGTTTCTTATTTCAGTGGATGTTTTATTATGGCTGCAAAAAAGGCAACACATCACCAAACACTGAACTATTGACCATTAATGCTATGTTGACATGCTGTGTTAACATTAGTCGCTGTCCTCTCAAGTGTGACGTCATTTTACAGCCCAAATGAGGGAGTGTGGGCTACACATTTTATCATCATTCATATGATCCTTTATGTTTATCATCATATGTGGGCCTATTAGTCCATAATTAGTTTATTTGTGATGTGCACTCTATCAACACAAAACAGTCTGCAATCAATCATCTGATCCACTTACTCAAAACATATGCACTTGTTGCTGTGCAACACATTTGTAAGTGTACCCCCCCCCCCAAGAGGATGAAGAGGGAGTGAGACCTTGTCGCAGAGGTTACCCAGACCAGATTATTGTAGTTTATAAAAATGCAGTGTAGTGAGGATACAGACATTTCATATGCGAGACATATATAATGTGGACCTACCAACGTGTATAATCAATGATGATGTTAGATTCATGAACGAGTTGTTCTTTTTGAATGACTCTTAAAGTGGAATGAGTTTACTCAATTTGCAAGTTGACGTGAGTCCAAAATGCTGTTTCTATGTGGCGCATGTGCAGTTTGCCAGGTTAACTTCTGGCTCAGAGAGTTTCTCTGACAGACTCTCATTCACCCGTTAGCACAGCAGACACCTCCTGAGCCAAGGAACAAGTGAGCTGCCACTGTGACAGACTCTGGTTCACGACTCCATCTCAATCTGTGGAGTGCAATACGCTTAAACGTGATTAAATTAATACTCTGTCACACCTCCTTATTTTTGCAGAAGGTGTAGATGCCAGATCAATTTTATAATCAAAAACTATAACCAAATCACACATCCTGTTGTACCAATTGTCCACCAGTGTCTCCGTCCAGCAGCAGTAATAACAGTTAGCTTCTAGTTCAGTGGACTGAACAGTGAACATGGGTCTAACATGTTCACTGTTCAGTGCCCTGATGTCTCTGTCTTTGATTCGGTGGGACACTGTGCTACTTATGTGTGATACAGTCCACATCACAATCTAATGATGGACAAACGCATAACAATGAATAGATAAAAACAAAGCAAATCATCTTTCCCACAACAAATGCTTGAGTACTAACACTATAATTTCCGTACTGTTTTGAAAATATTTTTTTTGTTATCAATTTATGGTTTTTATAATAGCCTACCTGGTTTAAGGAGGTGCTGCAACCCCCTTTTTAAAAAAAGTCATGGAAATGTCTAAATGATAAAAAATGTTATGCCCTCATTTAGCACATAGATTGTAAAAGTGGCAGATAAAATTTCTCAGTGAAAAAAAGAGTTAATTTCACCCCTTCAACTTGTTTAATTTTTTAATAAATGTGGATTTTTTTTCAGGTTGGCAATGTCACCACCAGAGGATGACTCTGTCCCTCAGGATTTATAAAAGACAATTTTTTATTTAGTTTCACTTTTGCAGAGATGTCTTACTAATTTCACTGATTTTTCCCCATTTTTATGTAACCATAATGACACAGAGTTACACCATTTTATTCTATTCAATCTAGTCTTACAGCTGCTTCTGTCTCTCTTTCAGGACTGACTAGTCTAGACTACAGAGCCAACAAAGAAGTTTGCAGCGACACCCAGTATACATTAATGGAACTGAGGATTTACACACATACACACACGTACACATGCATGTACATTCACAGCAGCACCTGTCTGTCTGACCGGGGCCGAGGCCGGGGCCAATGGCTGAGTCAGTTTCAGACCAGTTAGCATTAGTTTGATTGTATAGTTAGATTTAGTTGAAAGCTTCACAATGGTATTTTCAGTCACATTTAAGACAACAAAGGACTCTGTTGTGTAGCTAAAGGAATAGAGTATTCATACAGCACAGGTGAGACACAGACGGGGGGGTGCTGCTGTGGCGCTATCAACATGTTCCCATAGCAACCAGATAACTAGAGCCGATCGACCTCAGATGAACTTTCATCACAAATTCACACCAAAACTTGACCCGTGGCTGCATTTACTCCCCCCCCAAAAAACCCACACACACATCTGACACCCTGACATCTGATTGGTTGGTGTATTTGCTCCTGTGTATGATGGGAGACAGCAGCTTTAAGAAACATTCAGCCAACACTTTGCATCAAATCTTTAATAATAACCCCTGACTTCATCTGTCTCAACTGGTAAGGTCACCTGACTCTGGATCTTTTATTCTGACAGTTTGGTGCATACTGTTTTCTGTCTAAAATGTAAAATAGCATGATTTCTAGCACTGTAGCCACTGACTGTATAGCAGCTAAAATCCAACTCTGTATTTACCCATAAAACAATAGTATTGTGCCATTCTCTCATTTTGCCATGGAAATCCACATTATAAATTATTTTATTCATCTATGTGCTCATTGGGTTTTTTGGCCTGTATTTTGTTGTCTTCTTTCTTATTTATTTATTTATTTATTTATTTATTTGTGATCTGTGCTTGTAATCCCAGACTAACTGATCACTCCCCCTGGTGTCATCTTACAGAATGACCACTCCCCCTGGTGTCATATAACAGACTGACCACTCCCTACTAAATAAATCCTGTTTTTTCTTTCTTTATGATAAATTCTATGATAAACTTACTGAATGTGTCTACCCACTAAACTCAAATAAAATGATAAATAAATGATCTGACTTTCTGTCTTCCTCTCTGTCAGCAGGAAAATGTTTAATGATTTTGGTTGAACAGTCAAAGCAGGGATGTGATGTTGAGATCCGGAACTAGAGTCAATCTGTAAATTCAATGTGCTGACTTACTTTCCAGCAGTTTGAAGAATGTTTTATTCAGTCTGCACACTGCCGGCTGTTATTCAAGTTAATCAGGTGATCATTTCTTACAGGTGAGTTCCTTTAGTTTTACTGGCTTCATTTTAGTGTCCTCACTCAGATCAGCTGACCATCAGGAACAATGGTCAGTAATCAGAGCAAGAGTTAGTTTGACACACCAGGTTTGACTGCCAGACCTACATTACCCAGCCACAGATCTAGCCACAGTCTCTGAAGCTGTTTTTGTGGATATATTACAAAACCTGGATAACATGTTTCAAATGGCACTCCATTTATTCTTATCAAAATCGCTCATGGGTGCATTCCAGCACTTTTGAGAACTCCTGTTGGCTCCCAGCACACATGAAGAGCATAGTTATTGAACCTAATGGATGAAAGTCTGAAAGTAAAATAGTCATTTCAGACTTGTTGCGATGTGTTTGTGTGATCATTATTTCACAGCTGTTCCTTTTGTAATGGTCTTTTTGGGCCAATGTGAGTCACATGATCCTGTAATACCGACTGTGGCCACTACACCAAAATTACCTCTCAGCCAAGAGCTGCTGCTGCTGCTGGGGGGTTGCTGGCTGACATGAACTGTCTTGTGTCTGTCTTCTGTTTTGTCAGAGCTACACTCTTTGTGATCAACAAATTAGTTCTGGTGCAGCTGTGATTTGTGTTCAGTTATAAATACAACAATACAATAAATAGGCAGACAGATAGGCAGATAGACAGACATTCAGGGATGAATCCTGGAAGCCATCAGTGCAGCTGATGTAAAAAGGATGAAGTTTGATCGCATTGTTGAGAGAGCAGCTTCTCTGATTGTTCTTTAATGAATCTGATGTTTGGAAACTGAATGAATGAGCATGAGAAGTTTGAATAAATCCTTTTTCAGATGATCTTTAATAATTCATGTAGAAACAGGTCAAAGTTAGAGATGAAGAACAGAAAGTCACAGTGATGCTGGAAATGAAAATAATCAGCTGCTTCTAATAGAAGGGAATGTTTCAGACTACAGACTCATCTTAACTTTCACAGGAACAACATTAATAATTCTTTCCCATGGAGAAACATTTAAACTGTTGGTGTCTGAGGACCAATCAGAGCAGGTATGGGCATTGCTAGGCAACAGGACACGAGTTAGGTGTGACACCCAACAGGAAGTGGGCAGAGCTCAGGTCCAGAGAGTCACTCAGGTGAGACTTAATGAGCTGCACGTTCCTCAGACAACCTCTGAACCTGGAGCTGATCGACAGGCAGTTCTGCTTCACACCAACTGAGAAAGAGAGAGACGTGGGGAGAAAGACAGGTAGACAAACAGGTTACAAACAGTCATGAACACACATCATACTGTTTTTATTTACACTTGAATGACTGAGTTCAGCGTTGTTGCTCACCTGGAAAGCCTCCCAGGTATACAGGGTTGTTGGTCTCAGCAGAGGTGGATTGTGGGTAAGGGTTGGGTGTAGTGTAACTCCGCCCATTTACATTCAAACTCAGGGCATGTTTGGTTTTTCTGGCCAGCAGGCGGTGCCACTGTCCATCACACAACATCTGTCCAACCGAATGCACTGAGACTCGACCCGCCCCGTTATTCACATTAAACACCACCTGAGGAAAAACACAGGCCAATTATTCTACACGTAGTCGTTACATTAACAGGTTACACACATGTAAGTCTCTGCTTACCTGTCCATTGATCATCTCTAGTCCAATGGCATCAACTTTCGCACTGCTGATTCCCAGAAACACTCCTTCTGATTGGCTTGTTCGAAACTCCAGAGATACTGACACATCAGAGCCAACCTTATAACCATCACGCACTGAACACACACACACACACACACGCACGCACACACACACACAAAGAAACACACACAGTTTAATACTCTCATTACACCTGATCACCTGATATACCTGATATATTGTCTTGCTTAAATTTTGACTCACTGAGGGTGGCGTATCCACTGCCATTAAAGTAACTTCCTGTCTGGTCATTGGTGAAACAGGAAGTGACATCATGATGCGATGCTGGCTTGGACAAATCCAACATGGCTCCATTCAGACTGACAGAGTGAACACAACCTGAAAAACTGCTGCTGACCTGAGAGACGGAGAGAAGAGCAATTCAGGATCCATGGTACAAACACAGGTAGTGCAGGTGTGGTAGTCACTGTGTCACTAACTAAGTCAGAAACACCTGGTTCATTAAATCATAGGGCTGTTTTACTATTCGGTCTGACTGACAGCATCAGTACTGAAAATTCAGGTGATGTGTTGAAATGATACTCAGGTGAGGTGAGAATGGTAAACATTTAATATAGAGATGAAGTAAAATCTTCATCTGTAAGTGTCAGGGAACATTTTCACCTCTGTAAAAATTTAAATCCTGTATACTTGTCATGTAACCGTTGGATAAAGATTATTATCTTACATTAATCCTCCTGGTAGTGTGTGTGTGTGGCAGTCCTCCCAGGTAAAGTCTGTTGTCCACGTCCAGCTGATTTCCTTTAACTGACACAGAGTCCTGACTTGAACCGTCGACCGACACCGACAACGACCGCCGACTAACCTCAGCACTCACCTGTGAGAGGGTTAGGGAGAGGGTTAATAATCAACAGCTAAATAATAACCCCTGACTTCATCTGTCTCAACTGAGGGTTAATAATCAACAGCTAAAGAAACATCAACTGCCTCGGATTCCATCATTAACATCATTAGCCACTTTGTTTGTATTTATTTTTGAGTAGCCACTTTATTTGTATTTATTTTCGAGTACTGTACTTCAATTTGCCTGTTCTGCAAGCTGCTGTAACAAGTAAATTTCCCCTGAGGGGGATAAATAAAAGCTATCTTATCTTATCTTATCTTATCTTATCTATCTTATCTTATCTTATCTTAGACTCCTCCTGCAAGTTTCTGTTCAGGTGAACACCCTGTTATAACACCTGACAGTGTGACATCATCACCTGTATATGATGTTGTCTGTCTCTGTGACATCTCATTGATTTGACCCATTTCAGTCCTTTAGGTGGTTAGGATGTTATTTAGCACCTGTCATCACTTCAAACTGTTCTCTCTTTAATTCTGTCACAGTACTGTTTGGGGATGTTACAGTACAATTTGTAATTAACTCTTTTCACTCACGAATTGAAACGAAGCTGTACAGGTGTCAGTTATTTTAATGATCAAATCTCTTGAACAGGTGACATTCATCAGGCTGAAACAAACAATTTCTCTTGCTGAGTCTGACTATGAGCAAAGTCAAAGATATTTTGGAGAAGAAAACCACAATGTTCTTGCTTGAGGATGAACACGTTTGTGATTGTTTTTTCAACTGCTGTTTCCAGGAAGAACCTTTCAATGTCAAATTTCAAGTTCCAAGAAAGAAAAAAATGGAATTGTGAACATCTACAATTCATTGACAACTGGGCAACTTCATCTGCTGAGGAAGATCATGTGATATGATCAAAAGCTCTGGACTGTTTTATCAATTGATGTTCAACCACAAATTCAGTGTCTGTATTGATGTTTGTGGTGATGCGGTGCTTTGAATCAAATTCCATTTCTAAAACTTTATTATTTTAGTTTATATTGTGCTCAGATGAAGGGGGGCCTTCGGGGGGGCCCACAGCCTAATAGGCAAATCCAGCCATGGTGTTAGTAACACATGACGTCATCACAGTGTTTAATGAGTGTAACTGAGACTCACAGTGTCTGTGTATGTTAAAGCGTATTAACTCACAGTGTGCCACTCTCCGTCATTAATGGTGACAGATGAGGAGATGGAGACGGAGCCTTTCCCCAGATCAGCTGACATCATCAGTCTGCCCCTCATCAGTCTTAGGACAACAAAGTCCATCTGTTTGGAGTCAGAGAGGAGGAGGATCAACCCATCCAGAGCTCTGGTGCGAACTGATAACCTCATCGACACACTAAGGACAAGGAGAGACACAACACAGCAGAGTCAGAGATGTACTTGTGTCCGCCCCCCCCCTCTGTCCTATTGTCATGGAAACTCACCTTCTTCTGACAGTGTTGGGGTTGATGATGAAGGTCATGTGGCTGTGTTTGGATGAACCAAACTGAGCTGCTGAGGGCAGGAAGGTTGGCTCCATCTCTGACACACACTGCGTCACACACAGATTAATAATTGTCAGTGACCAATAATCAATGACACCAAAAAATTAACAAACACTGACCAATAATAACACTAATCAATAATCATTAAATACTGACCACTAGCCAAAAAATCTGTCATCATTTACAAACATAATGATGACCATGATCACTATTTAGAAATGAAGTATTCATTACATATCGACTATATTTAGTAAAAGACATATTGATTACAGTTAGTGCTCCCGGTGTCAGGGCGCTCAGGTGTGTAGGCAGCACTACAGGCAAGTGGGCAGGGTCATGAGTTGGTTCTACGTCTTGGTCATCAGGAAGCACGGCGCCTCCGACTCTCTCTTCCAATAGGCAGCTGTTCAGTTCTGCCCCCTCATACCTCACAGCTCCTGATAGGTCTACGAGCCTGGTGGGAGCAGTTGAAACAGTTTACCAATCAGAGAGACAGAAACCTGTGTGTGTGTGTGTGTGTGTGTGTGTGTGTGTGTGTGTGTGACAGAGAGAGAGAGAGAGAGAGAGAGAGACTTACACTCCTCCCACCACCAGGTGTTGGATGCAGCCTCTGAACCACCTGGACACATCCTGTATTCTCGCTGGCAGTCGAGACACCTCCCCTGATGGCAGCCCACCAATGAAGAAAGACGCTGGAGACAAACGTGAAAATCCGCCTGGCAATAGAGAAATGGACTTCATGTGTTCCTCATCCACCTGCATGGACAGAAACCTGGGGGATAGACAGGTAATATATTATTTAATACTTTCAATGAGTCAGTTAGTCAGGTAAGACAGGTGAGGCAGGTGTTTGTTACCATAGAAACACCTACTTCCTGTTAAAGGTGATGATCACAGAATGTTTTGTTCCATCACTGAAAGATCCTCCATCAGGTTTGACCACCATCACCCTCCGGGTAGCCCCGCCCACCTCACCAAGCTCCGCCTCCAACACGCCCGTGACCAGGTGGACAGACAGGAAGTGCTGCATACACACAAACAGAAAATAATAATGGTCACATCATGGTAACAATAATACTTGGTGCACAGGTTTGTCACACGTCTGTCTGTCTCACCTGCTTCTGTGCTCGGTTGTCACTGAAGGCAGCTAGCAGGACTCCTGATTGGTTGTTGGTGGAGAAGGAGAAGAGAAGCTCTGCCTCCTGACTGAGTGACCGAGGAGCGATCTCAACGAAACCTCCCGCCAACACCGATATACTCCGCACCGCCTGAGCATGATCAGGGAAGGTTATTGGTTATTCATTTTCACGAAGGGGGACAGTCCTTGTGACAGTGGAACTGAATCAGTCTGTTGGAGAACGAGCTCTGCTGCCTGTCCAGCAGCTGGTGGAGAGGGTGGTGGTCCAGGATGGAGGATTGTCAAATGTCCTCCTCTCAACCACAGCCTGGAAAGTGTCAGGCTTGCAGCTGGTAACTGATCCAGCTTTTTAATGAGTTTGTTGTTTACATTTCCCGCTTAAATTACATATATCAGTCAATGTCCACAAACTACTCAACTGCCCTTCAAAACCTTGTGACAACTAAAAAATAGTAGTTATGAATTTTTTCTGTTTCAGCACTGTGTATATGTAAATCCCATATGAATATACATGTATATGTACACAGTATACATGTGTGTAATACCTCAAGTACACAGCCCTTCCTGACTCCGAATGCGTCTCTCAGCAGGTCAAAGTTGGATCGAGCAATCTCCACGTTCTTTATACAGCCCACATACGACCTGGACACCACCTGTCGCCTAGCAACCAGACAGACAGGTAAAAACAGTCCGACAGGTAGAAACATTTAGATAGGTGTAGACATCAGCTGCGACATCACCACATTTTCACCTGGTCACATCACAGACTCACCTAATTGGTCTGGAGGCAGGAAGTCCTCCGATGTAGATGGGATCAAGATCAGAGCGGTTCAGGTCGGAGGCTGTTCCAGGAGATTCTGCCTCCAATACCTCCTTCTCTGATGATTGGTCGGCTGCCATTATGGACAGGTAACCTGGACAGACAGCAGGACCGTCAGTAAAAGGGAACAGGAACAGTAGAATCAGTGCTACCAAACACTGCGGAACAGCAGTTAAAAAAACTATCTGGTAGAAAACATGAGAAACTACAATAGATTTGTGCTTAATGTTGATAGAAACACTGATGTTAGAAATACTGATTCTGGTTTTCATTTTACTGCTCTGGACCTTTTCCCTTCTTGAGACCTCTAGTGCTACAGCAGTACTATTACTGTAGTAGGTCACTCAGTACTGGTAATAATACAGTAGTAGTGTAACAGTGCATAGTATAGCAGTGAGAGGGGCATTAGCAGCGGTGTACTAGTATGTGAGCAGTGGTAGTATTAGAGTGGTGAAGCAGTAAAGTGGTAACACATGAACACTAGTGTAGTTGTACTTTGTGAGCATAAATGAAATTAAGTATTGATTATTTTTTAATAATTGAAAACACAATACTACAATTCTACAATTTCACTTCAATTCAGTTCAATTCAATTTTATTTGTATAGCGCCAAATCTCAACACGAGTCATCACAAGGCACTTGACATGCAGAGCAGGTCTAGACCATATTCTTTACAATTTTATAGAGACCCAACAGTTCCCATCAGGGAGAGAGAGAGAGAGAGAGAGAGAGAGAGAGATGGGGCAGGGGCAGGGGGAGGGAGAGAGCACTTAGAGGACACTTTTATCCAAAGTGATGTACATCTGAGAGTAGCTACAACACAAGCAAGGATCTAGTCAGGAGAGAACAACCTGGGTAAGTGTCATAAAAGAAAGTTCAAGTGTGATAGGACCTTGGTGCCTACAGGCAGTGCAATAGGGATCGCACAGAATGAATGATGCATCAGTTGTTGTTGTTTTTTAAATTATTTATATTTCATATATTTTTTTATTATTCATATTAATATTTTACAAGCTGTAGTACTTTAGCTGTAGTAGTAGAAGCAGTAGTAGTACCTTTACGTTTGTTCCTTTGCAGTGTGATCTTGTACCAAACTCCGGTGTTGTACTTTCTGTTGGAGATCAGGATCAGAGCACCTGAGCCGAGGTCGAAGGTCAGACGGACATGCCCTTCCACCAGCTCCATGGACAGAAAGTCCCTCTGCAAGAGAGAGGAAGTGAGGTCATGTCTGTATCTGCTCCACAATAAGAACAACAAACCTCAACAACAACACCGTGTGTGTCTATGTGTGTGTAACGTACAGTGTTATTTGAGGCCAGGTACAGCAGTAATCCGCCCGGTGACAGTGTTTTAAACAGCAGGACGATGGAGGTGGAAGTCGTTCGCAGAGACTTCTGAACCAATGAGAATCCGGATCCATCAAAGTGAAAGGATGTCTCCTCTGTCTGGGGACTGAATGACAGACAGGTAGAGAGACAGACAGGTAGAGAAGTTAGGCCTTCACACTGGAATACTTAGTGGGTGGGTTCACTTAGTGTCCTCAGAGGTATAGATATACACCTATGGTCATACAGCGTCTACCTCACACTGCTCACACTGCCTCCAACCACTGAAGCTTCTCCGTTCCACCTGTGCCTCATCTTTTTGCTTTCTTGTAAGTCCTGGAGTTTCATTGTTTAATGAATCCCTTTTTATCCCTTCACTGTCCTCTGTGTCTCGCTCCTGGGTCCAGTTAAACTAACCCCCAACGTGACAGTTAAGTTTATTAAACTCCAGAAACTGACTGATTGTGATCGGCTGGAGGCTGAAATGTTGACATATAACGCTACGCTGGCTTATTAAAGTACCATAAGTGGTGCCGAAGCCAGCCGGTACCACCGGGTTAGCTGGCTAGCTCTGTGAGAATGTTTCATCAAACAGGCTTCATTCAGCTTCGCCCTCGCTCCACCTCTTTGCCCATATTTGGATTAACCAGTTAGGCGATGTCACCACTGCCAGGATGCCAGTGCCCTACAATTGGCTTCAAAATTGCTCCTCAGAAATCTACGGGTGATGTCACAGAGGCTATGTCCATGTTTTATACAGTCAATGGTCTGTACCTGCTGAAGCAGCCACCACACTCTCCCTCTCTGCTGTTGTAGTTCCACAGTCCGATGTTTCTCTCATTGAGCGATGCTTCACCCAGACAGCCCTGGAAGGTGGAGGACCGCAGCGCCATGGGGCTCTGACATCACACATATACACATAGTTATCACCTGTTCACCTGTACAGCCCCACACACACACCTGTACACCTGATATGTGTGTGTGTATTACCTGAGTGTGAGTTCCCAGTCCTCCGATGTGGATCACTGTGTTTCTGTCAATGTCTAAAACTCGGGACGGTCCAGGTGATGTTGCTGTTACCACGGGCAACGGAGTAGACTCCGACTCCAGCTGATGGACTGACAGAGAGCCGTGGGCCCCAAACCTGCTCACATCATGACATGACATCATTGCATAACTTATTGTTACTTGATTTAGTTTTTTGGTTTTCTGATGTCAGTGAAGAATGTAAAAGTGCTCTCAAGGTAATTATATAGGAAGTAAGAGTAGGATATAAGAAACAGACTTTTCTATCATTTTTAATGTATACCTTTACCTTTTCAAGCATTTTGAGATTACTCAAATGAAACAAAGAAGGGAAATTCCCTCTTTTTTGGAGAGGCTGAGAGGGCAGGTGCTGGACTTCCTGTCTGCATCAACACTGTGCACTTGCCTCTCTGAGCCTGTGGAGTTTTGAGGGTATGAAGGGGAAGGTTTCATATGCAGGTGCATGCATGTATTTACCGTGTAGCATTGATTCTAGTCCATCTGTTGTTGGTAATGTCCAGTCCAGGAAACTCCAGTCTGGTGCTGCCTGAACCTACATCCCACACCAGAGAGACCTTCCCATCATGTGTCTCTACTGCCAGGAAGTCGACCTGAACACACAGACATAAATAAAGGGTTTGTTTATACAGAAGATTTTTGAACAGAGATCTGACTTCAATCCAAACTAACAGCTATACCAATAATAGCACCTGTTTCTGTCTCAACGTCTTTTCAACAGACGAATGTGTGTTGTACTGTATGTACTGTATGTGTGTGTGTGTTGTTTTGGGTAGTAGTACCGTTGTGTTGCTGCCCAGGTAGAAGAGCAAGTTATCTGGACTGGACGTCTTCAGGATCAGACTCAGAGTGTTGAAGTTACTGGACTGAATCTGTGGTCTGTAGGATCGAACACAGTCTCTGTCCGCCTGTACCGCCACCTTAATCTGATGACATCATCATCATCATCATCATCATCTTTTTGTCGACACATACAGTAGCTGAAATGTCAAGTCATTTGCAGTGACGTCTATCACTGGAAAAAACAGAACGATTACAAAACGAATAATGATAATAATAATAATGATAGTGTTCACAACATCCATTTAAAGATTTTTAGTGGATACATAGTATTTCATGAATACAGGTGACATAAATGACAATATGAAATATGAGTATGAAGTTTTGTTTTTTAGTCACATTAGCTCAGCATTGTCTGACCTCCACTTTGTTCAGACTGAAATACCACAACTGTTGGATGGACATTCATGTTCCCCTAAGGATGAATTATAAAAACTTAGATGGCCCTCTAACTTTGAATCTAGCGCCATCATCAGGACAACATTTCTGTTGTGTACTGCAGAACTAATGACATTCCCATCAGCCTCAGCTGAACATATATATATATATTTAATGCTAAATAGTTAATGTTAGCATGCTAACATGCTAAGAACATGATGAGCATTATACCTGCATTTAGCTCAAAGCAGAACTGAGTACAGGCTCACAGAGTTGCTAACATGACAGGAGACTCTAAATCTGTTTGGAGACAGTTTGTGTCTGATGTTTAATGTGTGTGTCTCATTTTTCTCCTCAGTAATAATCACAGACTCAATGAGCTCCTGTTTCTCTGTGAACTGGCTGCTCCTCACTTCAATCTTTTAAACTGAATCTTTAGACAGATGCTAACATGCTACACCAATGCAACACCAAGATAAAGGCCTGTTTGTGAACCAATATGACGACAGAAACTGTTGAATCCATCAGAAGAACAAGAGCCTGTAAAAGTTCATCAGATGTTCTGTTGTCATGTTTCAGCTGCTGCTGTTCTCTTCACAGTAAATCACACTCAGTGAGATCAACATGTGTTTCACCTCCTCTAGTATCTTTGCCTCCCCTCCAACTCTTCAGCGCCCCCCTGAGGAGGTTTTTTCTTTGTCCTGTTGAAAGTCTGTTACAGACTAGATCCTGTAGTTTCAATGTGGTTAAAATGATGATGGGACATTTACAGAAAACTGAATCTGTATTTGTTCCGACATGAAACTGGAAAATTACGACGTTTCAGTAACAAGCCAGTGTGTGTGTAGGATGCAGTGTGTATTTGTGTATATTTCTGTGTGTGTGTGTGTGTGTGTTTACGCACTGAGGCGGCCTGTCTTCTGGCCTGATCGATAAGTTCTCTGATGTCAGACAGATTCCTACTCAGTGTTTCTCCCAGCATGCTCAGTGGCTTTATCCGGTCCATGAGGCGCTCTGTACGATGCTCCGCCTCCTCCAGCTTACGCTGTGCCTCATTGGCTGAGCACAGAGGAAACAGGAAGTGTTACCACCCCATAAGTCTTTTAGTGATCTTTCATTTTACAAATGGAAGTGTTGACTGACCTGCAATGTGTGTGTGAGACACCAGCTGGTTGGTCTCCCTAACCGTGTTGTTGGTGTTTTTCACCACAGAAGAAGAATTCTGCAGCTGCTGTCTGAGTCTGTGCAGCCGCTGCAGTGCCCCCTGCAGGCTGGAGTGTGCTGCTGCAGCCTGAAACTGAGCTTGCTGCAGCACCACGGATGAACCTGATGGAAAACGACCATCAATGCATTCATGCATTCCTACATTAATTACTACTAACTCACTAATTACTTTCATACATGAGAGCATTAATATTGGAGGAGGCGGGGACTGTCTCACCGTTGGAAAGGCTCTGCAGCTCTTCGAATGGCTGATTGATGAGAAGGCTGAAGTTATGGATGCTCTCTCTAACCAATCCCAGTCTGCTGCTTACCATGGAGACATTCAACTGCAGGTCTGGAGAAGAGAGAGAATGACAGTTAGACAGAGGGACAGACAATTAGACAGACAGAGATAAATTTCCAGAAAATCACTCAAGTAAAACATGACTGTATGTTTATTTCAATCCACTCCTGTTCCCCACTGTGGGACGAATAAAGGTTCATCTTATCTTATGAGTTCATTGGTTGATGAGATAAACAGCGCTAATTCTCCAGGCAGTGTCATTAAACCATTGCAGAAGAAGAGGATCATTCAAAGACTCCAGCCAAATGTCAAATGATGGAAAACATGATGGAAATAAGACATTTCTGTTAGTTTCTTGTGTGAATGTGAGGAAGGTCTAGGTCTCATCATCCTCCACAGATCACTAAAATCACTAAGTCACTTTAGATTTCCACTTTGTACTGGTTGTATATACTTTTTTCACACTTTGTACTAGTTGTATATACCTTTTTTGTATATACCCTTTTTATATTTATATACTTTATACTTTTTATCTATTTGTACTATTGCACTGCTGCAATGCCTGAATTTCCATATCAATAAAGAATTATCTTATCTGATGTATTCAGCTCTTCACTAAAGAGACAAGTGATGAGTTTCATGGACTGCATCATTCACACAACAGGAAACACTTTAATCAGATATTTAAACTAATTTCCAGGTTTTTCTGAACAAATTGAAAATGTAAATAAAAACAGATAAGCAGACCTTCAGCTGTCTGGTTGATTTGTTGACTTTCTTCTAAAACAGCACAGCTGATGTTCAGTTTGGCTCCACCCTCTTCTGATGGCAGCTGTTCTGATTGGACAGTCTGAAATACACACAAACACATGATCATCGTGATGAACAATAAAATCTTGCTGCCATGACAAGTTTCCACAGTTGTGAGTATTAGGAACCCGTGTGCTGTGTTTAGGTGTAACTTCACTGTTACTTTATCTCACCTGAAACACACATGCACTAGCACAAACACTGGCGTGTTTTCAGTCTGAACACATACTTACAATGTTGAGAGCGAGGATGGCGGACATGTGGGCCATTGACGCAACCTGCTGGGCAGAGTCAACTCGTTGTGTGATGTCACTGTCGAGCCGAGCCAACTGGCTGCTGTTCTGAGACACATTACAGACCAACGACAGAGAGCTGGGGGAGAAGAAATTGTTAGTTAGTTAACTTTATTTCACTGGACAGAACAAGCAGACTAGCACACATATAAATACACATAGTTACCTGTGCAGGGAGTGGGCGTGGCTCTGCAGCAGGTGGGCATGACTTTCTGCACGGTAAACGTTCTCCAGAGCATCTGTCATCTTGAGTCCAACAACCAAACCGTCCACTTGTTTCCTCAGCAGGGGGCGCCATTGATCCAACTGACCGCTGAACCCCTCCACCTGCTGCATACCCAAGAGAGTTGATATTATTATATAGTAATGATTAATATTACCTTTATCATTATCAGTAGTATAAATGAAGAGTGTTTCTCTTACTGTGGTAGTGTTTGTTAACTCCTCCATCAGGCTGATGGTGTCATCCAGCAGCAGCTGGCTGTCCTCAATCACTCCGTCCACAAACAAACACTCAACACTCAAATTCTGATGGACAAACTGGAAGACACACAGAAAAGGAGGTAAAAACATCTTTTTTTAAATTTTAGACTAATAATTAATACATCAATATTGTCTCCAAGCAGCAGAAAACAGTCATTAAGCTTGTGTGCAGAAATAGCTATGGTGTTCTTTGGAATAAAAAACATTTTTACAAAAAATAAATATAAAAAAAAAAAAAAAAATTTGAAAATTTTTGACTGCAACTCCTGTTTAGGAATTATCACCTGTTGAAAAAGTTTTTAAAGAAAATGACAGTTGATGTCAGAAATTAACGGTTTCAGATCTTTTCCGAATGTTTTATAATCACAGTCAGACACCAAAGAATGTGAAAAGAACTGTGAATTTTAATTAATTTAGTATAGCAGATTTACTGCTCCCAAATTATCTTTTTTTATTTTCTACAATCAGCAACTTTTTTACATGATCATTTTCTTAATTTATTCTCCAAGAGGCAACTTCTAGATCAAAAAATATATAAAAATTGTGTCAACTAGATATTGACAGTGATGACATCACATTTATGGCTGGTGTGTTTACCTGGTAGTGGTGCAGCAGAATGTGTGCGGCATCCAGCAGAGTGTGTGTTTGTGTGTTTTGTTGTGCAGCATCACTAAGCCATATGAGTGCGTGTTGCAGCGTTTCCATGCCAACGGTGAGAGATGCAGAGAGGGGATGGAGCCTGTTGTCAATTGCCACCCCGTTGGACAGGAAATTGTTCTCCAAGGAGTGGATAAGAGACTCTGCAAGACTGCAGGAACAAAGAGGGAGATCAATTAAAAACAATTTATAAAAAGTTTTAAAAAAAAAAAAAATCAGTGCACAAACACACCTGAGCTCCTGATTGGCCACAGCATTAGCAGCTGTCAGGTTGACAGCTCTGATGGTTTCCAACATGGACTCCACCTCCTCCAGCAGACGTGTTTGATTGACTGAACTGAGCTCTTCCTCTGTGGTCTGGTTCAGCTTCCCAGCTTCCCACTGAAGCACTGGAACAGAATCAGATTTCACAGTTATTTCATGGCATCTTATTTCAATTACAGAACAGTTTGGTTCTTAAAAATCATTTTCTAATGGTTATGATGTTACTTATTATGTGTTAATGTTGTTGTCATTAGTTAGGATCATGTTGTTCACACAGATGGTGTTATTGTGTACCCTGGATGCTGTCCTGAAATCTGCTGATGCTCTCCAGCAGCAATGCTCCTTGTGAAAAGCTGTTCTTCGTGGACACGCTCACTTTCTTCAGGTTGCTAGATAGATGTTTGACCTGGCCAATCAAGAGACAGGAAAAATATGAAACTATTTTTTAGTCAACTCCTACAATCCTCTGCAGTTTTAACAAAATGTCACAAATTCAGAAATGCCTTAAGTGATTTTAAAAATGTATTTCATATGTTATAAACTGATGTTATTAACAGATGGAGCACAGTATCATCTGTAAATATCTGTGTTCACATATTATACTGTGTTCTATGTATTTGGTATATTATAATGCATGTTTAATGATGCTTTCACTATGTTCTGTGTATTTAATCTTACAGACTATGTTTACAGGTGTGTTTTATATATGTACACTAATTATACCAATTATACTAAATATGTATACTGAATGTACACTAATATATTAAACTTGACATGTAATACTTTTTGCTAACTTTTTTAAATGACCTTAAAAAAAGAATCAGTCATTAAATGTGGGTGAGTGGTTTGTGTTTAGAATCAGCTGAACATTAGAAAAAGAAATTAGTGTGATGAGTCTTTAACAGAGTGAACCATGGATACCTGCTCCAGCAGAGTGCTGAGGTCAGAGGTCAAATGATTTAGTCCATCTTCTGCTCTGGACAGATGCAGAGCAACAGCGCTGTTTTCTGATAACACCACCTGTACAAACCCACAGCAGGTAACAAGTCACTTTATATAGTCATAAATTTTGATCTGATTTTGAAAGTATTTATGCATGTTTACCTGGATGTCTCTGGTCTGGTTCTCCAGCAACACTAGCTGACGGTATGGTGCCATGGCAATGCTGCTCAGGTTGACAGATAGGAAGTGGTTGTGTATTTTGTCCAGGTCGTCCAATAGAATGCCGGTACACTCATCATCACATGCTGGAGTCAAAAACAAACAGACACATCACCTCTGATAACACACAACATATGAATGATTGTGTATGTGTGTTATTGCTACTTACACACACACTCTCCTCCCAGCAGGATGTGTCTCTTGTCACACTGGTCACATGACTGACCTTTGACCCCAGCCTTACACTCACACTGTCCACTCAGCACGTCACACAGGGGTTGCAGTGAGCCCCACCCACTGCAGGTGCATTGTGAACACACCCCACCTGGCGATGATGGATTACCATAGTAACCGACTGAACACCTGCAGGATGACAGCATACTGTCAGTGTGATATCATTTCCTCTAGCATTGACCAGAGGCTACTGTAATCAAACCTCTAATTTCTGTCTACAAACATAAAGTCAGATTTTCGGCTCTCAGCTGATTTGCTGAGCTTCCTCTGATGTCAGCCTGAGGTCAGAATTCCAAAATAAAAGTTGCATTAAATAAATAATACTTGAGAAGTTTATCAATATTTATTTTGATCCAGCACACATCCCATTGGCCACTGGGATGTACGTGTCTTTTATACTGTTTCTTATTACATGTCCTCAAATGTACACCTGAGGGTGGTGATGTCATCACTGTAGTCTAAGGACTAGTACGATGTAATGACTCTCACCTCTCACAGTATCTCCCCTCGTATCCTGTCTGACAGGCGGTGCAGCGGAAATCACCAAAGGCTCCCTCTGACACACATGTGGAACTGAAACTACATGCACACAAAGTTAAAGTCAATGATATGAAATAAAACATATGAGTTGAAATAAAAATTAAACAGTGTGCAGTGTTACCTGTTGTCCCGTAATGGGCAGGCACACAGCGAGCAGTCACTGATGGAGCCGCTGACATTCCCATAATACCCCGGGGCACATATCTCACAGCCCCGCCCACTGGTGTGGTGCTGACAGCCCTTTAAGAAAAAATAGAAACGTCATTCTACTGACGTCTACTCTTTTTGCAGTCTCCAGGTTCCACTTAAAATTTGTGTATGAAAGCATGTGTTAACATGTGTTTGTGTGTTACCTGACAATCTCCAGTCTCCATGTCACATCTCTCACTGTGGTTGTTGCAGCGACATCGAACACACGGACGAACAAACAGCGACTTCTGACTCTGAGAGGACAACTCAGACAAAGGCTGACGGAAAAACCCTGCAGCACACTCCTGCAGACAGACAGGTCAGACAGAGACACAGGTGAGAGAGAAACCGCCTTTTAACCTCTTTTAATAAAACCTCTTTTAATAAAACAAGTACTAGTGACAGCACTTTTAGTCTTTTAGAGAGAGAGAGAGAGAAAGAGGTTAGAGCTGCTAGGTGGTCATCCAATAAAATTATCAAATACCACAAACACTGTTTATTGATCCAGACCTGTTAATCAATCTGATGGTTTTATTGATCAATCAGTTTGTCCTCTACAGGTAAAGACAGATTTACTAGGGTTGCAGTGGTTGCCAGGGTGACACAGCGAGTCACACTAGCGAGGTATCATTACCTGACAGGACAGTCCAGTGTATCCAGGTGGACAGACACAAGACTCAATCAATCTGGCCACGCTCCCTCTGGCCTCTGCCCCCTCCTCTAACTCCGCCTCCGTCGCTGTCTCCATGGCGATGTTAGAGATCCTGAATGAAAAATAGACAGCTGCTTCAGCCTATCACACAGAAAACTGAAGGACTCAGTCACATGACCAGCCTGTGTATGTGTACCTGCTCTGCTGCAATCTGGTCCCATATGAAGCCTTGATGATGACGTACTCAATGTTACTGAGGATGGACATGAAGTCAGCATGACTCACCGACTTCTCCGACACTGAGTTAAAATACTTCCACTTGTGCTGTAAAACACACACAAATAGACACACACTATGATAAATGATCGCAGGTTTTCCATCCAACCATTTGTTTAAGCTGCTCTGGTTTCCCATGATTCCCAGCAGTCATACCTCTGTCATCCTGATGCCATGCTGTGTCCTGATGCCGTTGCTAGGGGCAACCATGTCAGTGTATATCACCAGCTTTCTCAGGGTCCCACCCCTCATCAGCACCTGAGGCTCCTGATTAGACAGCCCCGCGCCGTCCTCAGCATAAAAGGTGATGAAGTAAGACAACAGGCCGCCATATGACAGCAACTACACAAAAAAGTACACAAAAGTACACACTAAAATCCACAATATACTGTGTATATATTGTACACACAAACACATGCATTTATAGATAAAACCTCTACGCATGAACCAGATTCTCCCACAAGTCAACAAAAAGGGGTAAAAGCATTGCAGATCTAGGATCACCCCCTGTAAGTCAATGTGAAGAGATCAAGACAAAACTTATTGTAAATTAAACAATGTGACACTAAGGTGAATGTCAGGGGGAAATACTTTAAATCAATGGTTTGGGCTAAAGGTCGCATGGTCATCAGATGCTGCCAGTCAATAGTTTGGGCAACAGTACCTTGTGACCTTCGAACTGGGGGGGCAGTCTCCAGTAGAGTGGGCCGGCTAGCCTGCTGGTGTTGAGCCGTCTGGTGTCGAGCAGCATGTCATCACCCTGTTGGTAAACTCCAGAGACTACACCTTGCAGGTTAGATTGACTGACCAATGACAAGAGTGCTGGAGAGCGAGCCAGGGTGATCTAGAGGGAGGAAGAGAGGTCAGATTTCCTTGAATTGTATCTCTTCCATTGTGCAAATTTCCCCGCTGTGGGATGAATAAAGGTTTATCTTATCTTATTGACGTATGTATTCAGCAATATATTACATATGTAGTATATTTATAAACATATACTGTATAAAGGGGAGAAAGTATCACAAGGATGTTCTTCAAGTCCATACAAGTCTAAATTAGAATCACTCAAGCAATCATTTTTTCTTTTGGAATATCAAGCTGTGTTTATTGTTCCATAATAATGATCATTTGACAGCTTGGACTAATTTAACACATTGTGAAATTTTTCAGTATAGAAGCAAGTCAAGTTTAACTGTCAGAGGAGTCATCGTTGGGACAATAGTAACAGATGTGTCCTTTGTCCCTGCTAATGCATTTATTAAAGCATTTGTTAATGCAGCATTTATTAAAACATGTGTATCATCATGTGGCAACAGAATATGCCAAGAGTCAGGGCGAGAACAACAGAGAGAGGTCTGGTTGACCCTTAAAAACTATAAGATGTTTGATGAAATTTAAATATTGAAATTGAAAATAAAATTTAATATATTTTCTTCAAGATAAAAGACATAATATGCTTGCAAATACATATTAACAAGGACACTGTGAGACACTTTTAATAAAAACAAAAATAATATTAAAACTGTTAGCAGCTGAACAGCCCCCAGTGAATGTCAGGATGTGAGGCAGCAGTGGCCTCATTGCTGAACAGGCTCTGAATTTTCATGTGTTTTGGATACTGAAGGTAGGAGTTCACTTCCTGAGTCCACTATGTGGTGCTAGATAACACCCACTAATTATATGTCATGTTCCAAAATCTCATGTAAATAAAATGATGATTGTCACACATGGCTTACTTCTTATTGTCAGTAGGTGGTGCTATGACTGAGACGGAATACTGACGGAACTCTTATCAAACATGTGAATTTGAGACGTGACAAATTACAACAACTTCTTGTTTCATGGTGAATAATGTGTCATCATAGCAACAGCGTTTGATGAGAACCCACAAGCTTCATTGTCTATCATCATCGAGGACTTAAGGCTTTAGTGACCAAATATGGGAATGATCTGGTCAGTCTGTAAGGAATGATTTAGTAAGAGTAAAGGGCCTGTAACTTCCTGTTGCCAGTAGGTGATGTTATGTCTATGACTCAGTATTGGCCTAAAGATGCCTTCAGACTGAGACTCTTATAAGATGTGAAATTTGGGAAAGATCTGACAATGTGGAGTTAGGTGATTGTGAAAACATCAAAAATTGCTGCCTTTATGTGATTACAATAGGGTCTTGGGTCTTGGCTCCATTCTGTTACTTTTGTTCTCCCTACACACATAGATTTTATTGCATATATACATACATATATATACGTAGAGTTGCTCTGTTGAGTGTTTTGCATATACATTGTTATATATACCCACTGGCCACTTCATTAGGACCTTGCTAGTACCCTTTTCACATTCAGAACTGCCCTAATTCTTTGTGGCATAGCTTCAGCAAGGTGCTGGAAACGTTCCTCAGAGATCTTGGTCCATATTGACATGTTCCACCATTCCACCACATCCCAAATGTGCTCTATTGGATTGAGATCTGGTGACTGTGGAGAACTGGGATATTTTCTCTTTTTTGGACTATTCTCTGTAAACCCTACAGATGTTTGTGCGTGTAATGCAGCAGTTTTTAAAATACTGAGACCAGCCCGTCTGGCACCATAAGCCATGCCACGCTTTGCGTTGAGGAGCAGCTGAACAGGCGTACCTGTTGTGGCCGGTGAGTGCATATTGATGTTGTGTATATATGTAGTATACATGTGCACATGTACTCACAGGTACTCTGTAGAGTCCTCCCTGCTCTTCACAGTCTCTGCTGAGTCCTGAACAGAAACACTGAGAGCAGCCATCTGGATTGTCGGCTGACAGAGCGAACCAACCGGAGACACACTCCTCACAGCGTCGACCTGACACACCCATCTGAACATACATAGATGTATTTATTTAAATACACACAAACACCTGAAAGATACATACATATATATTTATACACACACACACGCAGGTTGTGATACCTTGCACACACACTCTCCGGTGTGTTGACAGTCACATACTCCCAGGGTTGTGTTGCAAAACTTCTCATCTGTTCCAGCCATGTCGCAACCACATGCCGTGCATGCTGGGTAACCATGGTATCCAGGGGCACACTGGTCACATGACTTCCCAGAGAACCCCTCTCTGCACTTACACTGTCCGTTGGTCAGATCACACTGAGGAGCGGAGCTTCCTGCTGCGCTGCAGCTGCATGGCTGAAGAGGCACCAGGATATTAGTGTTTGTTTATCTGTGCATTATTGTGTGTATTTGTGAGTATCTGATAGATAGATGTATTGTATTGTCCCAAACTGGGAAATTCTTTTCAGTGTCCGTATTTGTGTGTATCTCTTTGTATTTGTTTATATCTGAGTGTGCTTGTGTGTACCTTGCAGCCTGTTGTGGGATCGTGACCCCAGTAACCTGTCTCACAACTGTCACAGGTGTCTCCCTCTGTGTGGGCAGGGCAGATGCACTCACCACTCTCAGGGTCACAGTTTCCTCCAGTGTGATCACAGGTGCATGCTGGGAGGGAAAAAAGATCACAGCCAATCAGAGACAACAGAGATGACCAATCAATGGCCAGACTGACATGTCACCCTTTGTGCATAACTACCTGTGCAGCCATGGGCATAGAAACCATAGTAACCATGGCTACAGCGGTCACACTTATTTCCTGCCACGCCCTTCACACACTCGCACTGCCCCTCCTCATCACATGACTCAGAAAGAGATCCTGATTGATTGCAGCCACAGGCCTGGCAACCCTGTCCACTCTGCAGCCCGAAAAACCCAGACTGAAAAAAATAAAAAAATATATATAATAAAATAAACATTTCAAATTAAGAATGAAAGAATGTACTTTGGAAACAGAAAACCAACATGAATGAAAACTTGAATATTTGCATGGATTTGGTAATTGAATTGTGTTGCAGAGATATGGTGGTGTTCTTGGCAACAAGCAACAGTTTCTACACATTTCTACAAATATCATGTTTTAATGTTACTGTAGCACCTCCTGCGGATAGAATTATTAATTCTAATTGTAATTCACATTATTAGTCCAATTACAATAGATATATAGAGAAATGTATTTATTTGTCCCAAACTGGGAAATTCTTTTTTTGGAGCAGCTACAGTTGAAACAACACAAACACAGCACAACACATAACGCATCAAATAATGAGGTTACAACATGACGTAAAACAACATACAGTGCAACAAAACAACATACAGTACGACAAACAAATACTTAAAAAAACCACTGACCCTATGAGTAGTAATGCAGTAGTAGAGGTAGAGGTGATGTGCAAGATAATGCAAACTGTTGTGTGCAGAACATAAAGTGAAACTACTAAAAAAACAAAAAAACAAACAAACCCCAAACAAACAAAAAAAAAGGTGAAAAAATTGTATTGGTGCAAACAGACAGGGCGTCTATCAGTTGAATTCGCAAAAATATGTCTGCTACTTCTAATGGTTCATAAGCCATTAGCCAAAACATAAAACATGTTGAAGTGATCCAAAAAATGTACAATGTACAAAAAACTGTAAATGTAGATTGATTATTATCTTTTTGTAAGAAAATATAAAGGCTCAACATCAGAGGATGTCTTAACTAGTTTAAAGTTCACACTGTACTACAATAAAGGGCAACCTAGAAGGCAGGAGAATATAAAGTATTCAAAGTACAAACAAAACAAAAACCAATTAGGATAAAGATAGAAATACAAGAAGTTTAGACGTTTCTTTTCATTTAAATTAATCACTCACAACACATTAAAAAAAAACTCAACTCCCAGAGCAACAGTAGGTGTCCCCACCAATATCTGTCTAGAACTGCCAGATCTCTTTGCATTTTTAAAAGAGAATTTTAAAAAGCATTTGTGTATTTACGTTATGAAAAACTTTGAATTAACATCTCCTATTTCATTTTAGATAAAAAAAAAAGGACTAGAAATAGTGGTCCACACTTGGTCAGAGTACAATGGTAGTCCACTGTTTGTAATATAGAGACCTATGTGCGTTTGTCTCACCTGGCATCGATCACAGGTGCGTCCCGTCACGTTCTCTCTGCATGAACACTGACCTGTTGTGACATCACACGTGCTGGAGAGGGTGCCGCTGACGTCACAGTTACATTCTGAGAGAAGGGGAGAGAGAGCCCCACCCATATATTATCAAGACACACACACAGAGTCATGTGACAACAGAACAAAGAGGTCAGATGTTGAACCTAATCTGGATTTGAAAAGATCAACATTCCTGCTGCTACAAATACAAGACTGAGTGTGAGTGTGTGTGTGTGAGCGTGTGTGTTTCCAGATAAATTCCTGAAACAGTTAAACCTTCAGCAGTGTCCAGTAGAATATTTCATTTTCATTTCAGAGCCTGTGAGTCTGCACAATTTCATTACTGACCCACTGAGCTTTTAGTTACAGTACCATGAGTGACCACTAGGGGGCAGTACTATGCCAAGGCCTCTTAATACAGGTAGAGCTAAGAAAAACTAAGGGCCCTGCCCCCTCAGTGATGTCACATCAGGCGTGCATGTATGTGTGTGCATGTCTCACCTCGACAATCCTTGGCGTGCAAGGCGTCTCCATAGTAACCAGGCTGACAGATTTCACAGTGTCTCCCGGCAGTGTTACCGAGGCAATGTAGACACTCCCCGGTGACTGTGTCACAGTGACCTGCCTCGTTGATGTTGACATTACCGTGACACTCACACCGCACACAGGCCCCGCCTGCTACCTGTGGGTTACCATAGTAACCACTGGCACACCTGGAGGCCCAGACAAAGAGGTGTTAAACCAGACTCACTGCTTCTGATGGGTGGATCAGTCTGTCAATCATACTCACCTCTCACAATTGTTTCCTGTGTATCCGTCCTGACACTGGTCACATGACACCTGGCCAGATGCTTCCAGCACACAGGTGGGACTGAAACTGAAAAACACACAGGTTTTTATGCTGTCACGTCATCTTTATACTAATTAAGTTTTTCAGTTTGAATCAGAGGAATCCTCAACTCAACCTCCAACAGAAATAATAGTTTTTCTGATGTAGCATAAAGTGACCACAACTTTCATTCTACAGCCCTGTCTGTGAAGGTCCTCAGTCATCCAGGTCTTCAAATAGGAGTTGAATCAAAGGCAACTGGACTTGGTTGTATGTTCTTGAAGACGTTTCACTTCCAGTTGCCTTTGATTCAACTCGTATTCGAATTCTACAGCCGTGTGTTGTAGAATGACAATAAATGAACCTTGAGATATAAAAAAAAAGTTTTTCATTTGAATGTGTGTTGATGAGACAAACCTGTTGGACAGCTCCGTCAGAGGACACGGACACAACTGACAGTCATCTGCTGTCCCCTCTGTGGCATCACCATAAAAACCAGGAAGACACTGATCACAGTGAGGACCAGTGGAATTATGGGTACAACCCTGAGAGACAGCCAGTTACCATGTTAATGGTTTCAGATTATTGTTAAACACAAATGTTCAAATTATGGTCTTTGTTGACATCACCTGCAGAAATAACATTATTCCTGATTTAGTAAAAAGTTGACATGATCATGTTGATTTGTTGTTTTCTTTTTTAATGAGTTTATTTATTGTGTGTTTGTTCAAACTCACCAAACAAACTCCATTAATGTCGCACTCTGTGGCGTGGTCGTTACATTCACACTGAATACAGTTTCCTCCAAACAAGACTCCTCCAACCCTGTAGAAACCTGGGAGACATGCCTAAAACACACAAGAATACACAGAAAAACACACAAAAGACAAAACAAACACAGGTTTTCACGGGTTGATGTTATTTTCAATATCAACAGTACTTACAGCACTAACAGCATTACAATAATAACAGTACTAACAGTATTACAGGACTGACCTCACAGGAAGTGCCACTGTAGCCCCATGGACATTCACAGGTCTCCACGGCAACTGCCTGAATGCCAGAAACTGAGCCAGAGTTGGCAAAGTCCAGAGAGACTGAACTGAGACTGAGAGACAGACAAGCAGAGAGACAGAGAGAGAGAGAGAGAGAGAGAGTCCCTGAAACACATGTAGATTTGATGGACAAACTCCCATGATCCCACCAGGATCCCTACAAGATTAAACAGCTCCCCGTGAGAGTCCCCTGATCCAGGACCAGGACAGAATCCACTTCAGTCCTCCTGGATGAATAATCAGCCAGTCTCTGTTCAGAGGGTTAGGGGGTTGGAGTGAGGCTTCACCCTAACCCTGCAGGACTGACAGAAGCTTTATTTGTGTGACACCCTGATAGCTGGAGCTCAGGTTTCCTTTTTGAAAAATGGGAACCATCGCTTTATACTGTCCCTGGTGTCCACAAGACACTATAGAGTCAACCAAGACAGCCCAGCAATGTCCAGAGCTTTCAGCATCTCAGGGTCAATCTCCACACCTAATGCCACTGTAGAGCTGTTTTACTACCTCAGAGACCTCTGCCAGAGAAATGGACAGGACTTCCCCAGTCTTCCAGCAATGCCTCCTCTATAGGGGATAATTCAGTTCAAAAGTTCCTCAAAGTGCTCTTTCCAAAACACAGTACCAGATTACTGATCTAATTCAGTGCACTCGGGTTACTTTGCTCTCACCTTATCGGCCCGTCAGCTGAGGCATTCAGGTGAACTCTGACTCTCAGTGATGTCACGTCAGCGAGGACTGACAGCAGGTCGTCGCGGGTAACTTGAACGTTGGTCTGAACATCCAGGAATTGCTGGCCTGTCATTGCCACGGCAACCGAGCGTTCAGCCAGTGGAGAGAGGAAGAGGAGGAGAGGAGGTGAAAGACGAAGAGCACGACCATTTCCCTGGAGACAAGAGAGAGAGTTCAGTTGAGTTCAGTATGATGTTGTAAGCCTTAAAAATGCCACGACTGTAGTTTTTGATGTTAAATGGAATCTAAACTTTACTTGGTGTTTTATACAACATTTTAAAGACATTATTTAA